>OY744521.1:93333336-93373336 GCA_963556195.1 Sepiola atlantica | reverse complement strand
TTACCTTTTCATTATTGATTTCCCTTTTGAACTGTTAATATTGCTATTTTATTCATGATTCTTTTATCTTTAGTTGCCCTTTGGATTTTTTAACATGAATTAGCGATGCGAGCATCTTCACTGGACCTAATGTCGGTTAGGGTAAGTTGATTGGAAACATTTTTGTAATAGAAATTAGATTCATGCGATGAATGTTGGGTATGTGCATGGTGAGCAATGATATTAAAAACAGATTTTAACTGTCACCAATTTTTTAGCAATCGCTTTTAAAACTAGTCTAATAGGAAACACTGTAAAATCCTCATTTTGAAAGCATAAATATAATATTAACCTTTGTAACTACACTGGTTGAGCTTCTAGAACTAAGACTGTCGATTGCGGCACTAGTTCTAAGTATGTGTCTAAAATTTTAGTCTTAAATAACCTAAAATGCTAAGAATATTCCACTAAAATTATTTTTATTGCTTTTACAGTGCTTCTTTGTAGACGGATTTTCAAACTAATGCTAAACAATGTATGCTAGTGATAAATCTAGTTTTTCGTGTCCGTACTATTCATTAACCACTACACAATACGAATGGACATTTTTTTGGTCCCCCGATTCATAAAATCGGGGGAGTTATGTTTTGAGACATGTCCGTCCGTCCGTCCGGATTTTTCTCCGCAACCATCCATTGAATTTCTCTGAAATTATGCATGAAGTTGTAACTTTGGTCAGGGTAGAAAGTGACATTCTTCGATTTATGAAGAAAATATGGTTACCCCCCCAGGGGGTCAAAAGTCCCTATAATGGCAAAAAATGACCCTTTTCTCCCATAACGTTTGATCCATCCATTCAATTTTTCTGAAACTTGGCCAAAATGTAGAGGAAATTGTTCTGGATATGAAATGAGCATCCGTGACCTCAGAAAAAATTCTGGTTCGCGCCCCAGGGGGTCAAAAATGCCCCAAATTGCCCAAATTTATTGCATTTTACACTCGCCACATCGAGTCATACAGAGGGGGACTACGCACGTGCGGCTTGTTATTACTGAAAAAGGGTTCAATATCAATCAGTCCCTACTCCCGGCACACTTATTTTAACAGACGCAATTGGCTAAAACCTTCTCAGCTCTTTCATCAAGATAAATGCTCATCTATTACTAATACATATTTTGTATCTGTCAGTTTGAAACAGAAACTATCACTTGTATTTATGAACTATTGTACTCCGTTTCAATGCTCAATTCAGAGAAGTGGGGTAGTATATGTTATGTTGTCACGAGACCATTTTATCTGACATTGCCTAATCCTTTTTATGGGGGAGTGTAGTATATGTTCGTTTATCAAGATCCCATAATCTCAGGTTAGCAAAATACGCAACCAGATGTAATATATATTTATTAGTTTTAACAATGGAAGTAGACGCATATACAGATATTAGATAATCTGGAACTTCTGAACGGTTTTAAACATGGAAATGAAACTAATTACTTAGCATAACGATAATTTTCAATACGTGGTCATGAATAGTAGTATATAAAAAGTATCGTCGTCATGATTATGCGTTAGCTTTATTTCTCTTTAAGAAACCATCGCTCATCTGTTAATTTCTTCCAGAGTAACTTGCATCTTTTAGACACAGACCCTGGCATTTGAATTTTATAAATCATCTCCATACCGTTGATTCTCCAACACTTTCAACTGTTCACTTTACAAATTGTTTTTTTTTTAACATAGTTCACCCCAAACAAGACAGAACGCCACTGTAGACGTAGGAGGCTACTGAGAAAGAAGAAGAGGGGATAAGGTTGGGGGGGTCAACCTAAATTGGGATCTGCGCAGCGAGATGTTTGTTTACATTAGTTTTAAATTTCTGCATGTCTGTACTGTCGGGGAAACAAGGGGCAGGGAGGGAGTTCCAGAGGCTAGCAGCATGAGGTAAGAAGCTACTTTTATTTTACAGGTACTTTAGGCAGTTTTGTGAATAACTCTTTACTAACAATACAGTATTAAAATCGAAAGGAAGAAAGATAACTAGACAGCGAGAGAGAGAGAGAGAGAGAGAGTGGAAGAGAGATAGAAGTTTTAATATAAAGGTGTTACACATGCTATTTAACTTCTATTTTTTTATGGACCCGGGCAGGTAGCCCAGCTAGTCTATTATATAAAGGAGAGGTGAATGGCTTACATTATTGTTATTATTTGCAATAGAGATCTGAATGGAGGCGAAAAAAGGGTGGCGGGAGGGAAGTGCAAAAACGGGGAAAAGAGAAAGATTGAAAGACGGATTGAGAATATTAGCAATAAGGTTTAATATAAAGATGGTACACACACTTTTTTAACATTTTTTATTCTGCCTTTTTATGGCTCCGAGCAACGCCGGGTGCCCCTGCGTGTCTCAATATATATATGGCAAATATCTGTGTGTATGTATGTCTCTCTAAAACATGAAAAATACACAACACACACCTACAAAGTAGGTATTATTTTAACCGGCCTAACCTCAGTAAAATAATATCGCGAAAATTACAAAAAAAAAAAAAAAAAAAAGATTCATTTCTGGGGGTCAAATGGCCATTATTTCGTTTAATGTTATCACAATTTTTTATGTTATCTTACGCACATGACGTCATAGTAATAGGTACATGACGTAATTGTGATAGGTTTGGGAGCCATACTTCAAAGTGCGCAATATCCTGGATAAAGAAAGTAGTAACCCAAAAGTGCTCATAACAGTGCTCAATATCCAAGATAGAGCAGATGTGTTTAAACGCAGCGTTGCCCGGGATAATAAAAAACTTCTACCTCGTTTTTATAATGCTGTATACCCAAGAGCCATAATCTAAAGTGCTCAATATCCTGGGTGAAGTAGGTAGTAACACAAAAGTGGTCATAATAGTTCAATATCCTAGATAGAGCAGGTGTGCTTAAACACAGTGTTGCCCGGAGTAAAGAACTTCTGCCTTTTTTCTTAGAATGTTGTAAAATCACAGCAGCCATTATCCAAAGTTTTTAATATCCTTTATTTTCATATTATTGTGAAATAGGGGGGGGGGCTAGAAATTAGTAATTTACGGGGACCATATGTTTTACTCGGCAATGTCCAGGATCCAAAATTGTAAGATTACAGTATTACTTTTGGTAGTGGATATATAGTAAATCTCTTCGGACTATTGATTTCATCAACATCATGCATCTTCTTAATATGTTGAAATAGAGGGGGAGGAATTAAGAATTAACCAGGACTATGTTTTTTACACGGCATTCCTCAGGATAAAACATGTAAGATTACAGTATTAAATGTGTTAACTGGTATATATTATTGTCTTTTCCAACATCATTTAACTTCATATTGATGTCAAATCGGGGGGGGGGGGCATGAAATTAGGAATTGACCGGGACTATTTGTTCTACTCGCGTTTGTTGAGAATCAATCATTATCAACATTGTTTCGATTTATATCTTTATTTTAACGGTAAGTACTTTTTGCAGTACTGTGAAAGCCTCCTTACTAACATTACAGTATTATATTTTTATACTTTTGTTCTACTCAGCATTGTTCGGTAGCAAATAAATTGTCTTTATCAACATAATTTCTCTTCATACTTTGATTTTAACCGTAGTTTTGGCATTGCTGTGAAAGACTCTTTTCTAACATTATATTTGTACATGAGGCGGGGCAGAAACCTTTGTTCTACTCGGCGTTGTTTGGGAGAAATAAGATTGTCATTAACATTAGTGTATTATATTTAATAAACGAGGGGGTATAACACAATATTTTATCATACTTGGAGTTGTCTAGGAGCATTAATTGTAATTTACAGTATTACATTTAAATCTCTTTAGACGATTTTCATTATCAACATCATTTCTCTTCATATTATTGTGAAAGCGGATGGGAGAACGAAATTACCCGACATCAAGAATTTCATTGTGTGTTGTTCTACTCGGTGTTGTCCAGAAGCAATAAAGTCTTACATTTTAAACGGATAGCTCCGGAAAATGAATTACACTATTATTCTTTTAACCACATTAAAACAGGAGATAGAAATGGGTTGGGCAGGAGGGATTGAGTTGGGGAGAGGGACAAGAAATGGGAAAACGCTATTTAACTTCTATTTTGTCTTTAATGGGCACGGGCAATGACGGGTAGACTTGCTAGTTCTTTAACAAAAGTGCAGTTGAGTAATAATTTTGTTATATATCAAATATTGTCAGCAACACGTCGTAAGAGCTAGATTAAAAGTTAAGCCTGGAGGAGGGCCTCTTGTCTCGCATTTAATCAAAGGTTTTATATTAGTATCAATTTATGTTTACATCGATAAAAACAGGGTTATTATGAAAATAAAACACTGAAAAAATATGGAGGCATATCAAAAGTGACGTCATCGAAAAAGATTTTATAAGTGTATGTGAATAAGTTCTTAAAATTTAGCCGTGTTTCTTTTTCTTTCCTACCATCACTGTGGGACTTATGAGAAGCAGGATAAAGAACAAACTCAGTTTTAACAAATCATCTGAAGTGTTTATTCTATTGATGTAATTACAACGGTTGAGTGGTGCGTCCAGCAAAAATAAGCTTCCATTTCTGTAATCATTCAGCGCCAGACAAAAGCACTCTTTTTTTCACGAGAGAGTCAAACTTTGAGAGTTCAACCCCACAACGTTTTAACCACACCCAGTGGACGATCGATCGGTCACCACAATGACAACGACGATGATATGCAATATTTGTCTATGTATTTCCAAACGATTATGGTGCGTAATTTACACAATCGATCCGATAGAATTTACATTCATCACATCAATAACGCTAACAACTGTAGTAGAGTTATCTTTCGGGGTGTAAACACAATTACTGTTGTATTTATTCTGTGCTTACAAAATTAACGACAAACATTGATGTATTAAATATAATTATATCCTTATTGTCGGTGGGGGTGAACGAGTAAATTGAAGTCGATTCCTCGAACGCAATCGCCAGTAACTCTCTCAATCTCAATTTCGACTAGTTTATATATATATATATACTTTGAACACCCACGCACCCATATGTTGACGTCCATTCTGGAATTTCTCCTTCGCTGTCAATGTAACTACGGTTGTATTTGTATCTACAGTAACCTTTTCAGATGTTTTTGCATCAAAACTCTAGATATTTTATTTCCCGAAGATTTCTTTCCGTATCAATCAACCGCATTTCGTTTTTTTCCAGCCAGTTGGGTGTCTCTGTTTAATCACACCACGTGCCATTTCCGGTAGACAAAACTAGATGTTCGGCAATAGATTATGGTTCTGTAGAACCGGTAAACACAATCATATTATATATAGTTGCTATTAATAAATTTAAATGAACGACTTTTCTGTTTACGGATGTTTGTTGCGGACGTCAACCCCGCAATATTATTTTTTAAAAATTAATACAAATTTAATATCACTAGGTGAGTCATCGTAACCTTTTTATTCGAGAAAACGTGTGTCTTAGAATAGGTCTTTATTTTTAATTGCATCCCAAGTCGGATACACAATACCACCAATGGGTTTCTCGTAAAAGTAGTTTCATTTTAGGTATAAGGTTTTATTTTTAATTGCATACCTAGTCTGTCAGATGGAACACTTTTATATCATAGATTAAATAAAATGCTTGTCGCTGTGTTATCCATTGAGTACGAGTTAAATTGCTTGAATCAGGAGAAATGAGTTTGTACAGCCAGTTAAATATTTTTAAAAAGCTAAGACAAAATCCAAAGGTTTAAATATTTATTCTTCTTGTGTTTATTATCGACTATAGTAAGCTTATTATTCATTACATTATGTAATTCCTATGACTTAATAAATCGACTCATAGAATAAAAGAAGTATCACAAAGCATACTTTGAGGGAGAGAGTTGAAGTGATGGATAGAAACATAGTAAGAGATGGGTTACTTAGTGAGCTATTTGTAATTAGACTAATCAAAATGGGCGGCTTTCTCAAACATAATCCCAAACCTGACATGTATTTTAGTATGTTTTTGTACAATTAAAACAAAGGAAATAAGCATTAAGGAAACGAACGTTGATTAACTCAGATGTTGTATAATAGATTTTTTTCCAGATATACTCAACCAATTTTACAAATAAAATATAAACATATTTCTTAGTTAAAGAAAAAGTGTAAAAAAAATCTTCGAGAATTATAGTGAACATATCAAATCAAGTGTTTTCACCATCGTAACATTAACAACTACTTAAATAGTTTATGTGTCTAGTATACAGTACGCTAATATCGAATTAAAAGAGTGAATTTCACACATTGACATTGTATTGACATTAGATTAATAGAAAAAGATAAATTCCAAACTGTATGGCGTAAAGAAACTATAATAGAGTCCACAGACATTTGTGTTCATTGCCACAACCAAGGCGGAGGTTATGTTTTTGGTGGAGTTTTTTTGCCACTATGTTTGTGTACAACCTAGCGTCCACGTTGATTGCACATCGCTACTAAACTTTGTCAATGTATCGATTATGGTCTCACTAGAACCAATTTAATTTTTGGATTTTTAAGTCAATCTGCAAGGTGACGTAAACGTCGGTTCTATTCATCGCATTACTCGCTACTTGGTCGACCCGGTTTCAAATGAAGTCCCAGATCTTATATAACCTTAACATTTGACGTATCAAGTTTGACCTAGGTCGAAATTATTACGGAATTTCAGCTTCCGATTTTTTTTTCAAATTTAATACATGGATCTGATACTCTTCGATGACCACTATGCAACATTGCAGCCTGATCAGGTAAATATTTTCTCAGTTATTAACGTTTCCATGGCAGAACTTAGGATATACTTCATACAATATGGAGAGAAGTAACGCCCAAATCCTGCAGTGTTACAATTCAATTATGTTATCGTTAATTATAAGCTTATTAATGCTTTAACGTACGTTATCACCTTCAAATACCTATTTTAAAATTAGATCGCGAAAGATAAATAGACACCAAACAATAAGATTTTTTGTTTCGCTACGGTAAAAATTCCGACTTTACACATTTTAAGAATGACTTGCCCAATATTGAATTCAATCGACTTAGCCAGTTTTAAACCCCATATCTCTGCATTGTTTTATTTTAAGGTAATCTTAATGGACACCTAATCGTCACAATCTTAATGGACACCTGATCGTCACAATCTTAATGGACACCTGATCGTCACAATCTTAATGGACACCTGATCGTCACAATCTTAATGGACACCTGATCGTCACAATCTTAATGGACACCTGATCGTCACAATCTTAATGGACACCTGATCGTCACAATCTTAATAGACACCTGATCGTCACAATCTTAATAGACATCTGATCGTCACAATCTTAATAGACATCTGATCGTCACAATCTTAATAGACATCTGATCGTCACAATCTTAATAGACATCTGATCGTCACAATCTTAATAGACATCTGATCGTCACAATCTTAATAGACATCTGATCGTCACAATCTTAATAGACATCTGATCGTCACAATCTTAATAGACATCTGATCGTCACAATCTTAATAGACATCTGATCGTCACAATCTTAATAGACATCTGATCGTCACAATCTTAATAGACATCTGATCGTCACAATCTTAATAGACATCTGATCGTCACAATCTTAATAGACATGTGATCGCCACAATCTTAATAGACATGTGATCGCCACAATCTTGATAGACATCTGATCGCCACAATCTTGATAGACATCTGATCGCCACAATCTTGATAGACATCTGATCGCCACAATCTTAATAGACATCTGATCGTCACAATCTTCATAGACATCTGATCGTCACAATCTTCATAGACATCTGATCGTCACAATCTTCATAGACATCTGATCGTCACAATCTTCATAGACATCTGATCGTCACAATCTTCATAGACATATGATCGTCACAATCTTCATAGACATATGATCGTCACAATCTTCATAGACATATGATCGCCACCATCTTAATAGACATCTGATCGCCACAATCTTAATAGACATCTGATCGTTACAATCTTAATAGACATCTGATCGTTACAATCTTAATAGACATCTGATCGTTACAATCTTAATAGACATCTGATCGTGACAATCTTAATAGACATCTGATCGTGACAATCTTAATAGACATCTGATCGTTACAATCTTAATAGATATCTGATCGTTGCAATCTTAATAGACATCTAATCGTTGCAATCTTAATAGACATCTGATCGTTGCAATCTTAATAGACATCTAATCGTTGCAATCTTAATAGACATCTAATCGTTGCAATCTTAATAGACATCTAATCGTTCCAATCTTAATAGACATCTAATCGTTACAAGTTTAAATAATGTTGCATTGTTTCAAGTTTAAATAATGTTGCATTGCTTCAAGTTTAAATAATGTGACATTGCTTCAAGTTTAAATAATGTGACATTGCTTCAAGTTTAAATAATGTGACATTGCTTCAAGTTTAAATAATGTGACATTGCGTCAAGTTTAAATAATGTGACATTGCTTCAGGTTTAAATAATGTGACATTGCTTCAAGTTTAAATAATGTGACATTGCGTCAAGTTTAAATAATGTGACATTGCTTCAAGTTTAAATAATGTGACATTGCTTCAAGTTTAAATAATGTGACACTGCTTCAAGTTTAAATAATGTGACATTGCTTCAAGTTTAAATAATGTGACATTGCTTCAAGTTTAAATAATGTGACATTGCTTCAAGTTTAAATAATGTGACATTGCTTCAAGTTTAAATAATGTGACATTGCTTCAAGTTTAAATAATGTGGCATTGCTTCAAGTTTAAATAATGTGACATTGCTTCAAGTTTAAATAATGTGGCATTGCTTCAAGTTCAAATAATGTGACATTGCTTCAAGTTGTAATAATGTGGCATTGCTTCAAGTTTAAATAATGTGGCATTGCTTCAAGTTTTAATAATGTGACATTGCTTCAAGTTTAAATAATGTGACATTGCTTCAAGTTTAAATAATGTGACATTGCTTCAAGTTTAAATAATGTGAAATTGCTTCAAGTTTAAATAATGTGAAATTGCTTCAGGTTTAAATAATGTGATATTGCTTCAAGTTTAAATAATGTGACATTGCTTCAAGTTTAAATAATGTGACATTGCTTCAAGTTTAAATAATGTGGCATTGCTTCAAGTTTAAATAATGTGACATTGCTTCAAGTTTAAATAATGTGACATTGCTTCAAGTTTAAATAATGTGACATTGCTTCAAGTTTAAATAATGTGACATTGCTTCAAGTTTAAATAATGTGGCATTGCTTCAAGTTTAAATAATGTGGCATTGCTTCAAGTTTAAATAATGTGACATTGCTTCAAGTTTGAATAATGTGGCATTGCTTCAAGTTTAAATAATGTGACATTGCTTCAAGTTTAAATAATGTGACATTGCTTCAAGTTTAAATAATGTGACATTGCTTCAAGTTTAAATAATGTGACATTGTTTCATTTATTCAAAAGGTGGTGAGCTGACATTTTTTTAGATGACGAAAGACACTTAATTTTAGATTTGAAGTCTAATAATTATTCAAATACGTTTGTTTTGATTAAATAAATATTTAGCTGGTAAGTATTTTAAGGTAAGAGCAAATAGTAAGCAGTATGTAAGCAACTGTGGTATATCCACAATACCCCGCTAGTTATACATTATTATAATAGTATGTATAATGTATATCATTCTATGACGCATCCAGTATCACAAAGGTTTTTCATGCTAAATGTGTTGTAATTCTATACCGTTTGCAGCTATTATTTTTTAAAGTTGGTATTTCGAAGTACTTGTTAGTATCATAAAGTATAGTTAGTAGGCAATAGTATCTCTCCTTGAAATTTTATAATTTTCTGATGCTGATGTGCATACAATTCTATATCGTTTGCAACTATTATTCAAAAATATTCCAAACATGATTTTATTGTAAATTGGAAAAACGGATAAAATTATCCGAACAGAAACGTTTTTCGATCACTTGTATGGCCCCATAAGAAGATTAAAATTAATATATAATGACTTTATGTCAAGAATCCTTATTTCAATTTTTATCAAAATCCATTACAATGATTTTTATTCCAGAAAATGTCTAACATTTCAGGCTTAAACTTAAGGGGGTTTAATAAGAAATTTAAATTCAGTGAATTTTGCTTAATTGATGTCTAATAATTGGATTAATTGTAAAGCCAATCTGAAATATTTGAATATTCAAATGCAAAGTTGTGCCTGACTTATGCCCCCCCCCGTCAAATAAACTTTTAAAATACTCCAAAGAAACTGAAATTTGAGGAATATGTATTAGGTGATGTTTAATATCTATTGTTAAAATTTATACAAAAATCTGAACTTTCCCAGAAGGGCTTCAACCCGATTGTTACATCGCTTTGCATTAAACTAACTTAAACTAAATATAGTTCACATTACTTACCCTAAACCTTAACAGTTGTGTTCAAAAAATCATAATCGGTTTATTAGTTTAGGCGTGTATCTTGTACATAAAAATATAAATAAATACACATACGTAAGTGTTATATGAATAGAGATTAATTTTCTTTATAAACAGCTTTATAAACCATACATATTAACAGCATTAGATAAAATGTCTCTTAAATATAGACGAATCCAATGTCAACAAAAATAGTCATAAACCGTTTATGACCATTTTTGTTTATATTGGAGAGATGATGTCAAAAAAATAAGCCAACGCAGTTCATACCATTGATTAATGTTAGTACTTCTGGAGTGTTCATCATTTTTCAGCTGACAATCATTCTGTCTCATGACCTTTATAAGTGGCGACCCAATAGTAAAAAAAAGACTAGATTAAACTTCAAAGTATTGTGCGGAAACCTGATAAAAAGACTTAGTAACAAAAATAACAAAGGTCTAATATCCGAAATCAATAAACCTCAATCGACTGAATATTCGGGATGCAAATCTATCTTTAGAGACAAACTGAAAGCATTAATATAATACAGTATGATCAGAAACAAAGTGTCAGTCGGAACAATGGCCGATTGAAAAAAAATCAATTTTCGGATGAACACGTTTCTTTTATTACTGCAACTAATATGAAATTATTTAAAAGTAAAATTAGCTGTATGTTATGTGACTACGCACGATAAATAATTCTACTTCAAGCAGTGATACCACGGATTAATTTAAACATTAGATTTTAATGCATATCCATACATTTAGAACATCGTTGTGTTTAGCTTGTTATTGCGATGCAATGTTTGGTTTATGATTAGAAATGTGGCGTCTTAAAGTTGCACAGATTCCTCTTCGAAATTGGAACGATTATAAAAGTGTGTTTTTAGGAAAAACCCTTGAACGTTGAATCTTTTAAACAATGGCATCTACATAAATAAAAACATTGTGTATGTATGTACAGTACTTATTGCTTAAGCAAAGCCGTTGAATATTTAAACAGTTTTGAGAAAGCATGGCATCGATAGTCAGACATGTGAAGTGTTAATGATGTTGTGAAACCTATATTGTGACACTTATGACAACTATTGTATCAATAAGTTTTACAGGGTAGATTTTGAGATGAATTAAAAAACAATTTGAATTATTTCAATAAAAAAACGTTTAGATTGATAATGAAACGAGAATTAGTTAGGCTGAATATATATATATATATATATATATATATATATATATATATATATCACGATGTACAGATATCTGAATTCACGTGTTTAGAAATAATGCTATAGGATTATAGTGTATACAAATTTTAAATCCATATAAATTACAAATACATTTAAAATATACGCCTTTAAACCCAAGTGAACTGTAAATAAAAAAAATAGAATAATTTAAAATGATATGTAAATGAATATTTAGTGCTTTTTAGTAATCTGTACTTAAGTCAATATAGAAAATATAAATTCTTATCGAAATAGCTTTGTGAAATAATATTTGGAGCTATTAAATATTTCATATGGAATTTAAAATAAAATAAATTCAACTCAATTCACCAAGAATTATGACGAATTTCAATTGAATTATAAAAATAATTATTTAAAAAGACAATTCCTACAATTACAGATTTCTGTAGATGCATAAAGAGCCGGAGCTTACAGACGAAGAGAAAATTAAAAGAGAAACTTCGGTGTGAAGAACTTCTAATATGTCATTCTCAATCAACTTCAGGTGTTGTCACTTTCTGAATGAGTATGACAACAATAACAAGATGACAAAAAATACCTTCTGATATAACAAAATTATATATCCGATTTACAAAACAATTTTACCAATACTGTGGGAATGTGGTAAAAGAGTTTATCCCCAATATATAACATTGTATATGTTATTTATTTATACGCATAACAATTATAGAGAAAATATTTTTTTGTTTAGATAGTGATGTATAAAGCCTATTAGATTACTATTTGTTTGCTACACTTTTGTTTTGAGAAAACACTATGCAAAAGAAATCCAGCAAGGTTAAACATGGAGAACGTAGATACCAGGCCTTTGCTCCTCTACGTTCAATCCATTGATTTTGAAGGGGACTTTTAAGGTACTCTCTGATAATTAGAGCGTTAGGCATGCTGCACCATCTTGAAAGATTGTTACATGATAAGGACCTCATTTGAGGGAAATGTATGAGCGATAGAGCGCTTAGAATGATCGACGGATCAGGGGTCAAAAGATGAGCCCAGCAGGTGAGTGGAATTTAAGAGTTTGATTTCATTTCCGAAAAAAAAACGGAAACTGTTTCTGTCAGCCCCTGAGTGAAACCGTCACGAGAAAGGTGCTAGTCCCAAAATTCCAAATGTGGGTGAGGCAGGGCGGACAATGTTTGCTAGCATAAATGACGACCCAACACGACTGGATACATCTCTTTCTTTCTTCCTCTTACAAAGTGAGTGTCTTTCCAATCTATCTCTGTCTGTGTGTCTCTCTCTGATCTGTAACGGTATTTGTCACTGTCCTAAAGCTAATAAATCGTCTATTAAAAGAGTGGCATGTGTCCACGTGAAATAACCAAGACTACGCGAGCTACCAGCCACAGTGTGTATAATAAGATCATAAACACGCCAGAAGACACTAGTATCCAACAAGTTACTATGTAGAGAATATTAAAATTGTGTTTAGTACACAATTTTAATACTATAATAATTCAACACGAAATTTACATCGAAATCTTTCAATTTCAGTAACAATAGGTAGTTACTTCATGTACACTCTTTATAAAATAAAATAGCAGGAGAATTTGTGAAGGAGGAAATGAGAAATGTGTTAACGCCAATACAAGTGACATGAAAAAGAGAAATTGAAGAAAAGCCTCTCGTTGAGATTCGTTACAGATGTCCCTGCAATCTGAACAAATTACTTTACCTGGGGAACAGCGATACAGTCACAAACTAATAGGCCGATTTTTGGAGACTACATACACTTTATCGCTTTCTTTCTTTTGAGTTAAAATGGCGATCCACTAGAGCTTTAAGATTATAAAGAGTCTGAATTATATTTACAGTTTCTGTCTTTTGCTGGCGCCGAGGGAGGAAAACTTCGATAAACATTAAAGGAAGAGGAAAAGAAATTGTGACATGTATCTTAGAAAATATTTATATAAAAGGGAGTGTTTAAGAGATATTTGTGAGTCTGGTTGGAGGGGAGACAATGGCGAAGGACAAATGACACAGTGAATTGCTTCTTCGTGTTCCAAATATTGTCAATAAATTCAATTAGCTGGCAACTACAGCTTGGAAAATATAATAATGCCCCTGGAAATTTTCTTTAACATTTCGGCCTTTACGAGACCCGAAGGAGGAAAACAAAATATTTGCGGTACACACCGTATCACTCCCATCCGGCTTGACAACGTTGGGGAAGTCGGAAATTCATGCCCAGCCTCATAAAGTTGATATTCTTTTACACAACATGAACATATCGATTCCAACTCAAGTATCTTCGTGTAACCTCAGAGAAATTACGAAAACTTACGAATATTTACGAAGCTGGTTTTAGTAATGAAATTAATCGCTCGGTTTCAATTGACAAGATAAATATCACGACGCTGAGAAAAGACATTGATTATTAAAGAAAAATAATCTAATGCGATAAATGGCTTGCGAAAATGCAAACTATAACCAAACAAAAATAAAGTAAAAGTAACAAAAATCTTTGATTTAAAATATAATAAGTACTGAACAAAACAGAAAATAAACAATTAGTAGTTTAAAATAAACTTTTTTACTCATGTATAATTTTCATCATTTTATTTTAAAAATACATATCTTTAAATATTAAGATTTTTCATTTCTTTTCTCCAGCGTGATGTTTTTTCAAAACGTTTGTCCTTTACCGTAATTTCTAAGAAATCTGTGATATGGAAATTATTCATCGATCACTATCTTATCCGAACAATATTATTAATGTTTAATTTTTCGGAGCATTCTAATTAAAAAAATATCAAAGATGTTATACATTTGGTATTCTACTGAATGTGTATATATATATATATATATATATATATATATATATATATATATATATATATGGGAAATGAAATAGAAAAAGCAGGAAATATTTTTATATATTCATCAACGTTTCGTTTTTATTGTAAGACTTCCTCAGGATGATAATTTGAAGAAACCAAACACATTAAATCATACTGAACGAAACCACATTTTACTTATCACTTTAAAATTAAAATCATTTTTCTTTCTTCTCATGCCCAGCCCCACGTTTCCAGCACACTTCTACACATTATTTCCAACACACTTATGCTCACACATTCCTGATATAGCCACGTGGTATATACCACTCCCTCCAGCCTAAAAAATTAACCACAACAAAATATATCACCTCCCACACCCTTTCATTCATACTTTTACCCCGTATTTTCAAGTTATCTTCATTTCCACAGATATCATACTGCAAATATGATACCACCTACATGCTATCCCCAGCCTCTCAAAATCTATGCCACACCTCACCACGACAAAAATCTCAGTCCCCTTTCATCTCCCTAACCCTAAGGCAAGTTCAATTATATTCTCACCCTTCCATATTTCACAGATGCCTTAACGGTATCCACTCAAAGCTTTCCATATCTATTTTATTCTTTGCCACCACTGACTTCTCACAGCCTGGACTCTCCTCCAGCGCTCATAGTCGCCACGGCTACTACTTTTATTTCACCCCCCCCCCCATCATGTCAACCCCAAATTTCAATGTTGTTGCATGATATTTTTCTTCAAATTAGCATCCTGATGAATATATAAAAAATACATCTTGGTTTTTCCTTTTTCATTTCCCATTACGTCGGATTACTCTCATCCTTCCTTTCTCATATATGTATATATATATATATATATATTATTAAATGTATCCACAAAAAAATGTTATAAAGTGATATATTTTATGTATCGATTTTCAGTATTTACTTAAACAGTGCTCAATACGTGGGTAGAGCGAGATAGTAACTTATGAAAATATATTTATGACAATTAAGCTACACAGAGGTTTCTGCTTTTCATCCCCGTATGGATGAAACACGAACGCTTCTCTGTAGCTTAATTGCCATAAAGATATTTTCATAACTTACTAATATATATATATATATATATATATATATATATATATATATATATATATATATATATATATATATATATGTCATTTTAAAGTAACTGTATCTATGATGAGAAACTCACGAGAGATGTACGCAATAAGTTTGTCATCATTCTATCAGAATATGTGAGACTAAAACCGTTTGGACCTGTAATTACTTGGAAGAGTTTGAACAATAATGCCGCTCGTAGAAGTCAAAGAAAATATGAACGTTTTTGGTTATAGTTTAAGAGATATTTCTATATGCAGAATGTAGGAGAATGGACTTCTTTTAAATAAATTATGTGTCACACGAGTGCCCACCAGAACAATTATGCTGTTCGCCATGCAAGGTAACTGCATACTTGTCAGATTTGTACCAGAGCGTCATTGGCAAGCCTAAAAAGATACTCCTCACACTTCTTGGGTTCAATGAAAAACACTCTCAGATAACAATACTCGGGCATAAGTTAAAGTCATCACAATCATGTATATGATGATACATTTTATATTATATATACATACAAAGTATTTCCTATTACAATATCACATTTCATAATGAAGATCAATTAATAAACTTATGCTATTCCGTAATGATAAAGAACTATATAAAATGCAAGTGTACCCCAGGAATTGATACTTGGACCTTTATTGTTCCTGATTTTCATAAACAACCTCCCTGATTACATTGTGTCTGTGATGGGTAATTATTCATCGATCACCATCTTATCCGAACAATATTATTAATGTTTAATATCAGTGCTCCGATCAACCTGATATTCTAGTGCCCCCTCGACGTAAATACACTCGGCCAACCCGACAATCAGCTTAATCCCATCCATTCACTGTGCAAGTCCCCAGATGCCGGAGAGCTTTCTACTCCAATAGCTTATTTACTTTTGCTGCCACTCTTTGGAACTCCCTCCCTGCTTCCTTATTTCCCCGACTTGTATGCAGAAATTTAAAATTAATATCAACCAGCATCTCGCTGCACAACTGCCAATTTAGGATTACCCCATCTGCGATCACGATAGAAGAACCCGATTTTAGCGCCACGTTTGACGAACAGGCCAAAGTGTGGACGGTGTCGTGGAAGTGGTCAGGTGATCAACACCCTAGTAAACTCAAAAACAGGGTGCCTGAATACTCAGTACCCGCTCAAATCCGCCAGGACTATAGACGTGAGCTTTAAACATGGCTGAACAATGGATGGCTACTTCCCTATCCTGAAGACAAACTAGGACCCCCAAAGAGCTTAATTCCGCTAATGGCAATCTTCTAGTAGAAAAAAATAACGAAATAAATCTTTTAACAGAGATGTCGCCAAGATCAAGTCCAAATGGAAGAAACAAAATTCGTCTCTCTCAACTGTATAAAACAAAACGTCGTTCAGTTCAAGATAAAAAAAGAATCCAGCACCCTTTTTTTCTTTCGTTGACTTTCAATTCACGTTCAGAACGATCTCCACGTTCTAAACGATCTCTGCGAAAACTGACTGAATCTTCACTTTCGCTCACTTATTGAATAAAAAAATGCGACGCATGCAAATCAACTTAATTTGCATGAATCTCTCTCTCGACACAGCTGCCCGGATTTTAAAATAAAAACCTTATTTGACTTTCCGACGCCTTTCTCCTCCCACTCCTCTTTCTTTTTTGTAATCAGCGAGCGTTTTCGGGTTCGCCCCACACACAGCATACCAGACGCTGCCTCTTTGAACGGCGCCGACAACTGTCTGCATCTACGTCAATCGGCCGCTCTCCGTTACACCCCCCTCTGCTCTCATGATCACACATGTGGCAACCTAGTGCATGGCTTTTTTGTCTGGTGCTTCTCCGCGGTAATACGGTGTCGACTTCTTCCTCAAATAACTCGTCCGCATGGGGAGCATCCGATGCATTTGTACAAGGCTTTGGACTGTCTGGCCTTTTCCGCGGTGATACGACCACAACTGCCTCCTCCGATGACTCGTCTGCAGAAGAATCACCCGATACATCTGTGCTAAGCATGGGGCTATTTGCGCCGCTCATAGTGATAACTCGCGCACTCTGAATGGGCGAATCACTGTCACTTCCTCTTTCCGATGTAGTTCAGCCTATAACGGGTCGTAGGTCCCTTACGTGCCGAGGCATCCCATCAATGAGGACATTCTGTGGGCTAATCACACCTGTAACGCGTCCAACTGCATAAGGGGATGTACACCGTCCATTCGGACTTCTCGTCCAAACACGATCTCCCACCTTGTAACACAAGTGTTGCTGTTCAGGCTCATCTGGCGACACCATATCGATGCCCTTCAGTCTCACCGTGTTACAATGGATCATGTTAGCAGGAGCTGTCAGGGGTGACACATCGTCTTTCGGGGTGGCATTGTGCCAATAAACTGCTTCCATCACTGAACAGTTTTCTCGCTGCAATCCGCTTTACACTTCGATGGCACCGCTCTGTAATATCATTACCTGATGGTCTAAGTGCACAGCGAAATCGCAGTCGAACTCCCCACTCATTTATAAAGTCTCTAAAACTCTTACTGCAGAATGCTGGGTCATTATCCAGGAGTATCTCAGTTGGTGGCCCGCGCTCGCAAAATACATTTTCTAATTGGTCCATGATGTTTGCTGCGTCTTGCCGTCTGAGACAACGCCAAATAGAAAACCGTGTAGGCCATAGTCAATGATCGACAGATAGTGCTTTCCCTGATAATGCGTTATATCTATCCCCACTCGATACCAAGTATCAATGACATCCAACTTCCCCTTCGGTCAGCACACGGACGGCGGATCGATCGACCGACACTCTTTGCACTCTCTCACTACTGTCCTGACAGATGCCTTAGAAATCGTGGGGTCGACCCTGCTAACAAAGTTTTTTATGCCAGGGTGACCGCTTTTGTGACCTGATTTGGTCGGATTCTGGACTGGGTGTTGATACAGCACACATATGGCCCTGGGGTTCAGCTGATTTTCTAATTAAGTTAAACCATCGTTGCAGTACGCGTGTAAAACTATCCGCTCGGTTATATTCTGACTTTACTAAGGTAATGTCCACTGACAACATGTACTCTTCTATAAAGTTTAAAAGCGCATCCAGTCGTCGTCTTAGCATTTCGCTTGCTGCTTTAGTATGCACTCTGGACTTTCATGTAAGGGTATCCATTATCCATTTGTGCACACAGGCAGAGTCAGTAAAAAGATGCAATATGGATGTTTACCACATTAACGCCATATTAATGCCTTTTAGTACAGCGTCAAGTTCTGCCAGATTTATGTGCTGTGTATCTTTTGCTTTGCGTATCCAACTTGCATCTTCTATCACAGCTCCATCCTGCTCCAGCGAAACTTGATCGCCAAAGAGCTTGCATCAACCCAGACATCGACCTCACGACCGTCAACACACCACCTGCCTCGTACGGTGTCTCCTCGCAATAATTTCCGTTATCATCGTGGTCAACGGAATATCGTCCACCTCATCGTCCCAGCCCATGGTAACTGCCACTGCTCTCCTTTTGATAAATGTGGCTGCCACTCTGATCCATCTGTCCACTGGGAAGTGCCCAACTAGTTTTCCACACAAAAAAAAACACGGCACGTCTGGTTATGCTGCGTGGCATACTCGGGATCTCGTTACCATTTCAGCATATTGCATTCATGCCAAACTTTCAAGCCGAGTATTCGCGCACCGTCCTGCAGCCGTTCAGGTTCTTTACTCAACAATCCAAAGTCGGCCAGATGCTGCCTCACTTTAGCTCCGGACACTATGTTTTTATAAATGAAAACATCATCGATATATGCTGATGTTGCCCGTTGAATAGAGTCATCCCTCGACAATGCAGCGTCTACAATAGCTCGCATACTGGCTGGTGCCACATTGAGCCCAACCCCCATGCGCGTCAAGCAGTACCTCTTCCCCACCAATATGACAGTCTGGTAGGGCCACAGGGATTGATGCACATGCCCCTGTAGGTAAGCACTCCGCAGATCGAGCACTGATACATTATGGCCTTTCGTCCGCCACTCTCTCAGCTTGTGTGCACATATGTCTGCATGTGCCGTGTAGGCATCGACGTGCTCATTCAGTTCGCGAAAATCCAGAACTGGCCGCACTTTAGATTTGTTCTGCTGGAAGATTGCCATTAGCGGAATGAGGCCCTTTGAGGGTCCTAGTTTGTCTTCAGGATAGGGAAGTAGCCATCCATTGTTCAGCCATGTTTGAAGCTCACGTCTATAGTCATGGCGAATTTGATCGGTACTGAGTATTCAGGCACCCTGTTGTTCAGTTTACCAGGTGGTTTATTACCTGACCACTTCCACGACACCGTCCACACTTTGGCCTGTTCGTCAAACGTGGCGCTAAAATCGGGTTCCTCTATCGTGATCGCAACGCAAGCATGTGAACTCGTTTTGTAAAAGATGGCTTCGCCAGACTGGTCAACTCTGACCCCACCCAACATCTTGATAACATCCATCCCAAGTAACATGTCGAAACCTAACAGCTGACTGTGTACGACCAAGACATCGATCTTTACAGGGCTCATATCGGTTATTGCCAACGAAATGGTTCCAACGCCATGACTATGGATAGTTGTACCGTCAGCGGTCATAATGTTCGATATCCGACGATTCCGAGGACTACATATTGAACCAGTTACTATAGACCGGGAACATCCAGAGTCCACCCGTGCTCTACGTTTCTTTCCATCGATCCCCACTTCAACGGTAGGGAGCGCCTCTCTTAAATTGACTGAGGAAAGACCGGCACTGATATCTCGACTCCTTTTTCGTTTCCCGGACACTCAAATGCAATGTGTCCTATCTTCTGACATCTGTAACATTGTATCTTTCCTCGTGATTTATATTTGGGGCCAGTATGTCCTTCACCATACTGATACTGGCAGTTCCTTGCAAAGTAGTTAGGTCCAGAGCATTTATAGCACATAATGCTTCCATTAGCCGGCACAGTGCGTAATGTTTGATTAGCTTTAAACTGAACCGGTTGTATAGCTGCCGCAACTAATTCCTTGTCGTCCGCCATGATAGCCCGTGCTCTCGTTACAATCTACCCTAGACTTATGTCATCCATTCTCGACGACGCCCGGAGATGTTGCCTTACGTTGCTCGGCAGTCCTGCTACAAAGGCGCACATCGTCCATTTTTCTGGAAGTGTCTCCCCAACAAGGAGGGCAAGTCTTCGAAGCTCAGCCAAAAACACATCTACAGTCTCTCCAGGTAGTAGCCGTCGCGTCGTGAAGTCCTCATACGCCACAAATGAATCGGTGAAAAACGCAGTTATTAGCGCCTGCTTGACTCGATTTATATATGCCCTCCGTTCCTTCCCTTGCTGTCGATACACAGCAAGAGCGCCCCCTCTTAACCGCAAGGGAATAACTCGCGCTACTTCGTGAAACTCACATAATTCGCAAACAAGTTCTACCTGTTTGATCCATTCAACTATCGGTAGGTCAGTAGTAGTTCCACTAAATTCTGGAATCAGACGTATGTCAAATTGCCTGTTTCATGGTTAGGAGAGAAAATGATTAAAACACTCGTTTAAAGTATTAAAAGTTGAATCCGAAGACAAAAAAGAAAACCCGTTTTACTTGCATTGATAATTGATTTCATGATTAGATGAACGTAAGGCAACATCTCCGGGCGTCGTCGAGAATGGATGACATAAGTCTAGGGTAGATTGTAACGAGAGCACGGGCTATCATGGCGGACGACAAGGAATTAGTTGCGGCAGCTATACAACCGGTTCAGTTTAAAGCTAATCAAAGATTACGCACTGTGCCAGCTAAACTACGAAGTAAAACAAGGCTAAAAACTGCAAGTTCTTAATGGCATGTTATTGACTTACTCTTTTTTGTTTGTTTTATCTAAAAGGAGTACCACTTATTAAGGGTAGATGTCACTCGAGGATAAGGGTAAATGAGAATTAGGTCCGAATATTTGTTGTGGACGGTTCTAGATAAGAACCTGTTGACATTGGCTTTAAAGACGATCAAGTGGTAATCAACAGGGAAGCAATCCCGCGGTAATCTGTTCCACGGACCGGAATCCCTTGTAAAGAAGCTCTTTTTGTTGAAATTTCACTTTGCGCATGGTACACTGAGGTAGAAACGAACGTTTTTCTTCGTGGTAGAAGGAGAGTTCTTGCTGCGAATGTCATACAAAGGGGAACCAAAGGTTTAAGCTCAGTGAAGAACCTTCCCTCAAAATAACGATAGAGAAAAGAGAGACTAGCAACGTCTCTGCTGTGGAAAATGGGGTGTAAGAAACGGAAGAGATCATCCCCACTAGATTTCGAAGTCGACTTTGAATTCTGTCAACACAACGAACAATTTAACTGAGCGGCACCTCCCCAGATGTGCCAGCAATACTCAATTTTGTAACGTATTCGACTCTTACATAGTTAGAAGGTTGCACCAGGAGTCAGGTACTTCCTGGAGCGGTAGAATGGGCCAACTATTTTTCTTAGAAACTTTATTGAAAAGGGATTTTTTATTACGTTTCATCTATTAAGAATGTTATATTTGCAGTTTGAGCATTTATCACATTTTTCAGGCTTTTATCATCACACTTTTTTTTATCTTTCTACTAGGGATTAAAAGTGTGATTAAAAAGTGATATTTTTCTATGGAAATTGCTCCAGACAAGGCATGAAGTCACTTGATGTAAGAAGCTAAAACATAAAATACTACTTCAAGGTCAAAAACTAGACAACGATAAGATGATAGATTCCGACCCCAAAATACTAAAAATGCTCAAACCGCAGTAAATAGATAGGTAGATAGATAGATAGATATATGGAGAGAAGACAAAAATTGACAATTTTACAATGCTACATGTAAGAATAATTTGTTTATCTTTTTAATACAAATAACTATATAAAAAAAAATGCGGCACAAGGCCAAAAACGTGAATGGGTGTGTAGGGTAGAGTCGTCTATTTGGTCTATGCTCTAAACTAGTTCCTGTCACCAAAATACCACATTTACTCTATGGGGCAACCCGACAATCGGCTTAATCCCATCCATTCACTGTAGAGGTCCCATTATGCCGGGAAGCTTTCTACTTCAAGAGCTTCTGTCCTCGTGCAGCCGGCATCTGGAACTCCCCCTCTGGTCTGTTTCACCGATTGTACCGAAATGCAGAAGTTTAAAACTAATGTAAACAGACATCTCGCTGTACAGCTCCCAACTTAGCATGTCACTCAAAACTTCCACCCTAGTTCTAAGTAGCCCCTTACGTCTACAGATGCAGCCTGCCTTGTTTGGGGTTAACTTTGTTTCAAAAATTTTTTTTTTTTTTTTTTTTTTTTTTTTTAATTTTTTTAGATACAAAGATAATGAAACGATCGCTTTAAAATTCGTTGTCTAGCGGTTGCATCTCTTAAGTTCTGCTTTGGCGGAAATTTCAGAACGGAAAAAATGCTGCGAATAAAGGAACGACGTGAAGAGAAAGTGTAAGTTTTAATTTTGTATATCAACGCATTTCCTTTCACAGGAGTTTTTAAAAAACTAAAGTATTACACTTTTATTTTTTGTTTTGGAACTATTTAGAAATCACAACATCATTATGGATTAAAGAAAACATATTCGAATACGTAATTTTAAAATATAGGAGGGATTTCTAAACTAAAATGTCGAAGGGAACGAAAAAAAGAAATTAAAGATTAAAATAAAAAATGTTAAAAACGGAAAATGTCAAAATATATATATATATATATATATATATATATATATATATATATATATATATACACATACATACATAAAATGATCATTTCATGTATTTACACATACTATTATAAGGTGTATCGCTGTATAGATTTTCAGTATTTACCTCAACAGTGCTCAGTACGTGAGTAGAGTTTTGTAGTAGTAGTAGTGGTATAAACATATATTCAGTATATTCATTTTATCGTCAGACTGAATGCACGGATTTTTGTTAGCTTGTTCCCTTGGAATAAAACGTGGACACATTTGTGTAGCACAAATGCCATAAATATATTTTAATACTACTATATAAAATGTGTTAAATGTTAACACAACAGTAATTTATTATTAAAAAATAGTAAAAGATTTTTAAATTAAGAGATATTTTACTTAATTTTTCAAATTTGATTTCAGAATTAAGCATTCCTAAAACTGATTAAAAAAACAAACATTGGTAAACCGTCTTTCTACGGCGCCACGACCACACGCACACGATACGAATTCACTTTAATAAATCGTTATTGAGTTTAGGAAGGCGAATACATGTCCAGAAAAATATTTCTAAATACTACAAACAATAAATTTGTTGTATAATTTTGTTAAGTTTATGACTCAAACTAAAACACAGATGAAAACACTGTCTATCCCAGAAGAAATCTACAGAAAAATGATTAACCTAACCCATTTAAAAATGAACATGTTTTTAATTAACCACAACACTAACCTCAAAGCCAAGGTGGCGTCATAAAATTGTTCTTCATTGAGCACTACACGGAGTAAAATCGTACGGGTTAGAATTAAAATGTTATGGTTATTTCCGTTAAATGAAGTCTTGTTGAATCATTGAATTTTTTCATCGTAAAATGTTATACTGTGACTTTTGAACACTTAAACGAAATTGCTGGTCGCTTTCGCGAGAAAGATTTTTAACTTTGGGTTGTTATAATTATAAAAACGTAGCCCGACACAAATAAAAAAAGTCGCAATCTAGTTTTTTTATGTTTAAGTTTATAAGTTATAAAGTCAGCGATTTCAGTTCGAAACTAAGAAAACAATGTCGACACTTAAAACGGTTGGGATTGACTAATCTTATTAAAAAAATAAAATCAATTTCCTCTTTAATCTATAGAAAATGTGGTATTGTATTGACGAACAGATGATCTACTAAAATCTGGAGATACGATTCGAAAATTTATGTTATAAAGACTTATTAATGTGTAAAAAAGTAGTTGGTACTTCTATCGCTGGAGATCCATATCGATCCGAATGCTTTCGATTGCAATTTACAGAACAGACCGAAAAATCGCCAAGCCGTGACCGATGGGTCAACGAATATCGATATTAAATGAAACGTTTTCATTTTCCCTCACTTAAGGTTCGGGTCAATTACACTCCACCCTCTTTCATGTAAGAATTGATTTAATGATTCTCTTCAAAATCAGTACGTGAAGCAACTTTTTTCTTCCTTTTTTTTTTTGAGAAAATTTTTGCAACTTTCTTTCGAGTTCGGAGGGGGGCTAAAAAATTTTTACCCTGAACTAAACTTAACCGAACCTGCTTTTCCATTCGTATGCCTTAGTGACGTCTGTCTTTTTCCATTTTCTCGCGGATGTTAAAGCTTAAACTGCTTCGGCTCTTCTGATTGGTGAACCCGTAGTTATAGAAGCACCAAATGTTTACAATTTTTATCAAGCAATTTTTAAACTTTACAAATGGTCTTATCGAGCGAAATAGAATGTTAAGAAACAATGGCGGTGGATGAGGCTTTAATTCGTACGATAACATTTGAAGATCTTTAAAAAAGTAGTTTTCACTAAAGTTTTAAATTATTATTTTTCTACATAAGTCACTAAATTAGGATCGTATTTAAAGATTTTAGTAGAACTTACTTTTGGTTGTTATCTAAAGAACCAAGAATTCTTTTTGGCTTTGAATTAAGGTTGATCAGCATTACGCAGATCTCTTTGAGCTCTCCATTCTCGACAGAAATTGCAAATAGATACTAAGTATAGAGACTTTCAAAGCCTTTTTACAAAATCAACTATTTGTTTTTAATTTCATCGAAGAGTTTACTTTTCTATGACGAGCAAAGTAGCTGTGAAAATATAAGATCTTATAAATGCGTTATTTCAAAAAAAATTCAAAGTATGTGAATAAAACAAAAGTTTAAAGTCAAATTATTTTTGTTGTTATATATATTTTCCTATACATACCATATTTTATGAGCATTTTCTTTAGAACAATTTCATGAATTAGCATAAATTTCAAGAAAATAACCTATGCCATAATCATAAAATATTAGATTCTCGGTGCTAATTCCGAATCGTATCCATAGATTTGCACTCGTGACGTAAGCAGTTCCGACTTTTACTAATTAGGAAAACAGGCATTACAAATAAAAAGACGCGGTTATATATCGGTAGACCACAATTTTTCAGTCAAATAGAAATAGTTAAAGCGAGATTTATTATTTTTATTGTTTACTCATTACTATGTAATGTCATCTCTCAGTTTCACGAGCATCGTCTTCAATTTTCAAGCTTCTTCTCACTCCCACCCAAAGAAAACTAACAAAAAGAAAATTTGTTGCTTTCTGAATGATTTTAATCTCGTCATGCTGCCCCCCCCCGCTCTCTGGCCATGCCTTTGCAGCCATACTCTAGAGTGCTGCCAGAAAAGATGCGCAAATTAACCCAGAACACACTCGTTTGCCTAGGAAACAGAAACTGGAAACGAGTCAACCTTGTTACCACCCATTTTAAGTGTATAGCCTCTACGAGCCATGCCTTGTCGTATTCATATCACTCCTAAAATACTGGATTTCATTAGCCTGAAAGAAAAACATTACTATCTTCTGTGCAAAGAGAACATTATAACGATTTGCCTTAAATAAATTGCCACCCCACACAAAAAAATAAAAATACCCTTTTTGCAAACAAAACATTATGTGTTAAATAACTTGAAAAAGAATTGTTTTAAACTAAATTCTAATTCGCTGTGGGAATTTAATTCATTAATTTTTTTTAATTAAAAAAGTTATTGTTCGTGAATATTCTATTTTTAAATTAATATAACATTAAATTTGGGAAAGTTCATATTTTTTTAAGCATCTTTAAAATTTAAAACTTCCAGAAGGAGGCAAAATGCCTTTTAAAAAAAAATGTTAGATGCAGATATTTTTTTTATTAAAATCAGAATACTATTTTTTTTTCATCTTCACTTTTTTTCTATTAGTTCCACTTGGTATCACAAGCGTCAGAGTTTTAAACAAATAAAAGGTATTAACTTTGTTTTTTTTCGTAAGAATCCTTCCTGGTCGTATAGAAGTGAGGTTCGATGTTGTGTGAACTTAACGGAGTAAATGTCTCTCTTAAATTTGAACTTAAATCGCACATGATCGGTTGTAGGTATGAATTTGGGAAAGTTCCTTTCTTTTAAGCATTTTTAAGGCATTTTGCATCTTTCTTTAAGTTTGAATATAACATTGTTTCGGAGTAAAAATTAAAACCTGTTTGATTAATCAAATAAAATAAACATTTTTTATGTAAAAAAATAAATGTCTCATGTATTATTAATTATTCAGTTTTGATAAGAACTCAACATTGAAATTAGCTTTTGGCCAGGTTTTGTGAAAAAACGGTTTTGTTCTCCCAAACATTCTGAAAACATTTTGCAAATATACCCCTTAGGTAATAAAGAGTTTTAGGAGTAGAAATAGTTAACAATGGTAAGAATGGTTTTCAAAATAACGAACTTAGGGTTAGTGTTACTAAAGAGAATGTTTTAAAATGCCCTTCATTAACACATTCTTTATAATTGTCTACAAAACTTTCAGTCACCCTTTTTGCATGTTTAAATAAAGCAACTTAAATAAATTGTTAGTGTTTTATTTTATGTATCAATAAATTCTCAAATATCATTTTTAGTACGTTTTAAACTGACAGATATTTTACAGGTAAAATCAATTTAAAATTCAAAAAGAGCTTTGCAAGAAACTCGTCTTCAAATAGACATTAATAATAAAAAAAAAAATAAGAAAAAAATGTTCGAACTTATATTTCTTGTATAATTCTAATGAATCATCCGGTGTCTGATAGGGCAGTTTTAAATAACTGGGAAAATAGGCAAAAAGACATCGTAATTAAAAATGTAAATATATTGTCAATTAATAATTTGCGATTGCTTAAAATACAATTTCTTTTTAACGGTCCAAAACACGTAAGAAAAAAACTGTTTACAGACATATTCAGATACGGAAGTGATTCCATAGATATAACTATTTAATTTCGTAATTTCATAGTAAAACACTCGCAACGTGTCAATTTTATAACTAAATATAATTTGGATGAAATTAGCCACCTTGAATTTACATAGCAAGTATTATAATCATCGGAAATTTCGATAACTATAAAAAAAATCATATATTTTTGGCTGATTTTTCTTATTATACATAATTCAAAGATATAAGTTGGGAGACTATTAACTAAATTTGTACGAACATAGTACCCAATGCGTCCTCTGCAACCCGGAGATAACGTCATATTAATTGCACCGTTGTTAAGTCCCGTACAAAAACATACCGGGTGGTTCTTTTTTGTGTTAAGAGAAGTTAAATAGTTGGCAATTGCAATTTGAGATACAAACTAATGATTGTCAAAAAACAATTCATTAAAGTAAATAAACAAAGTTTTTTGAAAACGAAAAATTTAACAAATGGGATTTTTTTTTTTTTGAGTTTCAAAATTGAATAAATGTATTTACAAAGATAGAAAGAATCTTTCTTTCCAAAACAATTAATTGAATGTGACATATGTACGAGCAGATTGTTGGCGCCACATGAATTCATCCAAATGGGATGGTAATGTTAATAATGTAGGACCATGTATGGCTTTAAATCTGCTTCTGCAGATCATCCACGTATGTTCGCGTGTACCTGACCTGCGTAATAGGGTCCACATAATGCATGGAATGATTCATTATCCTATGGACATATGGTGGGGGTCACGCCTATGTATGATATCCTTTCTTAAACCGTCCATGCGTCCGAATAAATGGTAGTACAGAGCAGTATTATTTCTTTAATAATTGGAAACAGGGGTTCGGTTGTTCTGTCCATAGGGTGAAGTGGTCTTTAAAGTACCGCTTCTCTGACATGTAGCTATGATTCTCCGTTGCCCGGTCTTTTTTGGTATGGGACTTAAAACGGTGCAATTAACATCACGTGATCTCCGGTTTACAGATGACGCATTGGGACGATGTTCGTAACATTCACCGACTATTCAACGATAAATACTCTTTACTTTTTAACAAACATGAGTTGTTTTTTTAGGGGATCAGCTAACATAATCAACTGAAAAAAAAGTATAAATAAAATCAATTTGGGAAATAGGTTTTTTTTTTTTACTTTAATCCGAAAAAGTCATAATTAAAACTGTAAATATCTAACAAACATATGATTTACGATGGATTTAAATAAATTAAAGAACATTCATTTGAAAACCGGTTTGGAAACGGGAGTGATTCTATAAAGATTACCTTCATTAAAATAAAAGTGAAATTCGGTGGTCAGCATTTTAATCGGCGCAAGTAAAGGCCGACTCTTAAGCGAAATCTGCCAGATACAAATGAAATTATTGGAAAATGATAGTATGTACTTATGAAAAGTAAGTTGGGTATACCAATAATTTAGGTAAATAAGCAATATAAAATATATAAGAGTATTCATTTACTCCTCTCCAGGAGTTAGGCACAAGGCCAGTTTTATCTTACTCCCACAAGTTAGATGTGACCCAATGTCGGGTCGGGAAAGTGGGGTTTGAAAAGCCAGCGCCCGAGAGGTGAGCACTCTGGCCATTAAAAATTGCCTGGGCAGCCCCGTCGGCATTCCCCGGTAGTGGCGCCTCAGGCAGTAAGCAATAAACTTACTCCTCCCCAAAGAGGGGGGCGAAGCCTGGGAGGGTGGACCTCCTAGAACTGTACAGGACAGACCCATAGACCGGCGTAAATCAAGCCCCGAAGGCCAAGACAATACCAGTCTATGGGGGTGTAGTATCAATAGGAACAGATACTACACTTTGATCTTAGCCAAAGTGTGAATGTTTGATTGACGCCATTTAAACACTCTAAGCCAGAAGAGTTCTATCAGGAATGTCAACCAGTCATAACGTAATAGATTTCCAAATTCATAGTTGGAAAAATTTATATGGCCTCAAAAATTTGGATAAACACCAATTGAAAGTCTTTTTCGACAAATTGCCGAAATCTACCCAGTTGAACTTTAGACAATGCATTTACGTTTTATTTTCAAGAAAAGATTCTGCATAAGTTTTATTCATATACATAAATTATTAAGTGTTCATATTACTTCGTTATTGGTTAAATTTAATTTTATCTAAAGTACCATTTTTAACCCTAACTTATTCCGTAATCTCACCATAACCTAAAATGTCTCATTCCTTTTCTAACACTAACCTAACATCAAATGCATAAATTTCTTTTTAAACCCTAAGAATGGCATAAAACAATAGTTGTGTTATCTTATTTAAAAAAAACAGTTTGAATTATCTCGAAGTTCCGGACGATTGCTGAAAATAGCAGCAAGTGACGCATACAAATAAACGCTGAATTTTTCAATAATAAAAAACTACTGGATTATTATCCGTAAATTCCGTGAATTTTAATCCACGCTAATATTTTTCCATCACAAGTAAGTATTTACTAAAGTTTTTCTGTTCATTTTAACTAGCATAATTTATTGGTTGATCTTAACTAGCGCCTCTTAATTTAAAGAAGAAAAATATAAAAACGACTTGAATTTTCAAAAAGGCATCATTGTTAAGAGAATTCTAACATCATTACTCCGTTTATAAAAGTAAAATGTGTTCGAGCCTTTTATATAAGTTTTTTAAAATAAATAATGAATGCGTTCTTTTATATACTTTTATAAAAATTGTTTTCTTTTATTATTTGTTAATAATTAAACAAAATGTTGAAAAACATATTCCAAACAAAAAAAAATCGAAAATAGAATGAGGGTCGCGATTTTTTATTTGGCCGCCATTATACTTCTATTTAACCGATATAATTCATCAATTTCTAAAGTAAATGACTTTACAACCCAAAATAAACTAGTTATTTATTTACCTCCCACAGCGGTAAGATGTGACACAAGGTCGGAAAGTGTGATTTGAAAAGCCAACGCCCGAGAATTTGAGCACTCTGGCCTACAAAAAATGCCTGGGCAGCCCCGTCGGCATTCCCCGGTAGGGGCGCCTCAGACGATTAGCAATAAACTAACCCCTTCTCAAAGGGTGAGAAGGCAAAGCCTGGGAGGGTGGACCTGCACAGGACAAACCCATAGACCGGCGGCAATCAAGCCCCGAAGGCCAAGACAATACCGGTCTATGGGGTGCAGTATCCATCGGAACAGATACTACACTTTGATACCGGCCAAAATTAAACTAACACAGATTAAAATATTAGTCATTTCCAAAGTCCTAATAGAAATACAGATGAGAATCCTTTACTAAACATTCAATTAAGACAGAAATAGCGGTAAAAATGCCCTAAAATCATACGACAATAAGAAGAAAATGTTATGTTTATATTTACTTTCGTTAAATACAATATAATTGAATCATTGAAAATATTTTCTTTTTATAAAATTTGATATGAAATTTATTTTCTGTGACAGCCATGTTAGAATTGGGGTCATTAACCAAAGTTACAAAGTCGAAATAAAACGGGTCCATTCACGCCTCTATTCAACACAAGAAAGTTTTTTTTATCTGAAATCAATATAACCCTCTATATAGAAATGTAAACTGTTAATTTCTCTGAGGATTTTATGCAATAAATTACACTTCAGTCCGTACGACAATGTCAGCATAAGAATGGCGAAATTTTTATGAATACATAAATATACACCTACCTTGTCCGTTAATCTTGCACTTTCTTTATTCGTCGCATTCATTTGTCACCGATGTAGGTATAAAATAATATCAAATATGGATGTAACTGAACTCTTCTGTTTTTGTGGGATAGAATGAAAGAAAGGCAGATAACTTTTACTTGTACTCAAGGGAGACTCAGATCATAGTGTCACTTTTATATGAAATTTAACAAAAGCTTTATATTAACTTTAATTAGAATAACAAACTGAATTCACTTTCTGTAATGCAATTAACTGGCAATTTTAAAAAATCGACATTGCCAGAACATCCAACCAATCACATACTTACACTATTGTTAACGAATTCTTAAAAGTATTTCTTCACAATATTATCTATTATGTACTAAACTAAACTGTTTTTAAAAATTGTCTTACGTCTTGGGGGGGGGGGGGGTAGTTTCCAATTAGTATCGTAGTTTAGAGGTGTTTAATCTTATTAACGTTTGATATTAATTTTTAAAAATGTATTTCTAAATAAAATCATTAGTTAACTATTTTTTTTAAGTTAACACAATCGTATATGTTATGTTCAATATTTTCTTAATCTAAACAAATTTGCAAAATAATAATGTTATTACAAAATAGGTTGTGTTGGTACTCCTTGACATAATACTCCCCAGCAAATACGCTACATAAAATTCTAATTTTAGAAAATACATACTTGTGATCGTGATTTAAAACCGGTAACCGATTTTATGGGAAACATTCAAGTGTTTTTTTTAATTATTTCAGATCTTCAGATTTTTTCATCGATTAAGTAGATGACTTAAGGGCTGCCATCTTTTTTAAGTTTTCGCTGATAGCCAGTGATAATTAACAAAATAGCAGTGCTCAAGCAATCTAGTTAATAGATCAAAAAAATTGAATCTCTTAAATAATAAAACAAAAAACAACTGGATTGTTTCCGTAAAAGATGGTTACCTGCTTTTAATCGCCATAAAAAGAATGTATTTCCTAAAATTATAATTTTATTCAGTGTTTTTACCGGGAAGTGTTATGGCAAGGAGCGCCGTTATTTTGATCTAATGACTAACACCAATAAAATCTTTGGAATAAAAAACGCTAAGCTGGGAAATTCCCCGTAAACTACTTGTAAAATAAGCTGCTACTCACGAATTGTGAAGAATTATATTTAATTCGATATCGACAGGAGGAAAAAGCATAAACAACTTAAATTTAAATGGAGGTGTTTTCAATGACACTAATACTTTAATACTCGAATAGAATGGCTGAAATAGTAGGGTAGTCTAGACTCAGAAGCCTTTGTAGTAATAAAAGTAATATTCCAAAATAACACCAGTCATTCTCCGCTTAGCCCAACAATAATTCCAATAGTCCTGCTGTCTACTTGTCACTGGACTTAAGTGATAGCAGATTAGAAGTGCGGTTACTAACTGTGCAACATTTGCTTCACTATAAACCTTTCATTGCAAACAAAGATATTATCACGGCTAAATTACATTAAAATACCAGTTCTCGCTCGATTACGAATGTTAAGCAATGTTGAGCTAGTCGGTGTTTTGATGGGTGACCCTTTTTTGGATTACCAGGTACCGTAAGTTACAAAGTAGAAATAACTATCGTGTCACTTTCTCTAATACCATTTCTAAAGCTTTGGTTTCATCATACCTTCTATTAACCGTAAATAAAATAGTAGTGTAGACAGTACGGCAAAAATTTTAACGCGAGCTCCGAATCTACACTTCTTCACTTTCAAATTATAAATAACTGAAGTTTAATTTAGACTGGGTTTAAAATTTTAACTAATATAGAAAAGAAAAAGAAGAGAGGAAAATAAAAAGGGAAATAACAGACAATGGCAAAATGTTACACATGTCGTTAGTGGGGATATGGGGTAATGTCGGAATTTGAGTTGTAAAATACTCGGAGCCCGGGGTTTCGAATCACGCGACCAGTAGTGAATAGTTATATCTATATGCTGACGAGCCCCGATAAAGGACGAAACGTATACGTACATAGATAATAAACAAAACAAATATTTATTATTTGTAACCCCTAGAAAACCCTGGAGATGGGCACTGTAGTTTAGTATTAACACAGCATGGCGTCGCTCGCTATATATCCATCGTTTCTTTCACAAAGTAGAACGCTCTGTTGACGTCAAAGCTGCCGAATAAGTGTTAAAATTATCACTGTTCATTTAGTTATTCAGCGGTTACCGCGTGGTTCTAGGTGTCGGGATTTGAGATGTGAAATACTCGGAGCCCGAGGTTTCGAATCGCGTAACAAGTAGTGAATAGTTATATCTCTATGCTGACGATTCCCGATTAAAAAGGACAAAACGTATACGTACATAAATAATAATTTAAAAAAATATTATATATATATATATATATATATATATATATATTATCAAAACCTACTAAACACACTTGTAAAATACACAAATACAAAAAAAACGAATTTAAACATGCAAGTTAAGCGGTAATTTCATAGTGGAGTGCGTCGTGTACAAAACAACTATCCATCCAAAAGTCTACATTAGCATATCCGCGGAAAGTTGGAAACAATGGTTCTACGCCCATAGACACTCTTACTAAAATCGATTGCTGAAGAAAAATACTAAACCCTAACCCTAACACCGGTGGTCTCCTCGTCAATTTCATGACATTCCAACATCAACATGAAGTTCAAACGTAGATGTAATTTATGTTTAGAATAAATAATTAGGATACGTTAATATGAGCGTTATAATATATTTAATACGAGTGATCAATTAATGGATAAATGTAGACACAGACATACATTTAAGATAACTAGCTTATGGAAGCATCCTTAACCGCAATACGGTAAAATATAAACACATTAGACTTATTGGATACGAATCTAGAATTAGCAACCGTTAATATAGGTGAATATGGATTATGATACAGCACCAGATTTCAGTTACTCTCAGAACTATTGTTATGTAACACTCTAAATCTGTTCGTGGGCTGCTTAGTTCTGCGCTTCCAATTTTCTAGCAACCTAACTTGCAAACCTGCCGCTTCCTTCCTCTGACTTGGGTCTATTCATATTGTTACCGCCAGCTTCTTTGGCAAGTGATAGTTTTTATGTCCAAACACCCACTCACACCTCCCTTAAATTAGACATTTGTTGCATGTATATATATATTTAAGTATATATATATATATATTATATATATATATATATATATATATATATATATATATATTTAGAGGAAGCATTATTTTAATCAATGAAACAGGCGGGGTGAAAAAAAGGAAAATTGTTAAAATTACCTTAAGGCCTTATCGTCTGACCCTCTAAGAGGAAACGTCAGAATGGTAAATTAAAAACTAAAAGTCGAATGAGATATGAGCGGAAAAAATTGTTGTTTTTTCCACCCGCCTGTTACATTGATTAAAATAATGCTTCCTCTAAAATTGATCCTACGATTCTGTTGTACACGAAATTTACTTACATTATATATATATATATATATATATATATATATATATATATATATATATATATATATATATATATTGATTCCATTATAGCTTGAAAAGTTGACGCTCTTTGCGAGTGTTAATGAAACAATATATTTTGTCGCAATTAATGGAATAAAATCACCAACAAAATATATATATATATATATATATATATATATATATATATATATATATTTAAGCAAATATTGTTAAACATAACTAAATTATTCCGCTTGATAATACCTTTTTAAGTTTTCAATTTTTCTAATGATCATTTTGTTTTTAATCAAAATAATTATTGTATGTTAGATATATATCACGAACGCTTTCGATTATTCGTCGATTCATCTTCAGGTAACAAAAATAAATAAACAACACAGCTGGGGAAAAGAAGAGGGTTTCATTAAGCAGCCAAGGACGCGCGGTGAACTCAATTAGACATGAAAAAACGAACCAGAAGTAAACATAAAGAATCATTGTTTTGTTTATTGAAAAGGTGTGTTTTCCTCTCGAAATAACAAAAAATATATATTCCACCATTCTGGACTCTATATAACAGTAAGTAAACGAGAGATTTTTTAAGAATTAATTAAATTTATCGAAAAATGCAGGGTGTTTCAAAAGTCTTGGGAACATAACGATTTTTAATAACTCAAAAACTATTAGGAGTTGAAAAATGAAATTGGTACCGTTGGAAAGGTTAAAGTTTCAAGTTTTGTCGGGAATCTTCAAAGTTGCTCAATATGAGCACCATTCGTCACACGGCAGACATTTAGTCGATAGTCCATTTCCTGCCAAACGCGTTCCAGCATCTTGACGTCAATGGTTCCCACAACTGCCGTTACTCGAGCCTTTAGTTCGTCAATATCTCTTGGAAGGGGCGGCACATAGACTTGTTGCTTGACAAAGCCCCAAAGGAAAAAGTCACACGGGGTAAGATCTGGAGACCTAGGAGGCCAGGGCATGAGAACGTCATCACCTCGCCCAGATCTCCCAATCCATCTACCAGGCAGCCTTGTGTTAAGAAACTGCCTTACTCTAAGACTCCAGTGTGGTGGTGCACCATCTTGTTGAAAAATGAAGTCATCAGATTCTGCTTGTTCCAACTGAGCCATTAACCAGTCTTCCAGCATGTTGAGATAGGATTCACCAGTGATAGTTGCCTCTTCAAAGAAGAACGGTCCATAGACACCTTTCTTGGAAATTGCACAAAACACGTTCACTTTTGGTGAATCTCGTTCGTGCTCAAGAAGTTCATGAGGATTCTCAGTACCCCATATGCGAGTGTTATGCTTGTTAACTTTGCCATTCAGATGGAAGGTCGCCTCATCGCTAAAAACAAGCCGGTCATCAAAGCCGTTATCTTCCAACTTCTCTTGCATTGCAATGCAAAAGTCACGGCGAAGTGGCTTATCAGTGTCCTTCAACTTTTGGACCAACTTGAGCTTGTAAGGTACCATTTGCAGTCGTTTCCTTAAGAGACGCCAGACAGTTGCTGGAGCAAGCTGAAGTTCCCTGCTGGCTCTTATCACTGATTTACGGGGGCTCCGCTGAAAGGCTGTCCGAACTTGCTCAACTGCATCTTCTGAAGTTGAAGGGCGACCTGTTCGCTTACTTGGGCACAAACACCCATCTTTCACAAATTTAGCATGCCATCTGACAATGGATTTCCTTTCAGGGGCTTCTTTTTAAAATTTCCTGCGAAATGCACGCTGAACACATGTCCACGATTCAGTCTTTGCAAATTGGAGGACGCAAAATGCCTTGTCTTGTTTAGAGAACGCCATTACTGCACCTGGAAAGATAACACGAAAATCATTAGTATGACCAAAAACTTGATTAAGCAAGCTTTAAAATGGCACCAGTTTCATTTTTCTACCTGGAATAGTTCATGAGATATACGCATTTGTAATGTTCCCAAGACTTTTGAAACACCCTGTATTTACTTATTTATTGTTGTTCACTTCATCTTTAACCGTTCTTGGAACAACAACCATATAAAATAAATGCACATATATTTAACTATGTTTTAATTTATTATTTGTCTTTATTCATTCATTAAGTTTACAATAATTGCGCTCTCTTTCATATCATTATAATTCTCTTGTTGCGTGTGTTTATATCAGATATCAGATATAGGGAGGTGGAGGTTATTAAACTGACATCGATGTCGACTAACAATATGAGTGTTTTAACTTGTCGGTTTCATACTTTCACTACATTCGTTATGGATTTTAGCAACCTTTTAGCATGTGGCCCGTCCCAAAAGTACCTGATTCTAGACAGAACTGAGCAAACCAATGCCACCAACGGAACTGAGTAAGTCAAAGAGTTGTACCATGTCAATTCATACTAATTTACATTTAACCAGATATACATTTGATCTTCAATATTTTTTGATAAATACTTTGGATTCATGACTTAGTATATATAAGCAGATCTACGTATTAGTTGATTTCATATTTTTGATCCTATATTTTTTTTATTTAAACATCAATCGATTTCCAAATTACAAAACTAAATGTTCAATTCTTTTTACTTCTTCTCCGTTTCAAAATAGTAATTAAATTTATTTAAGAAGAAAACAAGCAATAATTAATTCGAAAATTAATGTTTCTTTTTTAATAAAAAATATGGAGGTGCTTAGCCATCTCACCCCTGGATGATGTATAGTATTTTGCTTAGATTTATTTAGTGTCTAAAAAATAAACAAAATCAATTATATTAACATAATTAAAAATTAGACTTTTTAGTGCATGTTTTTTTTCCTTTTAATCTTAAGTTTTTCGAAATCAAATTCCATCTTCAGAGATGACCAGGATTGTGTCATATTTAAAAAGCAACATTTTTTTTTACCATATGTGCTATGTGTTTACACTCCATGTTGTTGTCGTGACAGTTGTTAAATTAAAATCCTTGATTTTGAACGAGGAAGCATCAGGCATGCTGGTATTTTAAAAAGACAAGTGGTTCAGGTGGAAGCATTGATAGATTAGAAATATTAAAATAAGTGAAAATTAATAGCCTTTTTCAGTGCAAGATTTCATATTTATATCTATATTGTTTATTTTTTATTTAAATGTTATTCTTTCTGAATCAAATTACATCTTTAGAGATAATCAGAATTGTGCCATATTCTAAAAAAAACAACTTGTCTTAACGTCTAATATGTTTAATTCAAATGTAAAGGTAACTTTTAGACGTTTTACTTAGAAGTAAACGGAATGAATCATTGTTGTTTTTTTAAAGGGGTGCATTTCACCCGAAATATAAAAATATATTTAATAAACAATTATTTTTCTATAATATGGCTAAACAATATCAATAAATGGTTAATAAACGTATAATTTATTTTAAAAGTTTTTTGTTAGAATTTATTATTCGGCGACTGTTTTCATCTTGGATGTTATTCTCACAACATATCTGCCGATGTGACCTGCAACGTTCTTCAGGTGCGTCATGTGGAACTCAGGAATTCTTGTGTCAAACTTGAAAATCTGTACAGAATTTCGAAATAAACAGTGTATATAATTCATGGGAGAAGATTGATCCTGTCCTGTCAGCCATGACCGGATAGAATTCTTGAATAATTCTTAAATATATAAAACCTTCATCCTCAAGAAGTCTGTCCCTTAGAACTGATTATGAGTTAGCACTTTATCGAGTGCATCATAAGTCCATGTGAGCAATTTTAGTATGAATTTTGCGAGCCTTAAACATATTCTTGCTTTTACAATCTAATGCCGTAGATTAAATAAAGTGTCCAGTTGGAAATTCCGGACAGATTTTCTCAGTTCAACACGAGGATTCCCGAGTTAAACATGACGCACCCGAAAACGGTCGTAAAAGTTGTGAGAATAATATCAAAATTGAGAACAGTAGTCCGTCTTATCCAAATAATATAAACTAATGTATTTGTCTAATGACTCTCTCTCTCTCTCTCTCTCTCTCTCTCTCTCTCTCTCGACGCTGTGGGATTGAAGAACCCTTGAGACTTGACTGATAAAATGGGGACTTCTTGTTTGCTTAATTAATCAATACGGACGAATCTTAGTCGTTGTCGTGACACGGTGAGGGGAGAGAGTGACAACCTCAGTTTCCATTTACCTATTTAATTCAAAGCCCCATTCTCTACGTACTTATCTACCCGCTTCCCGTCTATTTCTCACGCAAAAACTTTTCTAAAATCGTCGATGACGTCACTTAGGAGATTCCCACTTGTATTCTCTTAGTTCAGGTGACTATCAAACCTAACGGCTTTCCCCGTTGACTGTTAGTCTTTACTACTGTATCTCTCGAAAAGAACCAGAGCCATCCAATATAAGCACTTATTCATATATCAAATAAATGTACGAAAATATAATACATGAACTAGAAAAATACCTGTCACAGGACAGGTAAAATTGATTCCCCGAACAAAACTGTTTTTCATCAATTTTGTATCCATTTACGATGATAATAATCAAGATATAATGATACTAACCCTTGAATCCTTATTCCAATTTTGAGACAAAATCCATAACATGGTTTTGATTCCAGAAAATGATAAAATTAAAGACTTAAGCTAACGGTGTCTTAAAAAAATTACTTCATTTTTCTTACTTGCCTTAAATTTGATCCATTATCATTAGACACTAATTGGGTCGAATTATTATGGATCAAATTTAAGACATTTTAAATATTTGAATTTTCAAACGGGAAGTTATGTGCGTATTATGCTACCTAAACTCCCTTTAAAATACTCCCTAGCAACGGAAATATTTATAAATTAATGTCTAATACCTATTGTTATTTTTTTAATTAAAGGTATATGAATTTTCACGAAAGACTTCCACCCCATATTTTCCCTCTTTACATAAAACCAAATATAGCTCAGGTTACCAACTCTTACGCCTAGCAGCTGTGTTTAAAACATGATGATAGGTTAATTAGTTTAGTTGTCAACCAGGTAGATACAAATATATAAACATATACACATACCTAACATAATATGAATACAGAGATATAGATAAAACCGGTTCCCCCTTTTAAGACATTAATAGCATGAACTCGTCTATCTACTTCAACGCAAAAATCTTTTAATTCTTCCTCAGTCTGCGTAGCCTCAAGCGTAATTTCCATGAACTAGGCTTCTTCGCAAAGGCTTTCTATTTGTGGAACACATTACACGGGGACTGCGTCCCTGCAGATTACAACAATCCAATATGACATTTTTATCATAAACCATGAGTAATCAAATTAGTTAATTCCCTTAATCATTTTCAGTTCTCTCATAAGTTTTTTCATCCCTCAACTGATAATCA
>OY744521.1:93255836-93318336 GCA_963556195.1 Sepiola atlantica | reverse complement strand
TTACTATAAGATTATATTACTAGCAGGTAATATTCAACACTAGCAGGAAGATCCGACGTTGCTCGGGATTGAATGAGGAATACTTTTACCTTTATTTAACTGCCCCCGTCTATTTTACTTTCAAATATACTTGGATAAAATTAAAATTTTCGAAACTCTAAATTAGTATCTCATACATATCGTTTAGATTTCATTAAAATCGGATTCATGCAGATATAAATATTATGGGGGTTCTAACCCGTAGATTCAGTTCACAAGCAGGCACGTATAGATTCTGGATCTCTTCTATTGTCTCTCCCGGAAAATGTTATAGATATTGCTTAAATTTTATAAAAATAGGATATATTTTAATTTTATAGCTCTCTTAGAAGGTCACTTAGAGATTCACGACTATTTTCTGTTGTCTTATCCGGAAAATGTTATAGATATGATTTTAATTTCATGAAAATAGAGTATACTTGAAGGTTTAAGGTGAGTTTATTCCTTTATAGCCATTTTACGTGTGCACTTAGAGATACGGGACTTTTAGTTTTCATGTAGATTCTTTAACTGTTCATTTTATAGAAAACACACTGACATTGAAATCTTTATAGATAATTATAACGCTCTCGTAACTTAATTCAAACTATTAATAGTTTAAGTATTACCAACATGGCTTAATAAAATAATCAAATGTTAAAAAGGAATGTTACAAAATGTTATACAACCCCCATGACAATATCGAACTACAATAGATTGAGTTACCTTAAGAATAGGAAGCGAAATAAAATGTATGACTTTATTTTCGCTTATCTCAAATCACGTGTTAAAACATCAGGTAACATTCCTCAGAATGGATTTCCTAAACTTGACTTGGGTCAGAATTGTGGTTTTCAAGATCAAATGTTGACTCTCGTGTAATTTCAAACTAAAACGTGACAGAACGATCAAAATTCTATGTAAAACTTTATCTTTATAGAAAACCGGAAATAATACTTCAGACTTAAGCATGGAAGCTCAAGATAACTTCTATATCAAACTCAAGCATAATAGACTACAACATATTTACGTTGGCACACTGTTTCTCGTTAGATCAGCGAAGTTAAGCGATTTTGAGCCTGGTCAGTACAAGAAAGGTTATAATTTGGCAATACCAGGTACTGTGTGTAGAAAAATGAAGACCCCTTTTCAGAATAAACTGCAAAAACTAACGTCTTCATCTCCCCTGACTTGGATATGCATATGACTGGGGATAGCTTGTTTCAACTCTCCCACAGTGAGTGAAGCACCACGTACACGGTAATAATAAAAACGCTATTTTAAACTTGTGAATTTGCTATTCGCTAGCCTTCGGAAAAATCCGTTTCAACCCGCCCACAGTGCGTGTAGCACCAAGTACAAGGTGCGATGTGACAGACTAATAAAAACGCTATTTTAAACTTAATTTTGACAGACTACTGAAAATTATATTTTAAAAATAAGCGTGACACACTAATAAAATGCTATTTTAAACTTAACTGTGACAGACTAATAGATATGCTATTTCAAACTTGAGCGAGACAGGACCTCTTATATTTTCTTAGATGTATGTAAATTAATAAGAATGTATTTAATGCGTGTGTATCTAGTTATTAATGCTCAAGTGTGACCGAATTCGACTAACTCAAAGTCGGACGCATCTAAAGAAATATTGTAATTCAAATAGCTTTTCCCTCTTCGTACGAAATTAAATTATTTATTCATGAATTCTTCGATTCCAAACGGCATTTCGTTAAACGTTGATTGTTCTTCTCTTGTTACCGGTTTGGAAATAAAATCGTTCCACTGACCAATTCATTTGCCGAAAATCGTGTTAGAGATTAATGATATGCTGTATTCGCTTCAACGACCGAGATCAAGCCGTAGGTTTTTCCCCAAGGTTCTGATTAGTAGGTAAGGATGTACCCTATAATTATATACATATATATATATATATATATATATATATATGCGCAGCACTTTTTGATCTTAGCACATTTGGTTAAATAGTACAGACAAATTATGTCTGTATATATTCTGTTTGGTTCTTTCGAGTTATCTAATGAGTGCTCGGATTTTCGACTGAAACTGGCGGTTGAGGTCTCTATTACTTTCGACCCTATTACCAGCGCAATAGACCAGCTCTTAAAAGCTAAACATTCTTAAACATAATATAATCATATTAGAATATGAAGATAACAAACTAAAACAACAAATACTAAAAGCCTTACATATAAAAACAGAAAATAATTTCATAAACAGTGAAAACATTTAAAAATATATTTAATACAAGTGCTCTATTAATACTACTACTAATTTTTATTGCAAAAATATTACTTAAATATGTAACAAGTTACATTTTTTACTTGATGTCCAACCTCCTGATGACGATTCCACATGTAACCAATAGTAATATGATCCCCAAGCAATAGGGCAAGTTCATCAGCCAGTTTCAGTCTGAAATATGAACACTCATAGGCAACTTTAAAAGATCAAACAAGAAATAGGCAGACATAATTTGCTTGTAATAATTAAGGCAATATATATATATATATATATATATACTTTTCAGTTATATTCAAATGACTAAGGAAAGATCAATCCACTACCATTGTTATTTATTTACTTATTTGTTTCAATTGCACCATTTTCTGACTTCTACGAATTCCTTCGTCTTAAAATGTTCTTTTCCATTTTGTTTTATTTTTTCATATCTTACACGCGTTTCACAGCGCAATCAAGAAAAGTATAAGTCTTTATGTTAACATCGCTTATCATCAGAGAAAATGTTTATTTAATAGTAATGGAAAACATATCAATCCAAAATAGAAAAAAGGAAGATGAGAAAAGACAGAATAGAAGGCTTCATAAAAAACAATTACAAGTTAAAAGGCATGAAAAAACTCACATCAAAAGTTAACATATATCTCAAATCCTCCCCCAAAATGTGTTGCACTCGAAACTTGAAACGAGTTTCACGTCGACATATAGGATTCAAACCAGTCCAGCCAGTCTAAACTAACTTTTCTTTAAAATACCGATGGAAAAGAAAACTCCACAAAAACATTGAAAATGCTGATAAAATATTGTTGAACCTACAGTTGAATAATAATGATTAAAAAATTAGATCTTATATAAAATCTTAATACAAAAGTAAGGTTATCAGAAATTATGCTTTTAAGCAAAATTAATTCGCTTTCAACTAATACTGAATACACTTATGTCTACTATTTTTGAGAATTATCAAAAAAAGTCACTTAGTCTAAAAATGATATGATGTTTTTATGTTATTATGTTATGTTAATTTCTTTAAATTTATAAAACAAGTATCCAGGTTTTACGTGAGATTCAAACTCGGATGTTGACATCGCAAAAATTACTGTCTTAGTAAGGTGTACTCGTCCTATTTATTTTTCGTCAAACACACATGTTTCTGTTTGCGTGCGAGTAGACAAAACACTTTTTAATAGTATATATATATATCCTTTCTTGTTTTATTCATTATTTATTTCATTGTTGTTGTTCTGCTGAAAAATATAAATCTCTATTTGATGACATGTGATTTTTTTTTAAAACACGGACGAATTGTATAAACTTATGAGTCTTATTAAGCTTAGAATCGTCTTGTAAAAAATATAGATAACTATTTATTTTTCGGAAGTTTTTAGATAGGGATTGATAATTTGTATTCTTTGGATTATTCGAACTACTGTTCTCATTTTGAATTTTATTCTCAAAACGTTTTGGGCGATGTAACCTCCGACCCTTTTCAGATGCGTCTTGTCGAACTCGGGAATCTTTACGGAATTTTGAACGGAACTCTTTATTTAATCCACGGGAGTCGTTTGTCCTCGCCCCGTCAGTCATAACCGTGGCGCAACGGATAAAAGTGGTGTGTAAGGTTATGAGTAACCGTCTCCTGGAAATTGAAGGTTCAATCGCTAACAAAGGTTATACTACAATTACGAATCACTTTACTACCAAGTCATAGATGAAGGTTGGCGGTTACATCGGCCAAAACGTTGTGAGAATAATATCAACATTGAGAACAGTAGTCCGAATAATCAAAATAATACATAGATGACTATTTATAGTAATCTATAAGCTAGAGATTTCTTATTCAAGAGATATACTCTTAGACTTTTGCTATTATTCAATTAATATCTTATAAAATAGCTTATATTACAATATTATAGTGATTATCTCCCATTTTCTAAGTTGGCATTGGGTATATACCAGCCCATTTGGCATGGTTAAATGGTTTCCTAATGGGCCGGAAGACGAGGGTTAAATCCGCATACAAAAGATTCAGAAAATGGTACATGATGCCCCCTTATTAAACACTTTGCATAATTATGTGAGGCTCAAAGGTAAGTAGAGTATTACAGGGAAAGAAGTGGCGCCCTCTCCTTCACTACAGTGTCGTAGTTAATGAAAAGGGCACTTTCGGGTCATCCCTGACTATGGTCGATCACTTTGCTTTTCATTCTAAGTGTTATTTTTGGCATCTCGTTATCTTTTTGCAAGAGTTTAATTCTGTATTTTTGCAAGTATTTTTTCTGTAGCCGAATTGGAGAAAGGAGATACAATTTTGTCTACTAACTCTGATTTGAATTGTGGTTTTAATCTATGTTCATCACGCTCCATTTCTGGGTGATAAGTGGGCATACTGTATTCATATATATATATATATATATATATATATAAGTGAACATATACACAGATCCGTATATATATATGCATGTTGAATTAAATTAAAGATAATTTAATTATCATTGAATAATAATCTATCGTGATAATATAAAACTCAATATATTGAATATAGCAATCAATTCTAGAGATGAAAGTTGATAATAAAAATTGTAAAGATACAATATTTATTAGACCATCAAAAGTTCAAAGCAAGGAGCTTCATATCCTTAATCCATGGATTTTCAAAGATAAACTCTTTTCATTAAGGACATATACATACCCCCACTCACAAACACACACACACAGATACCGGACAATATCTACGCATATATATATATATATATATATATATATGCGTACAAATATGATCCGATATTAGGCGTATATCTAAGTAAAAGTTTGGAGGTGATAAACACACATAGGCATATGGACGATCCGAATTAGTATCAATCAGTGGGGGTACAGGATTATATAATAGTTGAAAATAGGGGAAGAGTAATTTGGAATAGAACATTCTACAAATCTTGTTTCTTTATGATTACATGGGGGCATGAGATATGTTTTGTACTATATATCATGGGAGGCTCATAGTATCAGAAGTGGTCGGAATTATGGGCTCTGTGGTAGCGGGTGTCTATTGGGGTTATAAATTTCCCGTATTTAAATTTTCTTTTATGGCGACAGTGTGAAATTATCTCATGTTTTTAGTTAACGATATTCTTCTCTCTTGCAGTGGTGATTATTATTAGTGCTTCAGAAGTGCAAAGATTACAATGTTTTGCGCCTGAGGTGTAAGATCTTGATTTTTTTTAATGCGACCACTTTAAAGAGAATGGGATATTATTTGATTTAAAATATTTGACTATGTTTGTTAGGGAGGTGTTGTTATTGGTGCTGTTGTTGAATAGAACACATGTGGGAAAAGATGTGGCTCTTTATTAATTGGGAGGTAGAGCCTATGTATGTGTATATAGCAGGTGTAGTTCTAGTAGTTATCAAGTTGTGGGGGTTGTGGTGTTGTCGGGATTGTTTGGTTGCGTGTTTCTGGTGTTAGATGGTGTCATTGGTTGGAGTGATGTGGATTCATTGGTATTGTTAAGATTAGAGGTTGCTGGGATAATTCGGTTACAGTGCATTCATAGACCACATATTTATGTATGCAGTAATTATTGAGTGAAATAGTTATGGCAATTACAATTGCTAGTAAGGGGAAGAGGTACTGATTGATTGGGCATATTTAATTTTCTCATTGGTGGTAGTTATTATAGTCTGGGCTAAGTTCAGCATTGTGGAGTACGAGATCTTAATGGTGTTTTTTTTTATTTAGGATCGTACTATATATATGTGTGAGTATTTAAATGAGTGTTCCATTATTGGGAGGAATTCCTTATGAATGTTAGTTTTTACATTATTGTTGTGTGGAGGATTTAGCCAAATGTTTTTCTTCTTCCTTAAATGTTTACATTGATTTTTAATTTGAGGTTTAACATGTGTGTCCACTTCTCTAGAAGTACTGGGTTCTTTATCTTGGGTGTTATTTGTATTATTTATATTATTTGTATCAGTGGCATTAGTAGTAGTTCTATTTCTGTGATTTCTATGCTTTTGCACATATTGTGTGTAATGATATTGAGGAGTCGTTTTTTATGTGTGTGGTGTTTCTGCTTGTGTGTTATTTTATCAGAGTAGCCTGAGTTCAGTAGGGCATCATTATAAAAGTTAGAGTTTTGGTCAAATGCAAATTTGTTTGCTGATTGCTTAGAGATTCTATTTGGGACGGATGGGATTATTGACTTTATGGGAAATTCGGTGTTTTCTTTCCTGGGTCAATGGTTATTGAGTGCCAGAAATTATTGACGATGGAGTGTAATTGGTCAATAGTTTTGTTGTAAATTCTAGGTCTTTCTTTGGAAAAAAAGTATAATGTCTGCGTATTTTTGAATTCATGGCTGAGTTCATGCAGGAGAAAAAGGGCGACTAGATCTGTAACTTCGGCAGAGTCAGATGACCTATAACAACGTCGTAATTGTTAGGGCTGTCTTTCCTGGCACAATACTTATTGTCAAAGCTAAGTATGGATCTTCTAACTAATAATATTAAATTGATTTCTATATCGGTGAGGTCACAGTTATTTTTTGCTAAAAGTAGTGCTTTATTAAGGAGGATTGGAGATATCGATTAGTAGTAGTTATTTATATCGAAAGCTATGACATTTAGTCTAAATTTATCTTTAAGGTTAAGAAACCAATTAATCACAGTGTCGGAAGATTGCCACAGCGAGAACATATTTCCTTAATCCCTGGTATAATTCGGTCTGAGATGGCTGATTTAGAAGAGCAAATTAAGCTAATTGAAAGATTGTCATGGAAGTTTCTTTTGTGGTCTTTAAGGGAGAATCTTATGATTGCCGGGATAACTATTTCAGCGTGATTATTAATTTTCAAGGATGTAAGCAGGGATTTAGCATCTTTGTTTATATTGTTCAGTGTTTGTGGTGGTGTGATTTTGTATGATTTGTGAAGTTCTTTATAAATTAAATTACTGAAAGAGTTACAATCTAGTTTATAATAGTTTTTTTTAAATTTTATCCGCTGGAACAATTATATTAGGGTTTGTTTTTACTTTCTTAGCAAAATTGTTAATTTTTTTTACAATCGGGTTTGATGAATTTATAAGTTTTTTACGTATATATATACGGTATTATTGGGCAATTACTAAATATAATTAGATCCTTCCTACCCAAAATAAAAATCCAGGTTGTCCTCGATGGCCGTTCATCTAAGCAACATGACATCAATGCTGGTGTACCCCAGGGATCTATCCTTGTACCTTTATTGTTCCTGATCTATATAAACGATCTCCCTGGCGACATAGAGTCTGAGATTGGTTTATTTGCTGACGACACCACGCTTTACTCTCGCCATGTTGGCAAAACGGACGCGATCATATCCGAGGCAATGGCTGAATCTTTAGAAAATGACCTCCAGGCTGTAGTGGATTAGGGTCATAAATGACTGGTACTTTTAATGCCGCAAAGACAAAGCTCAATTTCGTTCAATAACTACAAGAAACCTCTTCAACCAGCGATTGTCATGGCGAATAACACCCTACCTGAGAGTTCATCATTCAAACTCCTCGGCCTAACCTTCACAGGTAACATGAATTGGAACAAATACATTGAAGACATTGCTAAGGCTGCCGCAAAGAAGGTTGGCTCCCTCTACCGTGCTAGTAAACTCCTCACACCTGACATTATCCTGTATCTCTACAAAGTCACCATCCGCCATGCATGGAGTATTGTTGCCACATCTGGCTGGTGCATCATCTACTAGTCTCTGCCTCCTTGACAAGGTTAAAAAAAAATCGCCAACTTTATAAGTCCCTCACTGTCAACCAAGCTCTAGTCCCTGTCACACCGCCGCAATGTTGCATCCTTGTGCTTGTTTTACAAATACTTCAATGGATTATGTTCCGATGAATTGGCTACTCTGGTGCCCCCTCGACCTAAAATTCACTAGACCAACTCGACAATAAACTAAATCCCATCAATTCACTGTGGAGGTCCCCAGATGCCGAAGAGCCTTCTAGTCAAATAGTTTTTTCTTTGTGCTACTGGACTCTGTAACTCCCTCCCTGCCCCCTGTTTCCCCGAATGTACTAACATGCAGAAAATTTAAAACTAATGTAAACGGACATCTCGCTGCGCAGATCCCAATTTAGTTGACCCCCCAACAATTTCCTTTTTTTCTTTTTCTCAGTAGCCCCTTACGTCTACAGTGGCGGCCTGCCTTGTTTGGGGTGAACTATGTAATATATATATATATATATATATATATATATCGTGGCTTCAATGCCTATCCTTCCAGTAGTAAACACTTTGACGACGGCTGCTTTTAAATAGAATAAATCTCTCGCTAATTTACCGGGTTGTTGGTTAAGGCCATGTGGGCTAAGACATTGGAGTTGGAGTTTGAAACATAACTCGTGTTCCTTGGTTCGAGTCCGGCGACCTGTATCAAAAATCTTCTGTACACTGATGATTCCCGAAATGATGAAACGTATATGTATGTTAATAAAAACAAATATTATATATATATATATATATATATATATATATATGTATGTATGTATGTACTAGGCACGTCCTTGAACAAATAAGTCACAACACAATCATTAACACTATTTATTCTACATTGACTTAATTCAAGAATTTATACACTGTGATATATCTGTTTAAACATTCTTCTTACAGAACTAAAATACTCTTATTTTATCCATAATAATATATAATTATGAATAATCTAGAAGTAAAGAAAATTATTATTTTGTTATTTTATTTACATACGTTTTTGTGTTGTTTAAAGACACTACAGCAATAAGATCGCGACACTAAATAAAGAGAGTCACAATTTATGTAAACACTCAAATTAAGAAATATTAGAGGATGATTTAAATAAACAGAGTGGCAGGTCGAAAGGAATACACACGCAGCTAAGAGAGATATGGGTGACTTTTTCAGTTAATCATAAATTACGGATAATCAGGACAATTAATCCAGAATTGTTTTGAAATATGAGTAAGGTGTATTTTAGCATGTATTTAGCGTGACAAGGGCTAATTAGGGATGGTTGTCAGCTGTGCGGTGATGAACACTATGGTAGTACTAACACTGACCAGAAGTATGAACTGTGTTTGATTAATTGTGAGACGTTTTATTACAGGAATGTGTTGACATTGCATTTGAAGACGACCAGGTTGTAAACAACAGAGAAGCCGTCCCACGATAATGTGTTTCACGGGAAATAAGCTCTTGCAAAGAAGCATTGTTCATAGAAAATCCACCTGGCGCTAGGCATATGAAGGAGGACACAAAAGTCACTTTACCTTGTGGTACATAGGCAAGTTTTAGTTTTAAATACCATATTAGGAGACACTAAAGATTAGAGATCAGTCGAGCGCGTTCCATAGAAATAACGATAGAGTAGAGAGAGACTAGTAACGTCTGATCTGTTAATAAGGAAGAGAAAGGATCAGCACCCACTAGATTTTGGAGTCGATTTTTGTACTCTGCCAAGGCAGTAAAACACCACCCCAGATGTGGTCACAGTATTTCATCTTAGTATGTTTTTATTTTTGGAAGGCGCTTCAAATAAGGCATGAAGGCACTTGATGTAAGGAGGTAAAAAGAACAAATTATGCTGAACATACATACAGAAGATGCCCTTAGACATGAAAAGGCCAATGCATTAGGTAGGAGGAAAACAGTCAGCAAGAAGAGGGTTTAACAAGCGTGCAGTTCGTAGAAAAAAGCTACTGGAATATGAAGATGTATTATAACGAGGTATCTGAATAACGAAGACCACTAAACCAATAAGTCAAACAAGCTATACCAAATGAAGCAGGGATAATTCAGACAATTCTGAATAAAAAATGACATATTAGTACTTATAGAAGAGACTGCGACTAGCGACATCACGTCTGTGAGAGACGATGCGGAGAAGAAGCAAGGGTGGATAAAATAAAATAACAGATACGCTTTTGAACCTTATCAAACATCCTTAAATATGACAGAGATTTATCAGACCAAATATAGCTAAAGTACTCCATACAAGATCTGATGGTAGATATGTAGAGTTAGATAATAGCCTCAGGTGTGAAAAAGTATCTGAAGCGATAGATTAACGTATATAGGGAAGACCCCTTAGGGAAGGAAACGTTAATTGACTCAACTTTAGTTTAATAATAGATAAATTCTGATAACAGTACAAGTTTTCATAATATGAAAAGTAACTTCTGATTGTCCCTTTTTTTCTTCAATATCATTCCTGTTTGTGTCTTTCTCTTTATATTCATTAAACTAACAAAAAAAGGTATCGCAATTTTCACTGAAACTTTATTCCGTCATTCTCTGCTTCAGCGATCATTTTTCCGCTTCCAGGCTTCTTCACGCCGATTCTTATCGATCACGGACCCTTGCAGGCTATTCCTGTCTCTGACACCGAACCTTCACCACGCATCATTCCTATAAGTGTCCGGAAAGCTTAATGGAAACACGCAGCAGCCCGCCTGGACACGGACGTTTCCACAGCAGGTGACTGACGTTCTCTATTCCAAAAGTCATATTAGAAATAAAACCATTTAGCCATTGTCAAAATAGACCCGTGTAAAAATGTCAGCGCTGTTTAAATAATCAAACTGTCGTCTCAATCTGCTAGTCTTCTCAGTTAATTCTTTTCACATCATATATCTTTCACCTACGGATCTCGAAAGCTTTTGGTATTTTAACTTTGTGACTGTGAAATGTGGGCATGGAACGTTCGTGGTTTCCACTAATATGAAAATTTCACAGGCAAAACACGATAGTCCAAGTTCTTCAAACTGAGGAATCCCTATTATATAAAGTTGGGTATGTGTAAATCATTATATATTTCTATGTATAGGAGTTACTCTTAAACTAATTAAGCGATCATTATGAATTTTGAAACACATCTGCTAGCCATAAGGGATCCAAATGTGGGTTATACTTAGTTTACTTTAGTGTTATGTAAAGAGAGGGGGCAAGGAAGGCTGGAAAACTTTCGTGAAAATGCAGTTACCTCCGACTTTTGTGAAATTTTAACAATAAGTATTAAACATCAGATAATAAATATTTCTCAACTTTCAGTTTTTTTGGTGTAATTTAAGGGGGGTTTGAGTGGCATAATATGGATAACCTACCATTTCAACATTCAAATATATCAGATGTTCATTAAATTTGATCAAGTCATCAGATGTAATTAATCGTGAACCCTGTAATTTCAAGATCTTAAAACCCCATTAGCCTTAAATTTTACACATAGAAAATCATTAAATGTATTTTGATCAAAATTGGAATTAGGATTCTAGACATGAGATTTAGTAACATTATATCTTGATTTTAATTTTGGTAAGGGGACAAAAAAGTAGTGTAAAACCTACTGTTTGTTGAATTAATTCCTATAAACAAAACCTGACTATAATTATATATATATATATATATATATATATATATATATATATATATACTACAAGAATACCTGTTATATCCCCTGACACAAGAGTGTTCAACCAACTTTAACTAAATTAAACTAAATATAGTCCATATTACACACCCTTAGGCCTAGCTGCTGTGTTTCAAAAAATATCGGTTTATTAGTTTATCTTGTATAATGATTATATATATATATATATATATATATATATATATATATATGAGGAAAATGGGAATAGAATGATCCGACGTGATGTCAAATTAAAAAAGAAAGTCAAAAACTATGTTATTTTTGTATACAACAATGTTTGTCTTTATTGAAAGACTTTCCCAAGATAAAAAAACAATGTAAAGAAAAACATACAGAATATTAATTTTTATTTGTCACACAGTGTCCAAACTTCAGCATGGCTGTAGACGCGTACAAGCAGAAAATGAAATTCATGATTTTGGTTATGGTGTTATCAACAGTAGTCTGTCTCATTTAAAGGGCGCGAAATGAATGGGGTTGATGGAAGTCTGAATCTAACGTTTATTCTAACCTGGAAGGGGAAGAGGAAAAAAATAAGGGAGAAAACAAAGAATGTAAAAACCCTAGGTATTAAAAAAGGTATTTTAAAACGAAATTATTAAAAATAAAAGGTTCAGGCATAAAAAGAGAGAGAGAGTACCATACCTATTAGTTTAAATATTTAAAGTGGGTGTGGTGTATTCAGTTATTCCTATTTATTTTAATACTTTATTTGTCTCATTAATCAATCAATAAATTACTTGTAATATTTAAGAATATGTATAAAAGTGGGTTGGAAATAATATAGTTCTTTAATTTATTTATGTCTGAGTGTGTTTACCTATACTTATTTAGTTCATTATTTGTGTATTATAATAGATCAGTAATTATTTCAAAGTGTTTATGATTATATAAGTGTATGTATGTAATATGTGAATATAAGTAAAAACGGGAGTATATAATATCGATAGTGTCTTGAATTATCTGAGAATCTGTTTATTTATTCCCATTTACTTAATTATTAGTGTATTATTAATTAACCAAGTATCATTAATAGAATTATGAGCATAGTTCTGCTATGGATGTAAAGGTGTGGAGATTTTTGCTATTTTGAAATGCAAATTCTGATTAATGATAAAGACGTTTTGGCATAAGGAGAAAAGGACAGTATCATATCTATTAGTTTAGATATTCAAGTGAGTGTATTAATGTATTCCTATTTATTTGGTTACTTTATATATGTCTCATTAATTAATTTATAAATTTCATGCAATATTTGGAAACTATGTACAAAAGTGGGTTGGGAAATAATATAAACTCGTTAACATATTTATATATAAATGTGTTACTTTTTATTTATTTTGCTCTTTATTGGTGTATTATTAATTGCTCAGTAATTATTAACGGTATTTATGATTATACACATGTATGTATATGTAATATGTGAATGGAAGTAAAAAGGTGAGGCTATAATATTCATATACATATATATACATATATATATATATATATATAAACATATATACATGCATTTCCATAAATGTTAAAGTTTACAGAAAAATAATGCGCCCAGGTTACTCACCGTGTTGCCCAGAAAATATATATTCTATGATTAATATAAATCTATTCATTAGTTTAATTAGTTAGTGTATCTTGATCATGGCATTATATATATATATATATATATATATATATATATATATATATATATATATATATGATATCTGTGAAATATATTTATTCAAAAGAATAGAGAGGAAATTTATTGAATTGCTAATAATTTATTACAATTTCGCGAGATTTGTTTTTTTCTTTTAAGCTAAGATTTCTATTGTTAAGAATTAGATACTTTTCATTCTTCTTTTGTATTGTGGTGTGTAATACATTGGCAACACCTGCTAGTATATGGAAAAAGGGAATATGTCTATGTGTCGGTATTCGTGGTAGACAAAAAATTCTAAATATGGAATATTCAGAGAAAGACAATCAATTTATATTAATTCAGAATCTCTATAACAAAGTTTTGCAATAATATGAGACAGACATTTTTTACCATGACAAAAGGGAATATTACTGTGTGACTTGTTAAGTATAATACAGGAATTCCAAATCTGACATATTTTCTGTATTCTGTCGGTAGTGGAGGTCTTTTGTCCAAATGCGAAGTGTCCCTTTTGAGGGAGCTGGATTTTCCTGACATTAAAAACAGACCTTGCCTTCGTGAGGAAGCAAATAAATAAAGGCAGGATATGATTATTAGATTTAAATTTCAAAGTTCCTGTAAATATTTACATCGGGTATTTTCATCGGGTGTCCTGTTAGCTTAGCATACAAACAGAATAAAGATGAGCAATTGATTATTTTAATTTAATTTCAGATCCATTTTAATTTCTGCTAAATACCTCCTATTTGCAGCGACCTTCATATGAACGTGTGAATTAAAGTTGGACACAAATCTGATTAAGGGACATTTTCCTGAAATATCATATCATACCACCCTGACGCAAGTAGGAATATTATATAACATATGAAATGTGTCCATGTATATATATGTGCATTGTATTAATAAAAAGGTAGAAACTGTTTAAGTTATTCCACTATTATATGTCTTAATTTGCTTCAGTATGTGTCTATCCGTTACACAATCTCTTATAATGCAGAAATTAAATTTCAAAGAATTTATCCTAACAAATTATCCTATAAATTGGATCATTGTCATCACTGCTATCATTTATATAGATAACTATTTGTAGCTTACGACGTTGTCTAAGAGTCCTTTTACTCTCATGTTTATTTCGGTTTTTTATTATTTTAACATTGTATAAATAATTTCGATATTTTTACTCTTAAATTCATGAAATAAAATAGACTAAGAGAAAGAGGTGCTAAATCAGCAAGCAGGCTGATAAAGAGAAAAGGAGGGTGCTGATTATGCTACGAATACATCGAGAGAGAAAGAAAGTCAATATAAATGAAGTTCAAAATAAGATTTTAAATTATGTCGTTTTAGTTTACATCATTGTATTTTTTTTATTTCACTAAATGTTTGATTAATAGTAAATAAAGCAACAATGCAATGTGTAATCTCCATTCTGAAATATAATCTTCAAATATATTGCAATGTTTTCATGCTTTTTTTCAATTTGCGACATCAGCGATTATTTAGTTGAGGAATTTAAAGCATGACATACGAGGGGCGTTCAATAAGTAATGCCCCTGATCCACTTTCAGTTGTCTGATCCAGATGAAGTTTTGCATGTGTAATGATTTATACCTGTATAAGTTTTGTTGCAAAAAACAGCTCTGAAATAATTATGGTTTCTGATTTACAGGTGTTTGAACTGAATCAGGTGTGAAATGGCGCCAGTTGAGTGTGGCGCAGTAATCCGTTTTTTTATATTTGAAAGGATGCACACCAAAGGAGACTTTTGATGAAATGAAAGAAACTTATGGTGATGATGCCCTATCATATGACCCTGTGAAATGCTGGCATCTTGAATTTAAACATGGCCGGAAGTCTGTGGAAACAGCTCCCAGGCCTGGTTGTCCCTCTTCTGCCATTGATGAGGCATCTGTCTGTACAGTTGAGGCTGTCATTTTGGAAGATCGACGCATTACTATTCGCCAAATAGCTTAAGAGGTCAAGATTAGTACGGGTCTGTGGAAACTATCATTCATGACCATTTGCATATGCAACAGGTGTCTGCCACACCTTTTCAGAAGCAAGAACGCGTCGAGTGCTCGAGGATAAATGTGGAGATGTGCCAAGAAGATGAGTCAAAGTTTTTCAAAAGACTGATTACACGGGATAAAACTTGGGTCCATCACTATGATCCAGAGACCAAAGCTCAGTCAATGCAGTAAAAGGGTGCAGCCCTCCGATAGCAAGGTCATGCTCACAGTCTTCTGGTACCAGGACGGAGTAGTGATGACAGATTTCCTGGCAAAGAGGACCACAATTACAGAAGCCTATCACGCTTCACTTTTGATGAAATTAAGAGAAGCTAGAGGCGGGGCAAAATCAGCAAAAGTATCCTCCTCCTGTCGCCAGATCAGAAGCACGGGCGTGTTGCTATGAAATCCTCCCCCATTCCCTTACTCTCCTGACCTTGCACCCTCTGACTGTCATCTCTTCCCAGCCATCGAAGTTGTTTTGAAAGGAAAGCGTTTCCTAGATGATGCAGCCTTGATTTCTGAAGTTACGACGTGGTTGGACGACCAACCTGAGGTGTTCTTACAAAAACGGCGGCCACAGCTGCATCAAACGAAGGGAGAAATGCATAACTCTGGGTGGTTCCTATGTAGAGAAAGACTAATAACTGTGCCAAGTTTCATTAATCTACTGCTATGGTAAATGGGTCAGGGACATTACTTATTGCACGCCTCTCGCAGTTAAAGATCGTCGAAGTTTAGGTGCGTTGAGCTCGGTCAGTAATAAATGGGTGGCCATTGGGGAATATCAGGCGCGGCATGTAACCAGGAGAGGACCTGGGAGCAACCAGGGTCAATCATGTTTACTGAAAAGTTACGACATATAGAGTATCTGCATGACTCCCCGACGACACCCCTTGACGTTATGGGATATGGATGATATCTTCTGAAGTTTTCATTATTTAGATTAGAAAACGTATCATTTAAACCTGACATAGTGTTAAGGAAAAAGATGGGGAGAGTAGCAACCCTAGTTGAAGTCATTATCCCAAATGATGCTGACTTTAACAGGGCTGAAAGAAAAAGATAACAAACAACCAAAGTCTTATGAAACTGGAATTTTAGGTAGATCTTTATCCTTCCAGAAATCATAGGGGCTCATGAAAAAGAATTTCAAAAACAACCTGACGAATATACCCGGTGAACCTAGTGTAAAAGAGATCCAAAAAATTTCGCTTTAAGGGATGGTTAAAATCCTAAAAAGATCTCTCGGTTAGAGTATCTTAAATATCGACTGAAGGTCTGGCATCCGATTGGATAGTCCATCCCCAGCAAAAGAAAAAAAAGAAAAAAATGAATAAAAAGTGTAACTTATTATATTTAATAATAAAAAATGGGTATTTTCTTTGGCTAGTTATTCGTTTCACAGCCAAAATGGCGGACAATAAATCGGCTGTTTTTTTCTGACCTCACAAATGAATAAGTAAACCTAAATAGATTGTTTGGAACTAATTTCCCAGCTGTCTTTTCTTTTAAAATAATTTATGGTAAGTTTGCAATTAGTCGCAAACAATTTATTGGGTTTACTTATTTATTTATGAGGTTGGAAAAAAATCAGAAAAAGCAGCCGATTCATTGTCCGCCATTTTAACTGTGAAACGACTAAATAGCCGTTTTTTACTCATGAGTCATCACTTACCAAAGCCAAATGCCACCCGAGAATAAGGGTTAAAATATGTAAACATGTTCGAAGTTTGAAAGATGCAAAGTTATCAAGAGAGCCAGATCAAGTGCGACGTTTGATGGAGGGATTTCGAATAGGCAGCTATTATGTTAGTTGTTGAGACGCAATGCTAACCGACAGGTGGTCACATGAAACTCTTGTTCAGAAACACAAAATAGAGAAAAGAATGAAGACAGAAAAGTTCGAGGAGCTACCGACACAACCAAGATATTTTTTCGTTCGTGATCAGTTAATAAATATACCAGTTTGGCGTAAGAATGATTTTTTAAAAAACAGTTACATGAGTATTACGGTCCTAAAGCAGAGCTGTTATATACCCCTTTCGTCCTTGATTTAGTAATAAACACAAATCAGCTAAATAAAAGTCTTTCTTTACTTTGTTTATTTTTGTTGATGTGAGAGGAAATCTCGTGTGAATGACGTCACGGACGACAGTAATGCCAGACAATGCACTCTTTCAAGCCAGATGTCAAATTACATGGGTTTTATATTCGTTTTTTTACCAATTGAGGCTTAAATGCGAAAGTTCAGAGTAGTTTCAGCAGACAGCACTAAACTCCCGCCTTCAGGCTTGGATGACAGTGTAGTATCTGTTCTGTTCCCGGTCCTGTACAAACAGAATTGTTATTTTTGTCCCAACACTGAGTGACCCTTTTGTGGAAGCATGATTTCTCTAAAATTAAACTGACCTTGTGATACAGCCAGCGCTTTGAGTGGAGTGGTCAATAGGGGAAGCTCTGGTACATATACTTCGGGCTAGGATCAAAGTATAGAACTTGCTCTACCCTCGGTTAGTGAAGGAAATATCCTTCTAGACTAAGTATATTGTTCATCATTGTCCCAAATCAAATGCCTCTTTTGCGGAGTTGGATTTCTCCCATATTAAAAATAGACCTTATTTCTAATTTACCCTCCCTAGGGAGGCAAGTAAATTGGCACAGATAGGGTTACTGAGAAGAGCTAGTTTCTGTAGCTGACTTTGCTTATAGATACTCACACACACTCTCTCTCTCTCTCTCTCTCTCACACACACACACACACACACACACACTCTTTGTTTCTGTCTATGTCTGTCCGTATCTTTACCCTCACTCTCTCGCACTGCTTCACGCCGGCTCGTGTTATGTGCTTGTCTTTAATACATATAGCCAACGCACACACATTTTATCAACTAGAGCGATCGGGAACTGACCACGTGTTCGGTCCTCTTTGCTGCCTACGCTAGTACGGTTCTTTATTTCCTGAGGTCACTTTAGAGATCAATTTCATTTCCTTAGAGACATTCTCCGTTCGGCCCTCTCTTGTCTGGCGCAAGGTCCATTCAGTAAGTAACAATGGTTGCCGCATAAATATAATTTCTTTTTAACTTGTATCTTGTAAACTTAGAACAACCAGATTTAGATTCCAACGTCTGGACCATTAGGGCATTATTCCTACCAAATTCCCTAGTACTAAGAGCTTCAAACTAGATGCATACATAGGTATAAATACACAACCAGGCATACAGAAAGACAGTAACACAGAGCATATTAGTATAGATTAATCTATTTAGTGGAGGGGCGTGATCTCTTCTTTTTCTACACATGTCCTTTCTCACAGACGAGACGTTGCCCGTTTCTATATTCTCTATTGTTATTTTCATGGAAAGTGTTCGATTGAGCTCCTATACATGGTTCTTCCTCGTAACTTTTCCTATCACAACAAATAAATACTTTACTTTCTACCGTTTTGTGGCTAACGTAAGGCGGAATTACCACGGACAGAGAATCTCGTCTGTGCAACATATTACCGCTGGACTGCTTCCCTGTAGATTACAACATCGTCGTATTTAAATCCAATGGCAACAAATACTTGTCATAAACAACCCCACAAAGAACCAAACTTATTTCATACCATTGATCAAATTTAGTACTTCCATAATGTTCGTCATCTTTCGGAAGAAAATCATTCCTTCTCTTAAACCCTTATTTTCGGGTAGCTCTTAGGCTTGATACGTGGTGACCCAATAGTATAAAAAAATATATTACACTTTTAAATATTAAACATTATTCCATTCATAACAAAAGTACCATGAAATACTTATAAAATGTATGTTAATCATCGCCTAAACAATAAAAATACATATATTAATAGTATATATTCTCTTCGCGGGAATCCTAGTGGCTTGGTTTAGATTTCTACGTTTGGACTGTACCGTTATCTTCCATATTGTTCTATTCGCTTTCATAGTAAAAATATAAATTATTATGAAATAATAACCACAAAAACCGTACTATATTTAAAATAATAACTTATTAACTCGATTCGTAACAATCACTGGCCAGCAGGTTACGTCATACGTCCCGAGAATTCTTATTCTTTGTTTTTTTTAAATCGAATTCTGTATATGGAAGAGCGCATTCTAGGCCCGCTCCTCTCCAAATGTTTCAACTTACCTGACTATTTCAAAAATAACTTCTCAAACTACCGCGTGAAATTTTCGACAAATCACGACTCGTTGTTTCTTCGTGCATCTTTTTCTCTAACTTCTAAATTGATGGTGTATATATCAATACTGCTGTCACTATCTACTTTTGTTGTGTTATATGTATGTAACTCGAAGGATTCAAAAAAATCTAATGAGTGTTTATACGATATTTAATATTCATAGCTATTCGTCGTTTCACACTGGAACATTGTCCCAATGCTGCATTTTATGAGAATATTAAAAATTATGCAAATTCTACTGTTAAAGGAATTAAGTGTAAAATAATATATTTTAAGGGAGACAATCTCTATTTAGTTTAAATCAAAACTATTTTTTTAAAATCTAGGTTTACGTGTGTGTGGCTACGAGCAAAGTGTAGTATCTGTTCTGATATTACACTTCATCTTTTCTATCCCAGATCAGTGAACGAGAAATAATTCTAGACTGAGGTAATTTTAATTCTTATCTAACTCAAGAGTGCCCTTTTTGGTGAGCTGGACTTTCCCCACATTAAAAATAGAACTTGTGTCATACTTTGCCCTCGTGTAGAAGCAAGTCAACAGGAAATGAGCCATATTTTTCTGGAAAGTTATGGCGTGTTCCCAAGAGGCATCGAAATGATCTCATAAGTAACAATGTTTTTTTTTTTACAATATTCCAAATATTAGCGTCCGCTCAAAAGCATCTAAAAGTTAGGATTTATATTTATTTACATGTAGTATTTAGCGGTGACCCGAGAAAAACTTTGGTTTACCTCCTAGTAAAACTAAAATATACCTTAATTCTAAAAATAGTCTAAAATCCAAGATAAATATGATTAATGATTGTTCACATTATTCAAGTAGTAGTGATCACAGGGGAGACAATCTGGCTTATTTGATTGAAATCTGATCTTTGGTTAGGTCAATACTTTATGCGCAAAACTTTTTTCTTTATTTCGTTGCCAAGTGCTTTCGGTCACTATCCTCTTTGTAATAAAATCCCCAGCCAATTAGTCGGAGATCACTCAGTACGAAAGTATTGGTTCGGATTTTGTCATAACATTGACTATTCATAATGCTATCTATCAAGCATATATTTGCACCAACTCCAGTGAAATCAACACTATTCCTACAATGCTTCACAGATTTGATAATGTTAAGAAAGGGGCAATACGAGATTTCGTGTGGGTAACTTCAAGGGCGAGAGTAATGGCTGACAACGCTCTCTTTCCAGCCAGTCGTTAAATAAAAAAAGACCTATAAAAAGGAACGCAGCCACCACGGTGTTGAAGGGTGTTGCGTACCAATAAAATGACAGTTTAAAGCGTTGGTGCAAGAAATGCTTTTTTTTTTCTGGCAAGTTTGTAATCAAAAAGATTGCACCATCATAGTGTTTTATGGTGTTTTGATTTCTAAGCTGGTAAAGCGCATCCTGCTATCAATATGATGTCCTGGTGAACATACGTCGAATAGATAAAAATGAAGACGACAGTAACGACTCAACATATGAAATAGTAACATTTTTGTGTATAACAGCGTTCTCTGCTTCTTCTTACTTTTTTCCTTCGATTATAACCGAATAATAAAAACTGTGACCTCTTCTGTTTTATAAAGAAGGACGTTGCTAGTTATTCTATACCCTATCGTCATCATCATGGAAGGTGGCCGACTGAGCTTCAAGTTTTGGTTCTTCTCTGTAAAACATTCACATCAAGAACTCGTCTTATTACCACAAAGAACTTTCCATTATTCCTCCGTGTGCCTAACATAAAACGGAATTTTCATGAACAGAGGTCTTTTCCAAGAACTGTTCATCTGTTGGCCACATTACAGCGAGATTCCTTCCCTGCGGCCTACAACATAGCCATCTTTAAATCAAATATCAATAAACACTTGTTATGAATCGTTATCATAAGTAATCAATTTGTTTTCATTATTTTCAATTATCTCATAATATTCTTCATCATTAAATTGACAATGTATTCATCTCATTACCCCTCATCCTCGAGTGGCTTTTAATCTTTACAACTGAATAATTTTGTGTAGTTTGGATTATTCGGACTACTGTTCGTATGTGGGGTGTTATTTTCACAACGTTTCGGCCGATGTAACCTCCAACCTTCTTCATGTGTATCTTGTCGAACTCAGGAATCTGCACTGAATTTCTAGTGGCGTAACCGATAAATTACTAAGTAAAATTCAGTTCTAGGTTCAGTCTTCTGAAGGTCGAAGTTCAATCTCCAGTGCGTTCGATACTAGGAATTGCGAATTACTGAAGACTTCTACCCGGCCATGGCTGACAGAATGAGAGCATGCTACCCCCGTGGATTAAATAAAGGGTTCTGTTCTAAATTCCGTGCAGATTACTGAGTTCGAGATAAATATTCAAAAGTTCGACAAGATACACCTGAAGAAGGTCGGAGGTTACATCGGCCGAAACGTTGTGAGAATAACACTCAAGATGAGAACAGTATTCCGAATAATCCAAATTATACAAATTAACAATCTTCATCAAAAAAATTCAGAAACAAGTAGTTACTTATTAGTAAAGGAAAAAAATCAACCAGCCAGAGCATGTCTTCCATTGCTGAACTGTTCAACTTTTGTATTTTCTAGGGAAGAGGGGTAACTAGCATATGTATTTTCTGGTTTCTCTTCAGGAATGTTTATTTAGCTGCAATTCTTCAGAATAATCTAGATTTAATTAATATTCTGTAAACTGTGTAAGTCGATCTTCTTACATTCTGGCTGCATTCAGGTGAGAATAATTTCTTTTAAAGGCATTTAGATTTCTAAATTTTTAGTATCATTTTCTACCGAGAGTTACCTTATTTTCTTTTATTCAAATTCCTCTCATGGACAGCCTCAAAAGTAATCAAACGCAGTTAAGGCCACTGATCAATGTTAGTACTCCCGTAGTGTTCCTCATCTTTTTGGTAATCATTCATTCCCGTCTCATTTACCCTCACGCTCGATCATCTCTTGGTATTGATAAGCAGTTACGTCGATAGTACGAATCAACAAAATACCCCAGAACGTTATCTCCTTTTAATAGGGGTCACTAAATTTCGATCATTATAATAATACGATGTATCTTGTGCTTGAAATGAAGTGGTTTAGTAATTAAAATCTATATTGTTGTAAAATAAAATAAATACGTTATTTTAACATTTATTTATTAATTAATTAAAACTGAAAATTTCATTTAGCTCGGATAATTCTGATTTCTGGTAGATTTATTTTCAATGATGGGTATTCATTTTTTAGTTAAAAAACTTTCATTCACTTTTATTGTTCGTCTCTATTATATATTGGGTCCAATTTACGAAATCGTTCTGTGTTTGTTCTATTTTCATGTGGTGATTTAAAACACTTGAGGTATATGTAGCGGAACCAAATCGAACATTTAAGATCTGTGACGATTTCTCTATAGATTTAACCAATTGCACGTAATACAAGGATGCTATTCATTTCTTTTTTAGATAATCTATTCTTCGTATTCTTCGATTCATCACTTTAAGAATAGAAACAAATCGAAATTTGTGTAATTTAAACTATTCTCCATAGAGAAATGATAAGTGCGTTTCAGGCTATATAAATCGGTGTTTAAGAAGAAAGCTTGACAGAAATATGATGGTAAGCATTTTAGATGATTAAAGGAACAAAAAACGTCAGTACCCGTGTGATACCTGGAGGCAAATTTATCGATTGTAGTTGTGTACATGTGTAGGCAATTGTAGAATTGAATTATTTCGTTATTCCGTACTGGTTGAAGTACCCGTCTTTGCCCATCTTTTGTAAACCAACTTAGCTGGGAAAATATGTTTTAACTTTAAATTACTTCTTATCACGAAATTAATTAAATCTTTTATTGAACACCCCCCCCCCGAAAATTTCAATACTGAGTTCCGAGTATTGACGAATAATTCTGCGCCAGTCCCACTAATGCCTGAAGCAGCTTACGATTTGAAAGTCGCAAGAAAATGTAAACGTATAGACGACACCAAGTATGCGACGGTCGGTTAGGTTTTGGTCAAAGTTTAAACAAATTTTAGAACTAAAAAAACTAAAGTTGAAATCTTTCTAAAAAACGAATACAAGGTGGCTTTAAAATTGTAAATTGCCTCGAGCATTTCCGAGACTGAATCGGAATTCTCAGTCAATACTCAAAGCTGACTTTATAAGTGAAATCATCTTTGAGTCCATTCCTTACAAGTACCAATAATATTCTGACAATCAATGTTTCTGTTAAATTCAAAATGTACAACGCATAGAAAAGATATTTTAAGCCAAGATGACTTATAACGATCACTAAAAATTTAACAGTTCCTAAATTTGTTTGTAAAGTTAACGTTACTCATGAAAATTGGCAAAACAAATAATTTAATGTGGTATAATGTAGCACTCAGACATGTGGAACAACATTGTCCGATGATCAACAAAACTGTTTGGCCATGGTTCACTCGCTGCTGTATATAAGGATGGTTTATAGGAAGCTGTGCAATGCCATTATCAGCAAGTCACATGTCGCTGTGAATAATAGTACTAAGGGTAGTACACTGTTGAATGAAAAAACAAAAACGCATGCCCTTCATTAACACTAGCACTAACCGGATGACAATAGGAAAAACAAAACAAAAACAAAAAAAGACGGATACAGTGCGCGCAGTAGGTGTCACAGGTCCGTTTAAGTTTATTTAGTCGTCATCCTTTTGGCTAAGATCAAAGTGTAGTATCTGTTCCGATGGATACTGCACGAGACTAGTCCTGTGCAGTTCTAGGAGGTCCACCCTCCCAGGCTTTGCCTCCCCTCTTTGGGGAGGAGTAAGTTTATTGCTTACTGTCTGAGGCGCCCCTACCGGGGAATGCCGACGGGGCTGCCCAGGCAATTTTTAAATGGCCAGAGTGCTCAACTCTCGAGCGCTGGCTTATCTAATCCCACTTTCCCGACCTTGTGTCACATCTTACCTTGTGGGAGGTAGATAAATAAAAATCAAAGTGTAGTATCTGTTCCGATGGATACTGCACCCCATAAACTGGTATCGTTTTGGCCTTCAGGGCTTGATTTACGTCAGTCTATGGGTCTGTCCTGTGCAGTTCTAGGAGGTCCACCCTTCCAGGCTTTGCCTCCCCTCTTTGGGGAGGAGTAAGTTTATTGCTTACTGCCTGAGGCGCCCCTCCCGGGGAATGCCGACGGGGCTGCCCAGGCAATTTTTAATGGCCAGAGTGCTCACCTTCTCGGGCGCTGGCTTTTCAAGTCCCACTTTCCCGACCCGACCTTGTGCCACATCTTACTTGTGGGAGTAAGATAAAACTGGCCTTGTGCCTAACCTCCTGGGGAGGTAAATAATAAAAATAACAGACGCATATTTCATCAACAAAAATAGAGGTCATTTTTTATTTAGTTATTTTAAACTTATTTTTATATAAAAGTATTTCACTATTACATTGAACCGTAAGTTGATTTACACATTTTAATATAAACATTTAAGTATTCACTTTATATAAAAGTAAAAGAAACTTTATTTCTTCAGTATCGTTCAGAAAAGTGAACTATCTCATTTTTCTTGATTTTTTTTAATTTAAATATATATATAAGGACTTTTTTATCTCACTTATTACAAAGCAAAGTGTGCAAGGGCAAGTGTCTTGCGGACGACAGAGCAACAGCTTATCAGGCGTAAGTTGATAGTGCCCAGGAACAAAACCACGGTCATGCAGTCAACACACGATAGGAGAGTAGTCTATCTTTGTCCCAATTGTAGATTTACCGAAGACCAGGTGTTCACTTTGAACTAGGAAACTTCAAATTGAAGGAGGTCGAACAGTTTGGTAGAAAAGTTAGATTAAAATCGAACATCTTAACCGCCTTAGCATGAAGTATGGATACTTAACCAACGTGGGGGGGGGGCTCCGACATTGTTGTTGGTTGTGATAAGAAGAACCGAAACGACAGCCCATAATGGTCATCACCTGATGATATGCATCTTTATATCCGAACATGAGAAGCTGCTGGAGGCGAACACTGTATGTGTTTATTTTTCTTTTCTAAATTCAGAATGTTTTTACATTGACCACGATCAATGCTACGTTGAGAATCATATTACTTGTGTTTTGTGCTATACGCATTTCTCTGGTACGATAATTTATAATTGTACGCGTTGTTTTTTAGTCCTGCATTTGGACAGGAATAGCAAAAAGACAAAATGGTAGACAAGTTTCGTCTTTACAGATACTTACACACACACAATCTGCCGAAAAAATCAGTCGAGTATTTCAATGATTTCATTGCTCTTATCGAACTCTTAAATTTGTTAAATCCCCTAGTGTTATACCTTAAAGGTTTTGTAATATTTGTTACATCATTATTTGCCTGTTTGTTGTTGTTTTTTTTTCTGTGTTTGTCTTTTTGTATTTACCGATTTGAAATCTCCGATCGCCTATTTGTCATTTTCCTGGGTTGCCTTTGAACTTGTCTTCTCTTCGACTTTCTGAACAAGGAGGAGTTAATTAGAACAGCCTTGATTACCTGTGTTTTGATTTATTTTTCTCAGACTCATCTGGAAACATGTATAAAAGTTATTTTGTTCCAAAATTGTCATTAAATCATAGAATTATATAACCTTAGAAGTTAATACTTTATTTCTTAATAGTTTTATTGCATATTTATGTTTGCTTTTGGAAATTGATTCCTAGTCGAATCAATCTAAACTATATAAATATACTTTTATATTATTACCTGTATATATGTATATATATATATATATATATATATATATATATATATATATATATATATATATATATATATATATATATATATATATATATATATATATATATATATAAAGTGGTGTACTAAAAGCGAACTTTTAGGAAAAGTAAACCCTATTGTGAAGAGTATACAGCTCAATATACAGGATAGAGCAGGCAGAATTTTGCCCTGTGTTTCTTCCCCTACAACTTTTATTTTATTTTTTCAAATTTTAAATCTTGGCCTTTGCCAACTTATCTATCCCAGCGACTTCCTCTGATGATAAGATTTTGATCTTTGAAAAGCCTGGCTTAAGGAAAATTTAACTTGAATAAATTGCCTTTTTTGCGGAATATACCTTGCTCTGAGCAATTGAATTGAATTATGATTTGGCTTTTGCTTCTCTAATTCCTTTCCATTCTTCTTCATATATATATATATATATATATATATATATATATATATATATACAAACGAGTCACCTCTTATCAAGGCCCAAAGACACTTGAGGATAAGGTTCAATTGAGTTTATAGGTGAACAGTGAACATCGAGCGGATTAGTAACAATGGGTGTAAACTGGTCGGAATTGACTGTTTAAGATAACAACACAGCAAGAATTTGTTTACCTTAGACTTGAAGACGCTAATGTTGTAGTCGGCCGGGAAATTGCCTCGTGGTACTGCATTCCAAAGACTGGCAGTTCTAGAAAATTAATTTTGCCCATAGAAGTTTCGTTTATTTTTAGGGGCACAGACAGAGAAAGGAAAATTATTGACAGCGGTGGTAGCTAGACGAGTTTTTTATTGTAGATGTTTTAGAAAGGGGCAATGATTGAAGCTCCCCGGGCACATGCCATGAAAATAACGATAGAGTAGAGAAAGACTAGCTACGTTTCTTCTGTGGGAAAGAGGCAGTAGGAAGAAGAGGACATCGCCCTCTTGATTTTGAAGTCGGTGTTGTACTCTGTCAATGCAGAAAAGGTGCTCTTTTGCAGCATGTCTCCAGATGTAACAACAAAACTCTGTTTTAGGATGTATTTTGTCTTTTATACAGGTAGAGGATTGCGTCATAAGTGAGATACATTTTGGAGCGGTAGAATGATCCAACCATTTTTCCAGTGACCTTGGCAACGTGCTTATGTAAGTCTTACAGTTTAGGTCTGAAGTGAAGGTCAGTCCCAAGCGCTTGTCAGAGGAAGAGGTTTCCTCTAGACGAGAGCCATTCATTTCAATTGGGGTCAAGTTAGAATCAGGCATTAGTGACGAAAAGAGCGAAGCTTGGTTTTGGACATATTAAAAGTAACTAGCCACTTTTACGTCATTGCACCACGTGCTTGAGGTCGGAATAGAGGGAATATATATATATATATATATATATATATATATATATATATATATAATTAGTATTTGATGTATCGACATAAAAGGTTGATAAGGAGATATATTTTTTATGTATCAATTGTTAGTAAGTTAAAACCTAAGGAAGCCTATATCTTATTTAAAGACCACAAAAGTAACTTCAACAATAACCCCAGCACTCGCTTAATTAATCCGACCAAACCAGAAATAGGAAGAATCAGCAAAACAATTCTATCTATAATTAACAAACTAATAAGAAAAGACCTAGAATTAAACCAATGGGTGAATACTGCCGACGCAACCGCTTGGTTTAACAGTATCGAAAATAAGAACAAGTGTACCTTCCTACAATTCGACATAGTGGACTTCTACCCATCCATATCTGAAGAACTCTTCAACATCGCCCTGAAATTTGCCGAGAGGTATACCGATATATCCAAGGATGAAATTCACATCATTAAAAAATGTAGGAGATCAGTTTTAATCAATAACGAGGACCAATGGATTAAAACGAATATGTTAAACTCCTTTGATTTGGCCATGGGTGCCCTTAAATCTGCGGAGGCATCTGATCTTGTGGGGTTATTCATTTTATATACACTCACACATATATTTGATAATACGGATATCGGCCTTTATAGAGATGATGGATTAGCGATAATAATAGACTCCAATAAAGTCAAGGGAGAAAACTTCAAGAAGATTATACATATGGAAATAAAAAACTAGGCCTAAAAGTAGAAGTAATGGCTAACATAAAAACAACGAACTTTCAAGACGTCACATTAAACTTAAATAAAAATACTTACGAACCATACCTAAAAGATAACGCCAGCCCAATATAAGTACACCCAAAGTCTAATCACCCCCCATCAATCATAAAACATATCCCGAATTCGATCGAACGTAGGCTTATCAACAATTCCAGCAACGAAAGCGTTTTTTTTAATTACAATACAGCTCTAAAAATAGTGGTTACTATAATACCGAAATTAAATATAAAAAACAGGACACTAGTAATTACAACAAAATCAAAAATATAAACAAAAGAAATATAATCTACTATACCCCGCCATCTAACCAGATGCTAAAAACTAAACTAGGCAAAAAATTCCTTAATCTGATTGAGAAACACTTCCCCGTAACCAATCCCCTGCATAAAATATTCAATAAAAATAACCTAGAACTATCCTACAGCTGCTGCGAAAACCTAGAAATGATAATTAAGGCACACAATAACAAAATACTAAAAGAGAACAACAGAGAGGGAAAAATAACAACCTACATAAAAAAGGTGAAAAATATAACAAAAATAACACTACGAAATACATAAATATAAACAATACTAATAGAAATAAACAAAACACCAATAATAACCACCCGAATAGAAACGAAAAAGTTAGCAATGAAGAGAGAAGATGTAACTGCATAAATCGTAAACTTTGTCCGCTACAAAATAAATGCCTAACGAAAAGTATTGTGTACCAAGCAATGATATTGGCCAAGGAAAGACCAAATAACAAGAAATACTACGTGGGTATGACCTCCCTAGATTTTAAGACCAAATACTATGACCACAAAAGCACATTTAAAAACAGAGAACGTCTAACTAAAACAGCACTAGCAAACTACTATTGGGAGCTCAAAGATAATGGACACTCACCAATAATCGAATGGAAAATAGTAAGACAGGCCAGTACATGTAGAAATTTAGACGACCCGTGTAGATTATGCCTGAATGAAAAATTTGAAATCCTAAATTTTAAAGATCCCCGTAATCTATTAAACTCTAGAAGTGAAATAGCAAACAGCTGCTTACACAGAAATAAATTTATACTAGGCTAACGATAAATAAATAAAAAAAAATTAACAATTTAAAAATTAAAACCTAAAATAGAAATACTAGGAACCACGTGTAAAAATAAATTCACCCATTATATGGACACAACAAAGGAAACAGGATATAGGCAAATCCATTAATAACAAAACAATAGGGTATAGGGAGTGACACCAACAAAACCTTTGTTCGCGGGAAGCCCAACGATTGGCTGAGAGAACAACAAAGAATATGATTGGTTAACTGGCAAGCCGTGTATATAAAAACACCCGGCAAAGGTAACTCCATGCCTTTTAGCCTGAAGATTCCCCCCGGGGATGAAACGCGGGAGCCTCTGTGTAGCTTGATTGCCATAAATATATTTTCATAACTTACTATATATATATATATATATATATATATATGTGTGTGTGTGTCAGAGAGAGAAAGATAGAGAAAGAGAAACAGAGAAAGAGAGATAAAGAGAGAAAGAGAGGGAGAAATAAAGAGAGAGAGAGAGAAATATAGAGAGAGGAGATAGAGAGACAGCAAATGCGAGAAAGATTATTGATTAGTAATAATATCCACTGGTGCGTTTTGTGGTTAGAAATTTTACAAAGTTCTCTTGTGGTTATCATGATAATTAATAATTACATTCACTATTTAAAGTCGATTAGGAACCAGTTTGTAAGTATATGTAATCCATCAGGAATACCCGACGTTACACATGAAATTGGTGTTAAAAATAGCTTATGTAACATACCTGGCTAGAATAAAACATTAATTCAAGTGGGTAGATGTTTACCTTTTACCATCATGACGTTTTTAGAAAGACCCTTTTTTAATCTGACTCACTCAGACATCATCAGTCACTAATTTAATCGCTAGTATCGCCAAACGAGTTCAACATCCGATTAACTGTAGAATGATACCCTAGAAAAATTGCATCGGATGATGGTACATGATTATGTTATCAATTGCATGTGCCGGCCAGACAAAGAGATACATACTGAAAGTCAGACATAGATATAAAGACACCATATTTATATTATACTATGCTAAGAATGATTTCACTAAGAAATCCATTATAATTTAAACCAGATTAAACAAAGCCATGGTTATTTATGTAATAGAATTTGAACGATTCGGAATTTCAGATAAGTTCTCATTAATTTATAATCAAATCTAATAGCTCTACCTGGTTTCTGCTATTAATAACTTAGTTATATTTTTTTTAATTTAATATGGGAAATTGGGTGCCTGTCAGTAGTTGTATTAAATTATATCTAAATCAATTTAAATGACTGTCATATGATTTCGTCATCTGGCAGGAGAACGTTTAAATTAGATCGCTGGCGTTCCGTTTAACTTCTTAAGTAAATCAAATTAAAATTAACTGGGATTGCTTGGATTTTCGTGTATTGTATTTGCAAAAGTGCGTTGTTTTAGAAATTCAAGTATATTTTTATGAGTCTATTTGGAAGTCAACTATATTTATAATAAATAGACATATATATATATATACATATATGTATAAATATATATATATATATACATATATGTACAATAACATTGATTAATTTATATATATATATATATATATATATATATAGTAAGTTATGAAAATATATTTATGGCAATTAAGCTACGCAAAGGCTCCCGCGTTTCATCCTCGAGGGAATCTTCAGGCTAAAATGCATTTTAGCCTGAAGATTCCCCCGGAGATGAAACGCGGAAGCCGCTGTGTAGCTTAATTGCCATAAATATATTTTCATAACTTACTACCAAGCTCTAGTTACGTATCGTAGACTGTTGAGGTAAATACTGAAAATTTATACATAAACATTATATTTTCTTATAAAATTTTATGTGGATACATGAAATAGTAATAATTATATATATATATATATATATATATATATATATATATATATATATATATATAAAAGGATAAAAAGGAATTAGAACAGCGACGGAGGCAGATCTTTTTTCAATTCAGTTGCTCAATGCAAGGTATATTCCGCTGCGGAATATACCTTGCATTAAGCAACTGAATTGAAAAAAGATCTGCCTCCGTCGCTTTTCTAATTCCTTTTGCATTCTTCTATCTATCTATCTGCTCTATCTGGTATATTGAGCTGTATACTTTTCACAATAGGTTTTACCTTTCCTAAAAGTTCGCTTTTAGTTCTCCACTTTATATATATATATATATGAAACAACACTCTTTCAAATCGAAAGACATTTCTTCAAATGCACCACGCTCGAAACGCGTTATAAAATTATAAAATAACAAAATAATAAATTAATGTTGAATAAATCTTTTTATAAATGTTGGTAGCCTTACTCCTTAACATATATACTTTTTTCTCGTTGGAACTGCACTGATACTGCACTACCCTCTTATATATATATATATATATATATATATATATATATATATTGTGTGTGTATTTAGTCAGCGTATTTTCATTTAACCAAACATTATTAAATAACACGGAGTGTTTTTGCTTGATGAGATTTTTTATTTTTTCAATTTTCCGAATGGTCCATTTAGTGTTTCGGTCAAATGGCATCCGAACTTTAAATTAGATGAAAAAGCTATTAAAAATATAATACATCGCTACATAACCCCCATCAACTCTGCTAATAAAATCAGATTCATCATTTATTTTTAAAAATATCGAACCATGTAGTTAAAAATAACACTTCTCAGACCCTAAATACATTAGGAAGAATCAATTTAATATATCAGATTCAATGCCCTATGGGAGAATGTATCTCCGACACTAACAATAAAACTAATTATTACATCGGTTTCACTACCACAACACTTTCCCGAAGATTAACCTTACATCTCTCTGAGACTAGCTCCATTTGCCAACACATAAGATGACTGCCCCCTTCACAATATAGACACATACTAGTTAACAATACTAAAATAATACACCACTATACTAACGCCAAAAGATTAAAAATTCTTGAAGCCGTCTACATAAAACCTAAACATCCCACAATCATTAATGTGAATTACGAAACTAATGATAATATTTTAAAGTGTCTAGCTAGGTTATAAATGTTACAAAAATCTTAGCCATGAGGCAATTATACGTTTGAATCTTGAACGCGCTCAGAACGTAGCCAAATCTTAACGGTGAAGCATTCAAACATTTAAATCTTGCACGCTCTTAGAACGTAATCACGTTCTCATGTAACATCAATATTATAGACGCTCATTTTAAGTTGTAAATTATTGGCCGTTATAATGATAAAAAACTCAACAGTAAAGACATATTTAAAAAGAAAAAAAAATTAACACCGCGTGAAGATGATTTGACGAATCAAATCGAAAGTACTCGCAAAAAAAGGACAGAAAATCGAACAATAAACACATGTAACTTACATACAGCAATTTGACCGAAACACTAAATGGACCATTCGGAAAATTGAAAAAATAAAAAAAAGTCTTATCAATCAAAAACACTCCGTGTTATTTAATACTGTTTGCCTATATATATATATATATATATATATATATATATGAAGATAGATGGACGAAGAGTGATAAACATGCACGAATGTCCAAATTTATTTCAAACTTCGATTGTTCAATGCAAGGTATATTCTGTAATAAAATTATGTGTATTATTCTTTTCTTAAGCCAAGGCTTTTCAAAGATCGAGATCTTATCATCAGAGGAATTATACAGATAGATAAGTTGGCAATAGAAAAGCCAAAATTCAAAATTTGAAAAAATATTAAGAAAATGATGGGTGAAAAAAGTTCGTGTAAAAAGATATTGGGTTTGTCCAGGCGGTAATTGTCCGCCGATAAGGTGTCCAATGGAAGGAAGTTTCGATGGAGGCATCACAGAAAGGCGTTCAAAATGAAATAAATCCAATGGTGAAAATTTGAACACTATACCTCGTCCTAAATGTGGCTTGAGGTTAGTTACATCCAGTTTAAAGTGATTAGGGTTCCAGTTATGTTACAATTGTCTAGAGTTTCTGGTAAAACCGTGTTCTTAACTGATTAGAATAGGATGTTGTTTCTTACTGATTAAGTAAGTCGTGGTAATTTCTCCAGCAAATGGGCTAAAGAAAAAAATCGTACGCTTATGGAAAAACGAGGAGGTCTGATCTTGGTTGAAAACGATGGTTTTAATAATCCTCCACTCTATAATAAAGACCAACGTGTATTTATTTGTATATCTCTATATAAAGTTAGTTATGTGTATTTATGTTCATATATTTGTATTACCAAGTGCACTCCTAAACAAACCGATCATTATAGATTTTTGGACACGTTTGCTAGGTGTAAAGGTAGGTAATGTGTGTTATCTTTAGTTTAATTTAAATTAATCGAAAGGAGACAAAGACGGTGCGGAAGCACTTTGTAAAAATTAAGATACTACCGATTCCTTTTTATATTAACAAACGTTATTAGAGATAAATTAATAAATATTGCCCAAATTTCAGTTTCTTTTGAGTATTTTAAAGGGGCGTTATTTAATATTTGCATTGAATTCGATTGATAGTTATTGTACATCAATTAAGAAAGATGCCCTGAATTTCAATTTCTTCCCAATACCTCTTAAGCTTTAGCCTTAAATTGCAGGTATTTTCTAGAATGAAAATCATGTAATAGATTTTGATCAAAATTAGAATAAGGTTTAGTATTTTGATTTTAATATTCATCAGCGGACATGAAAATGGTACGAAACTGTTCACTTCGGGGAATTAATTTTACCTATTCTGGGACGAGCATCTGCCAGTATATATATATATATATATATATATATATATATATATAAGGTTAATAAAATAAAAGATATAAGAGGAAACTAATATTTTTAATTAGTGAACATCCGGATAAAAATAAAGCTCAATATACTAGATAGAGCATTAATAGCAATAGATAAAGTGAAAGAATAGAATAAGGTGCGAATCAAATTTTATTACAGTTCAATGTCCGAGCAAAGTTCTTTAAAGTCCTTAACTCATGAGTTTTCAAAGAAAATCTTCTCCTCAGAGGACCATCACCGCAATGACAATACAGTTCAGAAAACTCACTTGGTGTTGAATATTAAAATATTAAACTTTTCATATGATTTGTTTTCCTTATCGTTTTATTAATTTGCATACACCTTAAATACACTTTTCACTGCTATCTACTGCATCGATAGCAAACGAGTTTCCCGTCTGGATAACTTTTTGCATTTTTAGACCACCATTCACCATTTGGAGTATTTTTTAATCAACCTCTTTGATATCTTGCCTGGGGTTATTTTAAACTTGTTGACGTGGATGAACTGTATAGGTTTACAAAAAAGTATGTTTTGGGCCGATATATTTGATGTTTTATATCCATGTATGTATTTTTATATTTTTTTATATATTTTCAAAGTTTAATTTTTATTACCTGCAGTAATGTCATTGCGGTAATGGTCCTCTGAGGAGAGGATTTTCTTTGAAAACTCATGAGTTAAGGACATTAAAGAACTTTGCTTGAACATTGAACTGTAATAAAATTTGATTCGCACCTTATTCTATTCTTTCACTTTATCTATTGATATATATATATATATATATATATATATATATATATATATGGTGCATGTATTATATTAGTTTCCGTAGATGTTAATCCGTTGAAACTCCAGTGTTTATAAAAAGTGCTCAATTACAAGTAGAGCTGTTCATTAGTATATATTTTTTATTTATACAAACAATATTGGTTATATATGTGCATACATGTTTCGGTTGTACACTTCACAGACAGTAAACCTCTTCAGACGAAAACAAGGAATTGATACACACATACAAAAATATGTAGAGGTGAGTACTTGTGTGTGCGGATGTGCGCGTTTATGTGTTTTACATAGAGATCGGAGTATGTAGATATATGTATGTGTATGTGTGTATATATGGTGAAATATTGATACATTAACATGTATGTAGGCAGGTTATAGCTTTAAGTGTTAATTTTTGATGTAATGAATCAAGTTATCCGCTAAGATTCCTAGAGTTTATAAGAACTTGTTTCAGAGAGGTAATAAAAGTGAAGAATAAGAGATACAAGATAAATCGGGGCATAAAACATAATGAAAAAATAAAAAGATAAAAAATAGTAAGATAGAAACGAATTGAAAATGCCAAAGAGTAAAAACGTAATTTGATACTAAGCTAGACCATTGAATTATAACAAATCATATCCTAGAAAAAATATACTTAAAAAGAAAGAACTTTAATCTCATTTCAATTCTATATGTTGGTCTGAAGAGGTTGACACTCTATGAAGAGTACAACCGAAACATGTATGCACACATGTAATCAATAATGTTTGTATAGATAAAAATGTATACTATATATATATATATTCTTTAGATATTGTTCGTTCTTTTTTTTAAGCATTGAATGAAAATGTAATAAAAGATATCAGAGATATATTTAACTCTTTTTTTTATAAAATAAACAAACTTTTACTTTTGTTTATAGGTAAGACGTCTTGGGTTGGTGTGACGCTATCCGCTAAGATGTAATAGGCGGATGTGAGGAGAAGAACGAAAAAGCCAGAGCATGCCGGAAGTTTAATTCTTTAGATATTGTTCGTTCTTTTTTTTAAGCATTAAATTAACTTGTAATAAAATGACGATAAAGCACTTTTAACAATGCGTGACAAATTTATTTCTTTTTTCTTTTTTTCCAATTAATTTCGGAGGATAAAACCTTCATCATCAGAGATATATTTAACTCTTTTTTTATGTGTATGTATACTACCGTGTTATCATGTGAAAGTAAGCGAGTGAATCCTGTCTTTTCTAGCTGGGCGAAATATTGTCAAGTTATGAAGGACAGCGCGAAAGCAAATAGTAAGTAAGACTTAATCCGCCTGAAATAATTTAGGAAAAAACTCCTCCACTGTATAAAATAATTAGAAATCCTCAACTCTACTAAAACAATAAAAAATCCTCCACTCTATAAGAACAATAAGAAATCCTCAATTCTATAAGAACAATAAGAAATCCTCAATTCTATAAGAACAATAAGAAATTCTCTACTCTATAAGAACAATAAGAAATTCTCTACTTTATAAGAACAATAAAAAAATCTCTACTCTATACAAACAATACGAAATTCTCCACTCTATAAAAACAATAAGAAATCCTCCACTCTATAAAAACAATAAGAAATCCTCCACTCTATAAAAACAATAAGAAATCCTCCACTCTATAAAAACAATAAGAAATCCTCCACTCTATAAAAACAATAAGAAATCCCCCACTCTATAAAAACAATAAGAAATCCTCCACTCTATAAAAACAATAAGAAATCCTCCACTCTATAAAAACAATAAGAAATCCTCCACTCTATAAAAACAATAAGAAATCCTCCACTCTATAAAAACAATAAGAAATCTTCCACTCTATAAAAACAATAAGAAATCCTCCACTCTATAAAAACAATAAGAAATCCTCCACTCTGTTAGAACAATAAGAAATCCTTCACTCTATAAGAACAATAAAAAAATCTCTACTCTATACAAACAATACGAAATCCTCCACTCTATACAAACAATACGAAATCCTCCACTCTATACAAACAATACGAAATCCTCCACTCTATACAAACAATACGAAATCCTCCACTCTATACAAACAATACGAAATCCTCCACTCTATACAAACAATACGAAATCCTCCACTCTATAAGAACAATAAAAAATCTCTACTATATACAAACAACACGAAATCCCCTACTCTATAAAAACAAGAAATTTTTTACTCTACAAAAACAACAAGAAATTCTGCACTCTAGAAAAAGAACAACAATAGTGGGTGTTTTTCTTTAGCTCATCAGAAATTATAATAGTAAAAAATTCATATATGAAAAATTAAATTACTGACGTAATTCGATGATTTTATATGGATATGTTAGTAATATATCTAAATAAATAGCTAGTGCAAACACTGCCGAAGCATTTTTTGTCATTTTTGACGAAGAGTGTACACTAGTGATAAATAAAGATAGAATACTTACAAATGTTTGATATAGCTTAAAACTTCTGGAGAGACCAGCGACTTGGAACCAACTATGAATTCTCAAACTTTTATCAGAGAATCGAACATAGAGTCAATTTCGGACGTATGACTCTGACTCTGACTCTGACTCTGACTCTGACTCTCTCTCTCTCTCTCTCTCTCTCTCTCTCTCTCTCTCTCTCTCTCTCTCTCTCTCTCTCTCTCTCTCTCTCTCTCTCTCTCTCTCTCCGTGTGTGTGTGTATCCCCGATTCTCTTGGGAGCCTCTATCCGTTCTGCAAAACTGCTGAATAGATAGCGATTCTTCAGGCTATACCATGTCTTAAAATTCATCGACGAAAAGAAGTGTATAAAGAAATGTAATTCACTCTTTCCCTTTTAAATTAGCCACATTTTACATCTAGACTTTCCCCCAGACAGAAGATATTAAAAATAACATTTTTATACACCCGCTTGATATGCCAATATCGAATGTAAACAAAACAATGTTTGTCACCTGTCAAAATCTGCAATCCTTGAAAAGAGATGTTTTTATATTTGTGGGGTCTAAAATATATTTTCACTCTTTCATTTGAACATATGGCCAATATTGTTAATCTTGCAAAAGGGGTGTGTATTCAACTAGCTAAACTTGTTGCCCGGCGTTGCCCAAGAGAAAAATAAAAGAATGAATTAAGATTTGTCAACATCCGACAGAACGCAAATAGTTCACACCGGAAATATTTACCCACGAAAATAATTACTTCTTAGTCGAACAAAAATAGAAATTGGCACAGTTAGAAGGATTATTTATCTTGGTGGATTTTCGACACATTAAGAAGTTACGTTGTGTCTACCTCTGCCCTCGTGGGTAGTCAGATGTATTATTTACTCCTCTCCAGGAGTTAGGGGAGTGGGTAGTCAGATGTGACTGAAAGTAGACCATGTGTAACTAAAGTGCCTCCTATTTTCGGCAGATGAGATAAAAGTAAATTATAGTTTAGGCAAGTATAATAAATATATATTGTGTAATAAAAAGAAAAAAATGGAACAATTTTGATCTGAATTGTGCCAATTAAGGTGTTGATTAATTACTATTTTAGTCACGTAAATCTCAATTTCATATGGAGGTAGAAATTCAAAACAAATCTGAAGTGGCTGTCAGTGAATACTGTATGAAGCAAGTATGAATGCAGAAAAACTAAACTGTGATTATTTGCTATTGACCGCGTGTATAGTAGGTATTATTAAAATGCCGACAGAACGCAAATAGGTCATACATGAAACCAAAATAGATTATGTAAAAGGGTACTTCTTTCGGCCGGGATATTTGTGCGATGTGTTAGTTCTTCTTTCGTCCATCATTGAAAGCAAATCCTTGTAGAATGCATAAATGTTTATTTATGTTGGTGGATTTTCGACACAGTAAGAAGTTACATTGTATCTAACTCTGCCCTCGTGGGTAGTCAAATGTGACTGAAAGTGGACCACGTGTAATGAAGTTACATTTTAGTATAAACACGTAAGATAAATATATATTACGTAATAATTTTTTTAAATTACTCAATTTACTGCATTGCGCAAATTAAGGTGTTTATTAATTACTATTTTAGTCACGTAAATCCCAATTTCGTATGGATGTAGAAATTCAAAACAAATCTGCGGTGTCGATCAGGAAATACTGTTTGAAGCAAATGTAAAAAGACGGAACTATGATTATTTGGTATGGGCCACGTGTATAATATATATGATAAAAATGCCGGGAGAACGCAAATAGGAATTTAAACGACGAATAAAGTATATAAAAATAGTTATTAAATAAAACTTAGTAATGTTCGCTATGAAAATAATGAATTTTATTTCTATTTGTAAAAATAACAAAATATAAATAAACAGAAAAGAAAAATATTGTATTCATTGGGTAGGTGTGGAGTGGGTAATCAAATGGCAACTCGGTGCTAAGTGCTGCCCGTTTATTTTTTTATTTTTTGTAATGTTTATGCATTTTTAAGCCTATTTCTATTTTAATGTATGTATTTATTCATGAAATTCAATTTTTGTTTGTTTGTTTGGCGAAGAAGAAGAATTAAAATTGAATTGTTTAGTGTTTTCAGTTCAAACTTGCGATTGCCCCTAGTTTTAAATCTCTTTTAAAAGAATACAAGAAAAAAAACTAATCAATAAAAGTGTAGCCCCCCCCCCCAAGGAAAAATTCCCGCAAGCGCGAAGGAGTTCCTCTTCACTGACCGAGGAGAGAAGAGGATTTGCCAGTAAAAATAAATTGTTACGGTATCTTTAATTTATTAAATTGATAGGTGAAAGTACAGAATAGTTAACAAAGCTCCCCCAGCCATGAAGAATGAGGTACAAAATAGTAACGTTAGTACGTAGGAACATTGAGTAAAAACCAATTAATGTTCTGTTATTATTTTAATTGACAGGAATCCAGCCACGTGTAACGAAAATACCTGCTATTTTAGGCACGTAATATAAATGTATATTGTGTAATAAATAAATAAAAAATGAAAAAAATTATTTGTGTAACGAAAAGAATTTTTTGTTTAGGTAAGTAGCATCGAAAAGTTAGGACAAAAGAAAAGTTAATTAAGAGAAAAATTATCAAGCATATAAATCACGGAAATTGTCACGTTTATAATGCTAGTGAATCACGTAAAGCGTATGCATGAAACCTGTATAATTAAAATATTATTATTATTTTATGTTTATTTTTACTGCTATATAATCAAGAAGTGTACTTACTAATCGTGGAAGTGGTTTTGTTATTATGTTTCTTTTAATGTATTCCGTTATTTCGTAACTTTATAATGTTATGCATACGGAATAACGGAACGGTAATTACGTAATGTGTACTCAGCGGTGTTTCTGTTTATGTATCTTTGTAATGGTTATTGGCTGTGAAAATGTAAAAACTGTTGGGTTTTTTTTTTCGAAATGTCTTACGTTCCCCACCAATAAAAAAAAATCCAAAAGATGAATACCTAAGGTGAAAAGGAAAACCCCAATGTTGGATTACCTGAAGCAAACGAAGACTGATAGGTGAAATGTGTAAAGTCGATTCGCTGAAGAGATTGCAGCAACCATTCTGAATCACGGAAAACAATGAGTTAATATGTTCGTTAAATGTATTCCGTAAAAACCGGATTGAAAATAAATACCTTCGTAATAACGTAATCTGATATTACGACAATCAGCAGAAAGTAAGACAGCGTCTATGTAATTCGTGCGGAACGTATTTTATTATGTATATGAACAGCAAATAATAAGGGGTACGGTTTTATAAAGCATCCATTATTTATTAATTTCGAGTGTAGGTGGGGATTGTGTTAGTAGTAAAATGTTAGAGGGAAAAGTTTTGCTACTACCTCTATGGAGTATGTTTTGGGGAGAGTCTACGATGGTGTGCCAATAGTAATATTTAGTGTTAGATGAAGAAAATAATCAACTTTACTAATAACACGCTCGAGCGAATAAGCGTAATATAGTGGCGAGTGTAGTAGTCTATGATGCATGTGGTTATTTCACAAAGGTACAGAGGGAAAAGCGTCTTAACTTTATATAGAAGATACACCTTTAAAAAATAGATTATCATAACAGGTAGAAACGATAGAGCTATATATTAATTAACGATCAAAACAAATCAATAGTTATTTTTTCTTTTTATTCACAATGTTAACATTTCTTCTATTTTCAACAATACAAAAATATTTACGTAAAAGTTTAGAAATCTGTTGACATGTCATATCATGGTCCCTCCACTTAAATGCATACACCTTAATCTTACACACATCTTCACGTGTGCGTGTGCTATTTCGATACTTCTCTCTGACCATACGCATCTGTATGCATAAATACATGATAATTGCAATATTTTGATAAAGTCTGAATTCCGTAAACGAAATATCGATCTATTAACGCATGTCTTCGTGTTAATTTTATTTTGTTCCTGTTTCCTTTTTAGGATGAGGTATCCAAAATATTTTATACTTACGTCATCAATTTTGAGTTTCACTGGAGACTTCCGGAACTGGCGAACATTCACGAACTTCAGCGAAAACTAACTGAATGTATAATTAGCAGGGTTTTTTTCGAAGAAGCTATTTAACGAAAGAAACTTGATGTTATCTCGTATTTAAGTGTATTCTTTAATGTTGTTTGTTTTGGAGAGGGGGCGTTTGTTTTTGATCATGTGTATATAAGTAAAATTAATTAAAAAATGTATTTTCAATTTTAATTAATTTAACGGAGAATGTGTTGCAAACGTTTGTTTGGCGACTTTTTTCAGACGGAAGTTTAATTTGCTTTTTTTTAACGTGTTTCATCATATTTTGTATCTTTTTTCTCCAACATATGATGTTTCCTTATTTGTTTTTTTTTCTTTGCAAGTTATTTCAAGCAAATTGTAATAATTTATTCTGTTTTTTGTTTCTTTTACGTTAATGAAAGAAACTTTTTTTATTTTTAGGAAGGGAGGGGGTAGTGTAAAATACCTCATTTAAGTCGCAGGTTCTGTTTCATGGGCAGCGATTGTGTTCCGAGTTCATTTTGGCATCCTTACTGACGGTGCTTGAAGGGTGTGGGTACAAAAGCATGGCCTGAAGATGGTGGCCAAAGGTATGATTAGAGTAAAATATTTCAGAAATCGAAATGTTTTTCTTTTTTTAGGGTATCTTGCAAACGGAAGTTGAAATTGGGAGAACTCATATTTAGGTTTGGTTTGGTAGTTTTGTTTTACGGCATATCAACCCTTTTTGGGTTATTTAATGCCGAATCTGGTCATTATAGTAAAAGTTTTTATGCTTCAAGTTCTTTATATCTTCAAATGTTTAATCATCGTTTTTGGTTTGGTAGTTTTGTTTTACGGCATATCAACCCTTTTTGGGTTATTTAATGCTGAATCTGGTCATTATAGTAAAAGATTTATGCTTCAAGTTCTAAAAATAAAATAAAAAAGGGGAGGGAGAAAGGGAGAGGGGCTGTTGTTTTTGTTATTGGTTTTGTAGAACATAATTAAGTTTTACAAAAAAAAAAAAAAAAAAAAAAAAAAAAACGTCAATGTAGGTGAATTTCGTCTCAGGGAGCCACAGGGCAGCCTGATCTGGTATCACCAGAACTCATATTTAAGAAATATTAGAAGAAAGATCAGAAGTAGAAGTTATCGCAAGTGAAAATTGATTTTTTCTTAAATCGTGTGCAATTCAGAAATTTGTTTAATAATATTTTCGAAAGGGTCATAGTTTCCAAATTGTTGCATTTAAAAATGCAAGTTCCATCTTTAAATAAGTAAATATAAGTAATAGGTAATAAACGCAGAAGATATGAAAGAAATCCCCAATGAAAAGTTACAAAAGTAATAACGATATTAAAAGAAAATCCGTAAAAATCTTTCTAATTTCAAACAGTAAGGCAAGAACACTTTCTAATTGATTGAAAAATAGTCGCTTACCGAACAGTACGAAAATAAACAGCGCCTTTTTTGTATGTTTTGATTAAAGTCGGAACAAAATTCACTTTCTCCATTCTTTATCAGAATAGCTTACGTCACGACTACGCCACGACTGCCAATCTATAGGTACCTATCCTCAAAAAAACACTTAGATGTCTTAATTTTAATTTTTTTGCTCAATTGCAGCTTTGCCTATAGATTAGGTCGGGTTTGGGTATACGTCCTCGACAATCAGTCCGACGGTGACTTTGTTGCTGTCTGGCTGATGATTGGACATGTTCAGTCTCAGGAGGTCTACCCTCGCAGACTTTACCTTCTCTTTGAGAAGGGGTTAGTTTATCGCTAATCGGCTAAAGCGCCCCCTCCCGGGGAATTCCGACGTGGCAGTTCGAGCATTTTTGTAGACAAGAGCGTGCTAATTCTAGCGCGCTGGCTATTAAAACTCACACCTGACCTTGTGTCTAACCTCAAGGTAAATAGGTAAATTAAATACATATAAATATGTATATATATATATATATATATATATATATATATATATATATATATATATAATTATTTGTAAATAATATTTTAAAATAAACCCATGTACACATGTATATTTTGCCAAAGCTGCAATCATCAGTATGGGAGGAGAAAATTCTTGCCGGTCACACGGTTCGAACCCTAATACGAAATTTATATTTGACTTATTAGTCAGTGCACGCACCGATGTGTCAACCACGCATTGTCGTAGAAATAGGAGAGTTAATTAACGTCTAAATTGCAAATTCAGCGGCCATATTAGCAAGTTATCAAAGGAACTCAATAGACAGGGTATAGAGTATTGCATTAAACTATAACTAACGGCTTTTTGTTAACTTACTTACAGTGCTCAATCTAGCGAGAGCTTTGAATAATTATTTATAAATAATATTTTCAAATTAACTCATATACACATGAGTTTCATGCCAAACCTACAATCATCAGTATGGGAGGAGACAATCCCTACGGATCACATGGTTCGAACCCTAATACGAAAATCATATTTGACTCAGTAGTCAGTGCGCGCACCCATGTGTCCACCACGCATTGTCATAGAAATAAAAGAATACAAGACGTATTTTTCTCGTATTTCAAAACGTGATCGTCGCGTTGGCCGAATAGTTACGAGACCGCGGTTTATTATGACTGAATCCTGGGTTTCAGCTGTGCGATCTGCGATACGGTTACATAATTCCATACTGACGAGCGTAAAATAAATACGCAAATCATATATGTCTATAGATATAAAAATATTTATTTATGATAATTATTAAGTTCCTTTAAGGTTGAGCCCTTTCGAGAGATAATGAATTGATCCTTCGTATATTAGCCACGTTGCATGGTTGACTCCCTTGGAAGATAGAACTCTTTTTAGAATCACAGTACTAGTGTTGCATTACAAGAATACAAGGCGTAGTTTACTCGCATTTAAAAACGTGATCGTCGATTTAGCCGAATAGTTACTAGACCGATGTTCATACTTGGGTCCGGGGTTCGAACTGTTCGATCAGCGATAAGGTTACATAATTCCATACTGACGTGCTTATAACAAAAACGCGAAACATATGTCTATAGATATAAAAATATTTATCTATTAATTAATAATTATATATATATACACATTTAAATACATATATAGGTATGCATATTCATATATATATATATATATATATATATATATATATATATATATATATATTTGAACCCTCTGGCTTTTATTTGAAACCCTGTAAAAGCTTTTTAAAAAACTTTCTCCAAATCTACAAATTTTTGCTATTTTGCTATCTGCACCATAGCGTCCCCTTTTGTCTTCGGCAATGGCTACTCAATATTGCTACCATTCTCCATCTCGGCCATTTATTTCTTTATCCTCAACCTTTCTGTTATTTCTTCTTCAATTTTCAAAGTGAAATGGAACAGGTAATATTTATTTATTATTATAAATACTACATTACCGAATTTTATCCTCCGAGAAGAAGAATTTTATCTTTGAAAAACCATAGTTTAAGGATTAGTGTAACTCCTTGCATCTAAACTTTCGATGTAATAAAATCCGTATCAATTTTATGCAATTTTTATCTTCATCTTGCCTTCTTTAAAATTGATTGCTCTACTCAACGTATTGAGCTGTACTTTATCACGATAGATCACTTTACGATACTTCACTTATCGTTAATTCTATTATTAGTAGTAGTAGTATTATATATATATACATACATATAAATGAATATCGATGGATGCATATTTATATATACATATATATGTATATGTACATCATTAAATATATATTAGCCTATCTTTTGGCTAGTATGTTTGGAGTCCAGGGGGTTGAACGCTGATGGTAGAGTCTCTTTCAGGTTTGGTTTGTCTTAAACTGATACTTCCTTGTTCTACCTTTTTATTAGTATGCCTTCTACAAATGCATACAATAAACCTTTCACTATTTTCTATAGTAACATCAAAGGTCTTATATCAAACTTTCCAGATGTTCAGTTCTTTTCACTTCGTCAAATCTCCTCATGCTCGTTATGAGACTAATGTGGACGCTTTTATTGATAGCAACGATCTGCATATGAATGGCTATTTGCTACTTGTCCGCTTAGACTCTTCCACATATTGGCATGCTATTGCTCTTTTTGGTTCGCAGAAATCTCATTACACCTGTCTTCAATATTGAATCACATGGTTGTTCTTCTATGTGCCTTAGGTTGTATTTGCTGCACTCAACTTCGTATTTCTTTTTTTTGTCTTTCCTCTTTTAACAATGACTGCTCTGTACTTGATGCTATATCTAGCAGTATTGCTAATGCATTGCCCTATATTGACTTGTCCCAGATTGTCATCCTTCCCACATGTTTTTCTCACATCTGTTCCTTTTCCATGTTCTATTTTTCTTCTCCATTGGGTTCTTCTCATCTATTGTTGATGCTGGAGTTGATTGTCTGTGAAATCGTCTGTTAATCGTCAATTCCATAAGAATGCGTTTAACTACAAGAAAGATGATCTAATTGGATTTCACAGCTCTTCATGTGGCGTATCAGTTTGTGATATAATTGGTATATCTCTTGGTGGTTCTTCTAAGGAGTTTACTTGTTGGAATTGATACCTTGATTTCTCATCGTAAGTTTCAAACCAAACTTCATTCTCCTCCCTAGTTTAAATTTGTTTGTACTTCTGCCATTCTCTGCTGTAACAATTGCACTTATTAGTACAGTCGGGATAGTTCTGAAGCTTCCATACAATCCTACTGAATAGCGAGCAATGTATAGAAGAGAGCAATCTCTGAGGGTAACTAGCTATTCTCAGGGGATTCGTGACCTTATATCATCTCAAAAGGTGTGATCTCGTGTTTTTTTGAAGAATCTGCAATAGTGTTGTTTATGATGATCTTCAGGTTGTTCCATCGGCTAAGAGTAAGGCTGCTCTTTTTGCTCGTCGTTTAGCTGACAAAATCTCTCTTGATGACTCATTTGGAAACTGTTCACTCTCTTGAATCTGTAATCATCACTCCGAAGATGGTTGCTAGGATTCTTTTAGATGTTGACCAGTCAATAGCTTTCAGTCTTGATTGAATTCGTGTTATCGTTCTCAAACAGTGTTCTGCTCCTGAACCTTCTTCTATCCTCTCGAGATTATTTGATCTCTATTTGTCTCAGTTCCTCTTCGATTCTTGTTGAAAAGAGTTCTCTGTTGTCCGTATCTTTAAAAGCGATGGTGATCAGTCTGTCCCAACTAAGTATCGTTCTGTTAGTCTCCTCTCTGTTATTAGCAATATTTTTGAAAGGGTTGTCAACGGCAAGATTGTCTATTTTATGGAGAATGTAAGATTTTTAGTATGGCTTTCGTAGTTTTCGTTCAATCGCTGATCTGTTTAAATATTTTAACTCGGCTGATCTGTCGGTTTATGGATAATTCAGGAGTGAGTAGGGCTATTGCGTTTGACGTTTTGAAGGCGTTCGACTGAGTATGGCATTTTAGTTTTCTATACTGACTTCGGATTTATGGTATTAGTGGTAAGGTTCTTTGCATTATTAGGTCTTTTCTTTCTGATCGAACCTTGCGAGTAACTCTAGATGGTGTCTTATCACCCTCCTTCCCTATCAATGCTGGTGTTTGTCAGAGCTCTATTCCAGGCCCAAGACTGATGCTTCTCCATATCAATGATTTCCCATAGAATATTATTCAGAAGATTTACATTTATGCTGATGATACCACTCTCTATTCTGGTGTTTCTTATCACCCATCTCCCTGGAATCAGTTGGAATATGCAGCTAATCCGGAAGTTGACGGATTTTGTTATGGATTGAGGTATGAAATGGCGTGTTCCAATGAATCCTCTTAACACCCAGCTCGTGTCTTTGAATTGTAGGCGTAGCCTTGTTCTTCCTAAGATTTTCATGGATGATTATGTTCTTGTGGAGAGATAGATTTTTACAATTTTGGGTCTTTCTTTCTCATGAAATCTTCTTTGGAGTTCATACATTTTATCCAGTCCTTTTTCTGCTTCTTGTAAAGTCGGTTCTGTCTATTTCTCCGAACACAATATAACACCTGAGACTATTCTATATTACTAAAAACCTAGAATAAAACCTTATGGAGTACTGTTGTCATATTTGAGCTGGTGAATCTTTTGATGAGGTTCAGAAACGTATCTGTAATTTGTTTGGCCCCACTATTTCTTCTCTCTCTCGCTCTCCTTCACAGATGTGATGTTGCTAGACTCAGTCTCTTTTATAAGTATTATTAGGGCATGTGTGTTTTAGAATTGTCTGATTTATTCCCTGCATCCTTTATTCCAACTCTTTTGACTCCTTGGTCTAGTGGTCTTCATCAATTCGCTGTTCATACTTTGTTATCATACAGCTTCAGCTTCCAGTACCTTCTATCCAAGAACTGCAGTATTGTGGAACTCTCTACCTGTTGACATTTTTTACTTCTATATATAGCGTTTTTATTTTCAATATTAAGATCAGTAGGCAGTTGCTGTCCTTGAGATAACCATTCTTCGTTCTTTTTAGTTGCTTATATCAAATGGCTTCATGCATTGTCTAGGACAACTTCCATAAAATATATATGCAGATAGATTATATGCATACATATACACATACATATATACTATTAAAATAAAGCCGACTTCATCAACAGTTGTTTCACTAAGGCTTGTTGTTCTATATACTTTAATGACACAATATCAATACCAAAATATCGCTTTGTTCTGGGATTGAGTTATGTTTGCAAAAATTTCCATTTTAATTCTTCTCATAAGCCGTAAATTGTAATTACCTGAACACGTCTTTCATTACGCTATCTATGTATCTGTCTCGTCACCTATCATTCTATGTTGACGGAACCACTCTCTCTTAGTTTTAATGTCTCTAACAGCATTTAGAGAAAGGGTGAGTATATATATATATATATATATATATATATATATATATATATATATATATATATATGCATCGAAGTCTTTTAATGTTCTATCTCTCAAGATGCACGTAGCTTAATTGAACCAATCGAATGAGAACTGGTTACTTTTTGAATAAGGAGATGGCAGGATTTTATGAAAGGAAACTGAAAATATAACGGAATAACCATACATAATTCAAAATATGAAAATATTTTTTAAAAATGTTACCAGAATTCTGAAAAGAATAGCAACCCAGTAGATTTCACATTTCAAAATTTAATTGATTAGAATGAAACTGACTGTAAATTATTCATGTAACTTGTTGTTATAACGTATCATGCAATTAACAATAGGTAAACTAATTACTTCTATTCATATAACGTTAGGTATGGGCATATGTTTATATATTTTTATATACAGGATTCACACCTAAATAATAAAAAAAACATCATTATGAATATTTGAATACAGCTTCTAGGCGTGAGGGTGGGCAATATGGAATATATTAAAGTGAATTCAATTTTATGCAAAGAGGAACAGAGTGAAATTAAGATGCCTCCGATTTTTGTGAAATTTTAACCGTAGGTATTAGACATGAATTAATAAATTATCCCCGAAGTGTAAGTCTCTTTCAGTATTTTAAAGGGATTTTAGGGGTATCATTTGAAAGTTCAAAATACATTGAATTTGCATTAAATTTAATTCATAGTCATTTCACACCAATTATACAAGATTCCTTGAATTTACAAATTTCTCAAATTTGAGAGATTTTCTAAAATCAAAATCATGTAATAATTTTGATTAAGATTGGTATAAAGATACTTGACATAAGACTTAGTAGCATTATATATCGGTGCTAATCTTAGTATGGGGGCATAACATGGTGCAATACTGTTCTGTTCGGTGAGTTAAATTTACCCGTGCTGGGACGTCTATTCTTCTAGTTCTATTACAAAAGTTGGACATACCCAAACTTCATAATGGTATAAAATAGGTTTTTAACAAGCTTGTGCCTCACTTATCGTATTTTTTGTCTGTCTGTTTGTTTGCTAAAACTCAGAAACTACCAAATATATAATTAAAAACTTTGCATCATCGCATTCCGACATACCCCACCCCTAGAAGGTCATGGTAAGAAAATACTCTAATATTTATTCTGCAGGGGTTACCACGGGTCGAATTAGTACATGACTTTATTTTATTCTTACTAGTAGTTGCTCCCCAAACAATCCAAAAACAGTCAGTAGGCTGATTTTGGGTTTTCTTTCTGTCATATTAAAGAAGTTGTCAGGGAAGGGGTGGAGAGAAAAAGAGAAAGAAAAGGAGAGAAAGAAAGAGAGAGAACAAGAGGGAGATGGCAGTCAGGGAGAGAGTTGTGTTTAAAAGTAACGAGACTAAAGGATGTCTGAAAAGAGAAAGGATTTTTTAAATCTTTTTTTTCTTTCGTATCCATGCTCCCGGCCAACGACGGATAGCTCTGCTTGTTTGATTAAAGCAGCATTTGCTGCAGGCAGCCAAAAGGTGTATACATCTACGGTCAATACGACGAACAATTTAATTGATTTTTAACAGCCTACATATTTCTATACACGCGTGTTTCTCAATATCAACTGATAAGGAAACGGCCAACGTTTGATTGTTGTGACAAGAATTCAATATTTTTTAACAATTTCCAAATTGTAGCCGATTTTAAGGAATTAAAATACTCTCGCTTTTACCATTGATGATTTTAAGTAAAAGTTACACGAGTTAGTTCATCAAATAATATTCTCATTTCATCAGAATTCAATATACGAAACAATATTGTTAATGTAAAGAGAGTTTATATTTAAATCTATTGTTTTAACAAGTGGAAATACATATAGAGGCCTGATAAGTGAAATGAATAACAGACAGCTTAAATGTGCTCATTCATCCTTTACAAATAACATATTCGAAAACCTATAACAGCAATACACAAATAATTTCAGAGGGTTGTAGAAAAATCAAATTATATATATATATATACATACAGGGTGGGAAAAAATAAGGGTCCTATTTTTAAAAATTCATAACTTTTTTATTTATTGATTTTTTTATTTTTTTTTAGAATAAGTAAAGGACCCCTTCCGAAGCAAGCATGAGCCGTATTAGCCCTAAGGAACGTACCCTCATTTAGAAAACATTATTTTTGCTTAAAAAACTCAAAACAGTGTAAAAAAAAATACTTTAGTTTTTGTAAGTTTTAAGAAGTGTTTTTCAGCTAAAATTTGTTTTGTTTATTTCAAAAAATCTCGGAAGGGTCGGTCTACACACACATAAAGTTTGGTGAGTTTAACTTTTATTTTGTGGAAGTTATTCAAATTCAAGTTATTCAAATTTAAAGATATGGCCCTTATTTTGGCCCACCCTGTATATATATATATATATATATATATATATATATATATATATATATATATATATATATATATATATATATAATCATGAAATATCTTAAGAAATTAAACTTAATTCTTTTTGAGTAAGAGTAAAATAACATCAACGCAAGAAAACATATCATTTCTACATTCTTGTGTAAGTAATAATGTCTGTCCTTCGTTTATTTTATTTAAAATAAAGAAGGCAAAGTTACATACAGGACATAAAATAGAAAATGCATTTATCCATAATTTCTTGGGTGAATTAGCATTAAATCTTCAATCGTTTAAGACCAAATATGTACAAGTATGGAGGGAAGCGGTGAGCATTCTTTCGTGCTGTGATAGAATTCGTTTCTCACGGTATGTTTCAATTTTACAGGAGCGCAGTCGTAAAAAACTGATGGTTCAGTTTAATAATAAGTTGCATTTAATATACAAAAGATTTGGTTGCTCTAGCAACTCAGATGTAGGTAAGCACGTCCTTAATCTATCTTCTCAGAAGTTGTCTCCTGCTGAACTTTTAATATTAGATCACGGTTTAAAATTCTGTCTTCCACCATCTGGTGTTGGGCGTGAGGAGGTATTTTCAGAATTTGAAATTCTGAATTCTCAAGCAGTGAGACTTCCACCAGTTTCTGAGACCAAAGTTAGGGACCTAAAGGCTAAATTGAATGACCTTGCACGCTGCTATGCGAGTACACCAGTATCTCATTCAGAGTTTAAATGGCGCAAAGAACATTTTTCCGTCATTAAAACTCTACGACAAAATAAGTCCTTGATAATAACCAGACCGGATAATGGTTCAGGAGTTGTTGTACTAAACCATCAAGACTACGTCGACAAAATGATGTTGATATTAAACGACACGGAGAAATTTGTCAAATTGGGCCCTGTCGGCACTCATGATGCAACAACTTCCTTAGAAACTAAATTTCAGAAACAACTGGTGAAATGGGTCGGAAATCCTGTACTCCTTCCCGATGTAGCTAGTGAGATCAGACCCTCGGGCTCTATCCGCCCACGTTTATATGGATTACCCAAAACTCACAAAGGTGATATCCCAGTTAGGCCCATTCTATCTATGGTAGCGTCATAACTTTCGCCCATCTACCAAAATCACAGGCCCCCTCCTTCCCTACCCACCCTCCATTTCTCTGCATACACCCCCGCACAAACATTCCAACTTATTTTTCCCCTTCAGTCTTGACCGCAACCACCTGTTCAAATACCCTCTCCTCCATCCCTCCACTCCCTCACTCATTCATTGCCATCCACATTATGCCTGCTCACCCCCCACCTCTTTCTCTTACTACCAGCCACAGTATCCTTGCTCACCCCCATCTTTCCACTTCTTCCCCACTCATTTTCATAAACATTCATTTTTCATTCCTCATTATTGACTCCACCAAGCACGGACGTCCACCCTACTGTTTTCTCCAGCAGTGGCTACTACGTTCTTCCTTTTTCCCAATATGTCAACCCTATATGTGTTTGTACTTGCATGACATTTTTCTTTATATTATCATCCTGATGAAGTATTATAAATAAAGACGAAACGTTGATGGACACATAAAAAACATCCATTTTTTGGTTTTCCTTTTTCATTTCCCCATTACATCGGATTATCTTCATCCTTCTCTTCCCATATATATATATATATATATATATATATATATATTATAGATATATCGCTCAAATAGATTTAGATAAAAGAATATATATATATATAGAGAGAGAGAGAGAGAGGGAGAGAGAGAGAGATAGAGAGAGAGAGATACATTAACAAATAAATAGATAGATACACAGACATATTTAAAGAAAGATAAATAAAATTAGAATAGAACAATATACGTAAATAAATATATGTGTGAAAACCAATGAACTCTAATATAATTGAAATAATCAATTATCTTTTTTGTTTAGTGATCCACGTAACAAGGTTATTATGTCAACTTTATTTTTATTTTCCTAGCGACACATAACTATCTACAATAAGTACAAGTTTAGAAATGTCTATGTTTGTTTAGGTTCAAACCTACAATGTCTCCAACATGTCTGTTCGGCATTTCGAGTATCGCGTTCGGTAAGTGTTCGTTACTTTTGTGCCTGCATATACATCAAGGGTCATACGTTGAACAGTAACACTGACACAGAAGGGGGTACCAAAGGGGAGATAACTTCTTTGCATCAATCATGTATCCGGTTACCAGAAGACAATATAAGTCTCTACCGACGTGATCAACAGCCGCGTCGTGACTCGCCATCTCAAGACGTTGCTGACTCATCCTTTAGTCTGCTTGTCATTGTAATTAACATGGCTCGCTTTTCGGAATATTCCAGCTCGTCCATTTTCTATTTCACACTCGTCTTCGTCGTCATTCGCCAAGCGGTGTAGCTTCCCCTGTCACCATTGCCACGAATATGACCTCATGCTATCGAATGTCGCTGTTTGAGGCGGCGCCGAGAAGATAGTATAAAAAATAGAGACAAGATCACTTGCGAATAAACCGTGGATATCGATTTATTAGGCATGTTCAGAACTTCACCAATATTTACGCACAAACACATACAGACGATGGCCAATAGCACTGTTATAACGGTTTTCGACTTCTGAAAATGTGTGGGATTTCAAACCAAAATGTGATGCTCCCGCAACTTTCTAACTACGCTAAAGAGCCATGATAGGGAGAAACAGTTGTTCGCCACTGAAAAACTAATATTAATATATATATATATATATATATATATATATATATATATATATATATATATATATATATAAAGTTATGAAAATATATTTATGTTGCAATAAAGCTACACAGAGGCCTCTTCGTTTCATCTCCGTAGGGAATCGCCAAACAAAAACCTCTCTCTCTCTTATATATATATATATATAAATATATATATTTATCAGTAGAAAAAGGTAGACATATTATAAACCATAGTTTCGTATAAGTATTATTTTCTGTTGAGAAAGTTATAGCAATATGTGTGTCAAAATAAATAACATTTATTTTAATCTAAGCTTTCGAAAATTAGAATTTTCCTCTTCAAAGCAAATTGTTTGTTTTTTTCTTTTTCATTTTCATCGTCCGATGTTATGTGGACTTCTGGGTCAGAAAGAACAATCCGGTATGCCTGTCAGTGCGGCTCCGCTAGTTTGAAAAGATAACACATTATAAACCATTGTTTCGTAAAGTATTTTTTTGTTGTTGAGAAAACAATAAAAGTGTGTGTGTTAAACTAAATAACATTTTTTTAATCTAAGCTTCTGAAAATTAGAATTTTCCATTGACAAAGCTAATTGTTTTTTTCTTTTTTTTCTTTTTCATTGTCCGATGTTATATTCTTGATTCTAGCCTGAATCTACGAACTGCATTCGAGCCCATGCGACCGCCTGCCATCGCCACTCCTACACTGATGAGAGTAAGTGAGCCCGAAACGACATCGTCTGTAGGTGTAAAACACTTAAATATTCAAAAATATTCATAGTTAAAAGGGATGCGATGTAATAGTCTTAATAGTATCTATGAACTGACGGATATGGTTTTTATGTAAGATGTCTGAAATCTCGGTTCACGTCTGGAGTTCGAATCCGGATTAAAAAATGCGAAACCGTGAATGTGCTCATGTTGTATATTTTTTCTTAGAGTGAAGCAGTCCGTCTACGTAAGTTAAATATTCAATATTGCGGATAAAGCCAACAGCTTATGATTCAACACATCTGAATATAAAAGATATAGTATCTGTAAGAAAAGACTAAATAAAATATTGAAACTCGTAAAATGCTCTGCTGATATATATTATAAACTTTACTTTAAAGTACATTCTATTTCAATTCTTTAAGGATCTGGCTCATACCACTAACACAGAGGAATGTATTGATCGAAACGTCGGCTGTGTCAACCAGTAAAGAAGTTAAACAGTTTTAATATTTTGATTTTCTTTTCAATAAAGTTTATAAACTGTGGTATGTTTCATTCCATATAGATATATGGGTATATATTTTAACAAAAAGAAAAACATATATCAAAATAGATAGATAGATAGACCATTGATCTATGTGAATTGATAATACGTCCATACAGACCATGATATAAATTAACATTTTTATTCTATCTTAAAAATAAAAGATAAATATAGTAACAGTAAGACAAAGATACATATGTGGTGTTTTTAAAATCGATGGTATAACTTATATATAAATTTCTATATATGTAAAGAAGTGTGGGGTTTCTTTTCGAATAGCTCTCCATTACTAGTCTAATGTTTTGAGGCATGTCCGTCCGTCCGTCCGTCCGTCCGGATTTTTCTCCGCAACCATCCATTGAATTTCTCTGAAAGTTTGAATGAAATAGTAACTTTGGTCATGTTAGAAAGTGACATTCTTCGATTTTTGAAAACAATTCTGGTTAGCCCCCCAGAGGGTCAAAATGGCAAAAAGTGACATTTTTTGTCCCATAACTTTTCAGCGATCCATTCAATTTCTCTTAAACTTGGTCAAAATCTGCAGGCAATTGTTCCTAATAGAAAATAAGTATCGCTGACCTTGGTAAAAATCTGGTTCGCGCTCCCAGCGGGTCAAAAGCCTCCAAAATGGCAGAGATTACCCTTTTCTCCCATAACGTTTGATCCATCCATTCAATTTTTCTGAAACTTTGCCAAAATGTAGAGGCAATTGTTCTGTATATAAAATGAGCATCCTTGACTTCAGAAAAATTCTGGTTCGCGCCCCCAGGGGGTCAAAGGGGGGGTCAAAAATGCCCCAAATTGCCGAAATTCATTACATTTTACACTCCCCACATCGAATCACATACAGAGGAGGACCACGCACGCGCGGCTTGTTTACTTTGTAGTCAATGTTTTTCATCTGTGTGGTCTTTTGTTTGTGCTGATCATATTTATTTACATGTATTTATTCAGTTACGAAGGGCCAACATTTGCAGGATGCCGCCGGGTTCTCCAAGTTGGCTATCAAAGAAGCCCCTGCCGATCATGACGCTCAGTTATTTCTGTTGAGCCCAACCATTTCATATTTGTTTGGTGTCATTTTCTCATGGGTTCGTTGGTGCATGGGGCCACATCAGGTGCAAACTTATTTTGCAGATGATCCTGTAACAGGGATAGTGTTTATGAATCGTACATGTAGAAATAATAGTGCACCATATGTAGAAATAATAGTGCACCATCACACACATTGTACGTGTTAGTTGTTTACAATAAAGACTTGTAATCTAACCGTAAAAAAGTTTACAAAGGCAATCTAACTTTCTAAGAGATTTCCAACAACATCACTTTCTGCTCTCTAACATTATTTTCATCCGTCCTTTCATTTGTGTCAGTTGGTCTCTACATATGTAAATTAGTTAGTCACATATGCATATAAGTTCGAACTATAAAAGTCTACAATCGTGAAGAGAAGCCTTTTTTTACTTTGGCAGATGAATATGCATGACATGCGAAGCATCTAATTCTCTTTTCCGTTGGTAGGTATTCGTCTTTATTGTCACCCCTCTCATCGTATGACCACACAAGTGACAGTAGGCGGCTGGTCGTTTTACCCTAGTACTCCCTCGTAGGAGAACAGTTATTTCTTCCTCTCTGATCGAAGTATCAGATGTACCAGGACCTGGATTGGTAGTGAAATAAGGTAGCTCAACCAAAGTAAGCCCGGCCTCTCTGTCACTCCAAGACGTGGAACCACTACTACTTGCATCGGAATCTTGTTCCCTCCATTCAGCACTCTCTGATTATGTGTCACCGCTGTTGTCCACTACCAGTGCTGAACTTAGACGTAGGCGCACGTCTCCCACGTGCCAAGCGTGCCATTGACGACGTTCGACACGTAGGCGCACGTCTCCCACGTGCCAAGCGTGCCATTGACGACGTTCGACACGTAGGCGCACGTCTCCCACGTGCCAAGCGTGCCATTGACGACGTTCGACACGTAGGCGCACGTCTCCCACGTGCCAAGCGTGCCATTGACGACGTTCGACACGTAGGCGCACGTCTCCCACGTGCCAAGCGTGCCATTGACGACGTTCGACACGTAGGCGCACGTCTCCCACGTGCCAAGCGTGCCATTGACGACGTTCGACACGTAGGCGCACGTCTCCCACGTGCCAAGCGTGCCATTGACGACGATCGACTGTTGACTTGTCACTTTTGCTAATTAGTTACTCACATATGCAGATCAGTCTGAAGTATAAAGGTCAACAACTTTGAAGAGAAGCCGTTTTTTAATTTGGCAGATTGGCATGCACGACATGCCAAGAATCTCATTCTCTGTTCAGCTGGTAAGGGTTCCATTTTATGGTCACAAGACTATTGATCAGTATTTGTTTTAATGGACTATAACTCAGAAAGCAAGCGTTTCCGGGCATATGTGTATGGGAAGCTTTTTAAGACTTACTCATACAAAATATAACATCGAACTTATGCCATCGAACACTCCGTATATATGAGTAGACGTTAATACAGATCTTCAGTAAGATAGATATACATGTTGAGAAAAGTAGACTCAAATTGAGATATTAGATAGGTAGATAGATATTAACTTGATTTGATAGACGAGATGTGTAGGTAAACTGATAATAATACATAGATTGGAATGTATATTCTCTCCTAAGAAATCACATGTAGAACGGTAAACAACGTTCACATGTATATATCTATATATTCGATATTGACGCACAAACACATATACATACAAATGGTAGAACGGTGGTAATGGTTTTCGACTGCTAATAAGGTGGTTGGATTTAAAATCACAGTTTGTAGTACCGGTTTGTTTCTAGCCACACTAAATAGCCTCGATACAGCGAAACAATATTCGTCATGATATTTATCCACACACTACTAAAGTTTAGATGACATGTTTTGTGAGTATATTTCACGTAAGTAAGGAACCCGGGTTTAGTCGACTTTCTTTTTTCCTATTTACAATGAATTGGGTATTTCTTGACTTATCACATGTTTTAGACAAAAACTTGTATATAAATATAAATCCTCTTTCTAGATCCAAAATGAGTTCTACCATCAAGCTTTAAGGGTGATACAGCACTCTACACGGTCGGTCAGATAAAGGAAGGCGGTCTGAACAATTAAGGAAATAAACAAATAATATTTTAACGTGTTATATTAACTTTGTACAATAGTTAATTTAGTGAGAAAATCATTAAGTATGAATAAATAATTATTATCTTTTTATATGCATTTATAAGTATTTAGAGTGCGCATATATTTTCTAATAAATGATGCTGAAGAAGAAGAAGATGACCACCACAACAACTGCCACCACCACCGTTACCTACACCCAGAGGAACAAGAAGATGCCAAAAAGTGACAAGATGGACACATGACTTGCTGTACATTTACCAAATATTCTGAAGAGGGTAAAAATAAAGAAAAAAACATACTAAAGGCATGAATCAATTAAAATAAAATACACGACACAAACCACCAAGTATGAATAATTGAATGCTTCATAATGTACAAAATCCGACGAAATTATCAATTTGATAAATGAAAACATGGAGATTGGAACTGACAGCTGTAGGACAACACATGAAAGAGAGATAAGAATACAGAAGCATTTCCTTGGATACCTTATCACAATTACTTGGTATCATAGTCATGATGCATCACAACATACTCAACCGGTGCAATACTAGATGAAACAAAGAAAAAGCAAACTACGTCATATATATGGACGATTTGAAACTATTTTTAATAACACAAAAGGACAAGAATATTTATTAAATACAACGAGGATTTTTTACCAAGATGGAAAAATGTGGAAGGAAATTAAATCTCGAAACAGCTGTGGGTATAGAACTGTCCAACAAAGAGGCGATTAGCGAACATTATAAATATCTGGGAGCTCTGAAAGCGGACACCATCAAATCGATAGAGAGAGAATATCGGGAAATAATATCTAAAAAAAACTTTAAAACAAATTATATAGTAAAAAGATTACAGAAATACCTCGCTGGGCATTATTTATGGCAAGATACTCAGGACCCTTCTTTGGTTGGACGAATGAGAAAACAGCAACCTGGATCAAAGAAACGAGGAAATCACGTGCCATACACAATATACTGCACCAAAAGAATCACACCGCTCCACATTATGGACAAAATAAATATGGAGAATAAGACTGTTAAATATAGAATAATGTGTTATTGATGGCATAAACGAACTAGAATCAATGCCAAAATAAATAATACAAACATCAAGGAAATTGGAAACTAAAAGTCGAGAAAAGCAAAATTGAAAGAGGAACAGCAACATAGACGATTTATAAAACTTACTAAAGAAGTGGCGCATGAAAACGCATGGGAATGGATACGAAACGAACACTTAAACAGAGAAACGGAATCTCTACTGACAGCTATCAAAATAGACTATAAAAAATCCAAGATAGACTAAACCCAGAAAAACTGTAAATATATTTTGTGGACAAAGAGACGAAACAGTACATGCTGATCCTCTAAACTACCGCCCAATCAGTCTACTCCCGATCTTTGCTAAACTCTTTTAATCATTAATCAATCTAGCGATAGTCAGACACGTAGTTAAGGCTAAACTTCTTTCTGATCATCAATACGGATTCAGACAAGCACGATCTACTGCAGATATCCTAACGGTCATATCTGAACGCATAAACCATACACTAGACAAGGCAGGTGAAGCTAGGGCGGTAGCGCTTGATATATCCAAGGCCTTTGACAAGGTCTGGCATGAAGGGCTTCTCATAAAACTGCACTCATATGGTATTACTGAACAAATATTTAATATAATTAAATCCTTTCTAACAAAACGAAAGATCCAGGTTGTACTCGGTGGTTGTTCTTCTAGGCAACATGGCATAAATGCTGGTGTACCCCAGGGATCTATTCTTGGACCACTATTGTTCCTGATTTTCAAAATAACCTCCCTGATGGCATTGCGACTGAAATAGGAATTTTTGCTGACAACACCACACTCTACTCTCGTCATGTGGGCAAAACCGACGCGCACATATCTGAGGCAATGGCTAAATCCTTAGAAAATGATCTTCAGTCTGTAATGGAATGGGGTCAAAATGGATGGTAACTTTTAATGCCGCAAAAACAAAGCTACTTTCCTTCAATAACTACAAGAAACCTCTTCAACCACCGATTGGCATGGCAAATAGCACCCTGCCTGAGAGTTCATCATTCAAACTCCTCGACCTAACCTTCACAGATAACATAAATTGGAATAAATACATTGAAAACATTGCCAGGGCTGCTGCAAAAGGGTGGGCTCCCTCTACCGTGCCAGTAAACTTCTCACATCTGACATTATCCTATATCTCTACAAAGACACCATCCGCCCATGCATGGAGTATTGTTGCCACATCTGGGCGGGTGCATCATCCGTTAGTATCTCCCTCTTAGACAAGATCCAAAAAAGAGTCGCCAACTTAATAGGTTCATCACTGTCCACCAAGCTCCAGCCCCTGTCCCATCGCCGCAATGTTGCTTCCTTGTGCCTGTTTTACAAGTACTTCAATGGATTGTGCTCCGATGAGCTTGCTGCTCTGGTGCCCCCACGACGTAAATTCACTAGACCAACCCGACAATTTGCCAAATCCCATCCATACACTGTGGAGGTCCCCAGATGTAGAAGAGCTTTCTACTCCAAAAGCTTCTTTCCTCGAGCTGTTGGACCATGGAACTCCCTCTCTGCTCCCTGCTTTCCTGACGGTTCTGACATGCAGAAATTTAAAACTAATGTAAACAGATATCTCGCTGCGCAGCTCCAAAATTAGGTGGACCCCCCCCCCCCCCCCAAAAAAAAAAAACTTTCACTTTTTGTTTTCTCAGTAGCCCCTTACGTCTACAGTGGCGTCCTACCTTGTTTGGGGTGAACTATGTTAAAACAAACAAAAAGATTTTAAGTGAATTCAGTAACCTAGCCCAAAATGAAATACAAATATAGACACGATACATGAGAAAGGCAATCCACTGGGAACCATGCAAACGCCTGCAATTTGAAAATGCAAACAAATGATACGGATACAAGTGAAAATCATAAAATCATCTTGGACATAGAAGTACAAACAGAGCAAAAATCTGCCAAATTGTAGATTTCCACTTCCCAGCAATTCACATAGTGAATATTAGGGAAGCATCAAAACTAAGCAAATGCATGGAATGTGCCAAAGAGCTAAAAGCAATACAGAACATGAGGATAATTTCTCTAATACTAATAATTGTAGGACTGCTAAGAACAATAGAGAAACACCTGTAAAATTGGAATCACAGGGAGGATTGACACTATACAACGCACAACTCTTGTGAAAGCAGCTGAATAATTAGAAGAATACGCAAATGCGAAAAGCAACTAACATAACAAGTAACGCTGACTAGCGACATGTACGTTGAAATAGAAATAGAACAAAATATATAGAAAGAACATTCCACAAGCTCAAGGGAACTGAAACAATCAAAAATCCCATAATCTGATATCTCTACAGAAAAAATGGTGGCACCAGTCTTAATTGGTACTACACAAAATGGTCGCGAAGGACCAAGGAGGATGGGAGGACAGAGGATGGAAAGCACTATTCAGACCTTCACTGGAAAGTTTCGTAGTGTAAAGCAATTTAGAGTGAGGTGGGAGTGGAGGCTTATTCCCACTTAAATTGCAGATAAAGCCAACAGTCTTCATCAACGAGAAACAAATGGTAACAAGCTGTTGCGATGACACAAAATAATTTGTAACAGTTCTTGAAAAAGGCGGAGAGTGCTGGAAATCTGGGGCTACTTGTTGTGACCTATTTGTTTACCAGTGGTAATGACTCATCTGACAACTCTTCGTGGGTAAGATATAGCAATCCGGTTGTATAAACATCCTTTGTTATGATCAGTGAAGGAATCATAGATCTGATAGTCAGTATGAAGACAGAAGAACTAGGCCCACTTATTGATATGAGGTTGCCAACGTTGAGAAGCGTATCGGCCAAACAATCTAGATATGTATCACAACACAAAGATCTGCAAATAGAAAGCCAGAGAATGCGACATTTCAATGCAACGATAGCACACATAGATAATGTTATAGATATGGTAAGAAGAAACGTGCCAAAACACTTAGAAAAGATCCCAGGAAAATTGTATTTATCTATGAATAAAGGCTATCCGTTATTTGTCTCGATATGTGTCCGACTAAAACTCCAAAACTAGAATATTACGACCCTAAACACACACGCACTATATATATATATATATATATATATATATATATATATATATATATATATATATATCACAAAAAATAACATAATTTATAATGTGATAACATTTCTCTCACTCCCACTAGGAGGTTCTGATGAGTCGTAGAAACGAGGAAACACGTGTCTCTGGATAACATATATATATATCTATATATATAGGCTATTTATAGTTAATGAACGCTAGTGAAAGGAAATAATTATTTTACGTTTCTGTGGATTACTTTATACATTGCGCTGGTGTCGGATTGGTGCATATTAAAAGGTCTCGATAGAGTTGTGTTAGTTACGACTACGTAAATGTGTTTATTCATTGTTGGAGATAATATCCTAATAGACATTTAAACATATATAACATGTGTGTCTTATCCAAAACCATAGTCGGGAGGAAAATTGTTGGTGGTGATAAGATTAGAGATTTTAAATTTGATATATGTTTTATTTT
>OY744521.1:93205197-93235197 GCA_963556195.1 Sepiola atlantica | reverse complement strand
GATGACTAGACTGTATGGTAAGTAGTACTAGATACATGGTACTCGTAGCACAAAGTGAACTAGTATATATATATATATATATATATATATATATATATATATATATATATATGTATATATATATATATATATATATACACATAGTACCTGCATGCGTACATATAGATCATTTTACGTAAAATCGACAATTGCTCTACTCATGACCGAGTCTGATTTTGTTCGAGAGTGACACATTTATAGATCTTTCAGAAACGATTTGAATTGTACTTCTCTAAGATCTTTCCCTGTACGGCTGCAGGAGATATAACCCTTTTAACTTTGCGAAAGCCGCATACTTTTTAAGATAGTGACAAAGTATTAAAAAGATCCATATCTCATATGTTCGTACATTATGAACTCCGATGTATTTGCGATTTAAAAGGAAAGGTAGATATTAATGTCCTTTTAAAATGTTTCCTTACCAGAGGTCAAATTGAGACTTGATCTTAATCTTGATCTTTCAGCTTGTGACAAACAGTTTCTACAGACCGTCATAAGTTCAATTTCAGGGAAATTCAAAATGCAACTTTTTATTTTAATTGCTTTGATCTCATTTATTTAATGAAGAAAACAATATTTATAGTAAATAACTTATTGAATTTTAAATAAATGACATTGTTACAGTCACTATAACACAACGCAATACAATTCAATTGCAGTAATAAAACTCAGATTTATTTCCTTGTTTTGATGGAAATAATACAAAACTTATTTAATAAAACATTTTCCATCTTTAAAATGGTCGTCCTTAAATGACGAATGTCACGCAGAAATTAAATTGTACTCGGACTGATAGATAGCATTGAAATTCGACTATTAGGAAGTCTTGAACTGAAACGGTTAAAAAAAACGTCCATTTGGGCAATGAAAGTGAACATTATTTGTATTTTAACCAAAATATGAATTTTACTGATTGTAAAGAATCCATCGAAAATCCATCGAAAATCCATCAAAAATCTAAAAATTCAGGAAATTATCAAATTTTAATGAAACTTTCACAATCTATCTATGATATGAAGAGAAGTTGTATGCTTGTGTGTGTGTCTACCAAAAGTCTGAAACTACATAAGACATATCAGCAAAGCTGATGTATTATTTGTCAGCATTACCTCGGACAGAATATGAGGCACCTATTTTATAATATTCATTCTTTTGTGGGTCAACAGAACAAAATTGGTCCAAGTGGAGGAGCGTCAACATTTAGAGCGATATTTTTTCATCGCCCTTCTGTGTGAAATTCTACTTTTTGTTCTGGCATATTAAAATGCAATATATTTTTAACGTACATAAATGTAATCTTTTATTGTATCGTGAGAGAAAAAGAGTGGTGAGAGATGAGAAGAGTAGGCGGAGGGAGGGGAAAAGATAAGGGAGATAGGACGTAAGTAGAGAGAGCTAAAGTAAGAGAGAGAGAAGTTGTTAAAGAAAGATATTAAACGCACTTTGTAACTATTCTATATTGTTATCTATGCCACCAGGCAACATCGGGTAGCCATGCTTGCTAATTCATAAACAAATTTAAATATTAAGTATTTATCTTATTTAATAATTTTTAAGTCACTCATTTCAAAGACAAAATACGTATTATTATTATACTCATATTCGAAACTCAGTGATCACGTTTACAAAGAGATAAAAGCATGAACGTGCGAATGAAAAAATGTAAAGACACCCTTCCCAGTAGAAAATGATATTCAAGCATCGGTAATTGACATCTAAAAATAAATAAATGTCTTGGGAGTTATAAATACTAGCAGCCTTAAACCATGTTTTCATTTGCACGTTTGTAAAGGTGGTCGCTGAATTCCAACTATGGGTACTTGAAATGAAAAGGGTAACGTCATTTAAGTGACTTAAAAATGTATAAGCTTTTTATAAAATAAATATTTATAGTAACAGTCATTTGTTTATTAATAAGTACTAAAAATGTTCTATGATCAGATATTTCTCAGTTTTTCTATAGACTTGTTTTAATCAGGGGTATTCATCGTTTATGTACTAACGAATAACCGTTTATCAAGGCCCAAAAGCCACTTGAAGATAAGGGTTAATGAGTTTGTCGGGTAGACGGTGAGGATTGATAACAATGGTTGAAACTGGGCATAATTTGACACCTCAACAAAAATTTGTTAACATTAGACTTGAAAGCGACCATGTTGTAGTCAGCTAGGAATCAGTTCCGTTTAATTGTGGGGACGATGGAGAACAAAGATGAATGCGGTGGTATGAGTAAGTGTTAAGTGGAAATACATATAAGGAAATTTAGGGTCATCTTTGGAGATGACTCTACTACATGTAAAGCCGTCTCTAAAGTAAGCACACATTTCAAGTTCATGACGATATTGAAGGTCGGTTTTTGATGTAAGCTTTAATTATGAAACTATCGGTAGAAGCTGATGGGCTAATGGCAGAAAGGATAGGTCCGATTTGGTCTCTTTAAAATAAATTACTTGCATGTTCAGTCCCCGTCTTAAATTTAAGACGAACTGTTGTTAATTTTCACTGAAGAATCCATTGTAAACGATTTCTTATAAAGTAATTGTAAACGATTTATTTTTGACGAATATTGTAAATGATTCAGTCTAGACAATTTTTGTATAGTATTTTATGTAGACGGGTGTTGTAACGAATTTATTGTGAGGAACTTTTGTAAACGATTTGTATTAAACAACTAATGTAAATAATTTATTTAAGACAAGTAATTTGGAATTATTTATTCCCGATGTTTATAGTGATAAATTGATGACAAACTAGTGTACCCTACTAGTGTACCCTCCGTCATAAATGACGGAGAAAATGTCTGCTTCACCAGTGTTTTTACTGTCTATTTATCTAGATATATTACTAAAATATTCATATAAAATCATAGAATAACGTCAGTAATTTCATTTTTCATAGTAAAATTACTGTTATCATTTCTGATGACCGAAAGAAAAAAAATCACTCATAGTTGATTTTTTATTATAGGGCAGATAATTTATTTCAGGTGACAGATTGTTGAAGGATACATTAAGGACACTCATACAATAGTGAATTGTTAAAGATGGTTGTCTGACTTGCTATTTTCCTTCTCGCGTCCCTTTATCACTTAGTAATGCTTTCCTTTTGAGATTAGAAAGGCACGTGTTTTACTTGCTTATTTTGCATGACGGGATGGAAGTATATATATTTATTTATATGAATACACATTGGTTTTTATTATAGAGTTGAGGATGATTAATTCTAGACAGCTATTCTGAGTGTGTAAGTCTTGACGGTTAATTTGTAATAAAGCAAGAAAACTGGGTGTTTACCTTGTTCAAAGATTTCTTATGAAAAGAAAATATTTTAATAATACCCCTCTCAAAGAAAGGAATACAATTACAAAGCTCTTCCCCTTGTCAAGTAAATAAAGTTTATTTACTTGACAAGGGTAAGAGCTTCTTTACATTATTACTTCTTTTGAGAGGAATGTTATTAAAATATTTTCTTTTCATAAGAAATCTTTGAACAAGGTAAACATCCAGTTTTCTCGTTTTATTACAAATATATAAACTCGCCTGATTGTCAAGTCTTCGCGTTAAAGTCAGTATGGAGTACGGTACTGTTCAATCTAAAGTTACCATCCTCCCAAACATTACCAACACATCCACTATTTTTATGAATGTCCTCCCTGTATCAGTCAACAATCTGCTGTCTTCTGTAATGCTTACTAGTGTGGGAATCATTTCCTCAGGATTTGTGTGTTATATTACGCCTCATTGATTAGTGTATACATCCTGTCTCATCGTGGTCGCCACAATCATTAGCATGGTTGCTAGGAACCCCGGCTGCCTTGTCATTGCTGACAAAGGCCTTGTCGACACTTTAGATTTATTCTGAAGGGGCAGATCACAAGCTTGCATGTGTGTGTGAGAAAGGAAGATCAGATCAGATGAGATTGCATGAATTGTTTTCAATACATTAGTTGTTCTTTGTCCCCAGCCCTTAAGTCTTGCCGAATAAGAGACAGAAAATCCCCAGCTGAAAGTCACGTGGGTGTATTGACTTCAGCTTTGATAGCAAATCACCACAGTTCAAATCATTGATAACAGTATTAATCCAAGTAACTTTCGGTCAACCTCTCTCCATGTCAATTAGGGCTATAGCCTCTTCTAGGGCAATTTGTACTGGGATATCTTATGACATTCCTCTCGAAATGTTAACGTGTTTTCTTCATTGTTTTTTCTTATTTTCATACCTTATTTTCCCGTGTAATTCTTCATTTGATATTTTCCTTGACAACGTCAAGTTTTTTGCATATCTTAGTAATCTCCCTTAAAAAGTGAACCATCAAGGTTTTACTGTACAATGTTTTCGACGTATATTTTAAATGAATCGATCTACGTGGGGCCTATTTGAGGGAGAATTACTTCTCTATATGGCATACACAGGAAAAAGGTTCATCGCACTGATTTAAGTTTTTTCTGGAAATCATACGATCAACAAACATACATTTAAACATGTCTCGCGTTTCTCTTCATCTCCGTATTTCATAAGCCATTCGCTTTGGAATGTAATACCTTGTCGATGTTCCAGAGAACTCTGGCTTTAATTCTATATTTTTATGTGATCAATAGTTAGTATCATAACTGTCAGATGAATACCAAATTTTCCGTGTAGGAATTCCCACTTTTGATCTGCATGAAAATGAAAGGAACAATACAATTAAGGCCAAGGAAACAGTTTGTTATTATAAACTTTTGTTTTACTTTTATTCTTAGACACGCTGACGTCGGTACACGTGTTTAAGCAGTACCACAACGCTGAGCATAATGTAGAATAACTGAACTACTCCAACATTAGTTTGAAACTGTATGTGTGGCAGGCAGCAGAGTTGTATTTAGTATTGTTTATGTTACAACCTCAAATGTAGCTATTTATTGAATACTAGCTTACGTACCAGGTGTTGCCCAGGATTTTTTTTACTTTCATTTTCTTTTCGTTTTTTTTTAACTATGCTGTTTGTTTTGTTTTACCAAATCATTTTATTAGGATGATGAAAGTTAAACCTAATTATTACATTTAGTCATTAAATTATTAATTGAACCGAATTGTTATCAATCTATAGCTAATTGTTTAAACTTCTATTTATTAAAGTATTGCATATAAAACTTTTAGTCTCTTAATACATCATCATTTTCTAAGGATTTTGAAGCCATAAATGACTTCATATTCGACAGTTTAATTGTTTCCAAATTTCTGTTAAATTTCGAAGTATCAAAAGTAATTCATTATTTCGTTTCGACTATAAACAAAATATGAAAATGGCTAACTTGTTTACGAAGAAGCCAAACGGATTTGTGGTGGACTTACTTTTGTAATTAAATTATATTTTAAATAGGATTTATTTAAAGTTATTATCTTACTTCAAGTGCATATTTGATTTCAATAAATAATCGATTTATAGTAAATAAAATAATAACAACGTAGAAGACACGGGGAGGCGAAAAGAACCCACATACAGACTCACGTGAAGTTTTCACACAATTTGATTAACATTGAGATTACTGAAACCCCCTTTTTCGTGTGTGCTATTATATTTGAATTATCTCAGTTCGGTTTTACTATACAACTCATACTAAATGTAGACTCATGTCTGAGCGTATGAGTATGTAACGAGCGCAACTGTTGCATACGGTTTCTGTTAAGCGTTTCAAATGAAAACATACCTAAAATTGCTTTCCTTAGAATGAGGCTTCCAGACATTATTAAAGAGTTTATTTAGTGGACAAGATGACGAGTTTCTTAATTTTATTATCTTCTTTGAGCGAGATATTGTAATATTTTCTTATCAGAAAAATTGTTTGTTCAAGTTCAACATTGAGTTTTCTCCCTTTATTACAAGACCAAACTAATCGAGCTGAGTGTACGTTTTAATTTGATACATTTCGTTGTGAGGTCAGGAAATAAATCGAAGAAAATAATGTATCATGTCTAATATAATAATGCGCGTTGTGTCTGGTTCAATATAGATGCGTATAAATAGTTCGCTTTTATGCGTAACACTACGAGATTAAATACATTCTTCATCGCTATTTATATAAAGTTAGGTATGTGTATGTGTTTATATGTATAATATTCACTCATAAACTAAATTACCGATCATTATGAATTATGGAACACAGCTACTTGGCGTAAGAATGCGTAATATGGACTATATTTAGTTTAATTTAGTTTTACACAAATAATGCAAAGAGGAAGTGCAAGCTCTTCTGATAATTCAGATACTTCTAATTTTTGTGAAATTTAAGCAAATGGTATTAACCTTTCTCGTTTATCGTTCGTTTTCCTGTTACATATTAACGGCTCAAATTTATCCAATTTAAAATTAAAATTGAATCAAAAAAAAAAAAATTTTTGAAAATAATAATAAATAATGAAGTATATGAATAAACAAATATTAATAAGATAACAAGCTTTAAGCTGGATAATTATACAATTAAATTATGATAGGAATAATTAATATTGATGTCCAATTAGCTTATCTAAACTCATTTTCTGCGTATCTACCATAAATTCTCTGCGGTATTTCGTCAACAGTTTTTTCCATCTCGCCTTTTCGACCACTCGGTCATATATTTGATCTTTTGATAATGAGAGGTCCCGCTCTCGAAAATTAAAATTTTACCTTTTCCGGAACTTTTTAATTTCTTGACAGTAAACCCTTTTTCTATTTACTGCTCTGGTATTTAATCTGTTTTACGTGAAATATTAATAAATTGATTTGAGATTCCATTCTTATTTTCTCTTCTCATTTATTTTTGTTCATCTGTTCCACCTTCCGGTAACTATATCACATTGCTCCTGCCTCGGATTACAAACGTACATTTATATTTACCAGCAATGTTTCAAGCAGACTACAATTTCCTGTCATGTATATATATAATTTAGAGAAAGTGGAAGACACACTTACTGCTGTTGTTTATGAGACTACATTTCATAGATGTAACGAAATTGTCAATTGGATGATGAAACAGTACTATGTAGGGATTGAAAACGATGGACGAAATGGACAAAGTTTGCTTAATTTAGAGGACGGCCTGACAGGTAATTGTTGACATATTTAAAAACATTATAGAGAAGGCAGTTTAACAATAACGTGTTTTACATGTGGAAAGTTCTTAGAAATAAACTCTGTTTATAGAAGTTTCGTTTGGCTGCACGTACACAAGAGAAGAAAAGGGGTGTTCTTTAAAAATAGTTCTTTTATGAATGCTTTACGGAGATTGGAGCTCAACCGAGCACCTATCATGGAAATAACGATAAAGTAATAACATCTCTTGTATGAGGAAAAGGATGTAGGGACGAAGAGGAAAATAACCCAAGATTGCAAAGTCGATTTTCTACTCTGTTGGGGCAGAAGAGAGTGCTCTGAGAGGAACTTCACCCAGATGAGGCAGCAATACTCTAGCTTAGGCCGTATATGACTCTCGTATAGGTTGGGTATTGTATCAGAAGGCAGATACTTTCTCGGGCGGTAGAATGATCTAACCATTTTTCAGCGACTTTAGATACATATTTGATGTAAGTCTTCCATTTCAAGTCTGGAGTAATAGTCAAAACAAAGGACTTCCTCAAGGAGAGATTCATTTATTTCAACTGAGGCAAAATCAGGTCAGTGGAGAGAAGAATAAAGAAACATTTTAATCACCAAAGTTCTTCGAATTGCTGCAATAGACAATTGTCTCGTCAGCGTAGATGTCAACAAATGATTTAAAATATGAGTGGGAATATTATCGATGAAGATGAAGACGTTTGGGGCCAAAATGAATCCTAAAAGCACGTTAACATTAATTTTATGTGCTTCAGACTTTATCAACAAGTACTTCCATAGACCTATCAGAGAAAGGGGATTTGATAGTTAAGAAGATCATTCAATCCCAGAGTTATACCGAAATGCCATAAAAACCGATTACGCAGCACGCAAATAAACTTCAAAAGGTTTGTAAATTTAGGGAAAATACAAAAAAAAACACATGACGTTCTATATCAGAGGCCTACTAATAGTAGATGTGATATTCATAAATGGGGGCTTTTTTTAATCTTTTCATTTTTCTTCCCACTTGAAAATAATAATATATTTGGTGCATGAGGTTGATTTAATATTTTTCGATATGATATTGATAAAGTTTTATTTCTATGAATAATATGTGTCCTTTACAAAAAAAAGATATTTATAAACAAAAGTACAATTTAATTCAAACAAAATATATTAAATTCTTACATGAAAAAATAAATGAAAAGTGAATTTATTTAAAAATATTTTCATATAAAGTTAATCTCACATAAATTTGATTCAACAAGTTTATGTTTTCTTTAAATATCTGAAATTCAAATATCTTGAAACAAATCTAGTCCTGATTCTTAGTTGTACTATGAGTAGCCATTTATTATAGAACGTAATAGGTATGCTTAAATGAGTTAAATAATTAAATGTATTAAGTCGTAACGCCTCAATAAAAACAAAAATCTTGTTCTAAACTTTCACGAATATTTTTCATCTATTTTAATGAAAGATATTCGTGAAAATTCAGAAAAATATCTTTATTTTCATTGGGGTCTTACAACTGCATATTAAATTTGGAAAAAGATTTCATTTTATTATGAATTACTAATTCACGTTTATTATTTGTTAAATATTGCATTTACATTATTAATTCTAATTCATTACAACTCTATTAACACTTAGAAAAATGCAATTAGTCGTGTTTCTGTAACATTTTGTATTACCATAAAATTGAATTGTGATAAAAATATACATTTTTAAAGAATTGTTTTAAGAATTTTGTGAAATGACATTTAAAATACATTAAATGAGGATGTTTAAAAAATTGTCAAAATAAATTTAAAATCTTGTGAAAAAAGTTAAGAATTTTTCATAAAAATCTTCGGGTCCGACGGCGATGAACGTTTTGTAAAAGCATGTGAGTCAAATAATATGAAATATATTTTGAAATGGAAGAAAATAATTGTTTCCAGGAGTCAATATCATGCCTCGGTTTCGATTTTTTTTCTTTAATATAAACAGACTATTTCATTGCTCAGAATACTTGGCAACATTGTGTAAGTTCTATTTAAATAGAATTTTAACATTAAAAATATTAAAGTATAAAATCAAAACTGAATCAAAGGGGGCAAAAATAACCGAAATCTTCACAGCAACCTGATCCATTAAATCTGTCAATGACCCATTTAAATATGTTGGTTTAATTTATTTCACGTTTGTTTATAGCATAATTGAAGTTAAAACTTTAGAAGCATTAAGACGATAATTCTACAATTATTTTTTTAAATAAAGATATGTTATTTGTTAAAATAGTATTAGCGAGTATTACAAAAAGCACAGTTTACCGAAAGATAGCCGATAGCGTGTAAATCCAAAGGAATATAACTCCTATCAAGCAGGTAAAACTATAAAGATACATTAAATAAAAGATGGAAAATATGCAACGTTTTCATTGGCTGGCGTCGAGCAGCCGAGTCGTGTAGAAACTGTCAAAAGTCTGCCAAGATCTATACATTTTAAAGCATGTCTTTAGGCTTCGTTTATCGTAACAATCGAGGAGGATTGGATTCATGTCTCAAATGTTTTCAGCGTTTTTAGAGGACAGTAATAAAACAGATTTATTCGTATTAGAATATTTTTTTCTATTTCTTCATGAACTTGTCGGCATTACCCCATTCGTAGATTAGAGGTTAGCACTTCGATCTATTAAAAATAACAATGCGGATGCGTACAGCATAAAGCCATAGTGTTATTGCGCCAAAACTAAAATATTTCAGAATGTTCTATTAGATCTTTATAATAAAGTAAAGTGATTTCTCCTATTTCATTGATGTGTATAGTATTCTATTAAAAAGATGCACATGCGATCTGCTTCAGCAGCGATTTAAGCTAATTCTTGATGCGTGTTGTTAGAAAAAAATGCGTTTGTTCCGTCTACTTTCATTACCCTTTACATCTTATCCAGCTTGCGATATACACAGTGCTCGTATCTACCAACATTGACATTCACGTTCATCTTGAAATCATCTTTATAAGACACCTATTTCATCGTAGCACCGTTATTATTTCCTATTTTTCGATTTTGCCATTTTCTGTTAACTGCTCTACATTTTCTAACTAATAACAAAATAGTCTTTTCATCTACACTTACTTTTTGGAAGCGTTTCATTGGCAATTCTAAAGACTGCTTTTACATTCCCAATTGATGGAATACCAGATTAGAAGATTGTTGTTCAGCAAATTAGTCTTTTGTTTCATTTTACTACATTATATATAATATTTTCATATAACAACAACATCGTTATTCCCAGCGAACTCCGGTTAACTAAAGCTACTTAATTATTCTTCATTTTATTTCTCATAAACTATCGATTTCCTAAAGTTTCAAATATTTTGGTAACCGTAGTATTTCAATTGAATATAAATGATTAACACTGCCATTCCCGAAATTCCGGAATACACGTTTTACAGAATTCAGATTTAGCGAACAATTTCTACATCTGTCTATAGTAAAGCCGAGTATACCTTCCTAAAGTGCGCAAACAATAGATAACACTGCTTTCCGTACACTTTTATCGACATATAATATAATGTATTCCAGACGTTATCCTACTGTTTTATTTCATACATTTTTCTCTTGAACTACTGGTTATTTATTTCGTTATTTAGTCTTATTAAATTTACAGTCGCAATCTTAAGGATATCGTTTGTATCTGTGGAATTTCGCGAATAATAGTTATAGTCAAATAAATACATTTATACGTTTATACTTGGATTTAAAACGAATCGAGGTCCTGTATATATCCAAATAAAGTGTCATTAAATAAATATATATTAATACGTGATTTTAGAGCTCCAGGATATTTTACCAAAATTTTGTACGCATTCGTATTTTACAGCGAATATATATACTATCAACGAGTCTATTATTATTACTAATATATATTATTATTATGATCACTAATTATTATTATTATTATTATTATTATTATTTTCATTATTTACTCACTAAGAGTTTTCACACAGGTCATTATCAGTTATTACCCACAGACAATAACCGGTAGTGCTCTCTAGAATCTGAGTGACAACAAGTCTCCCTACATTTTCAGTACTCAGTTATATTTCACTGTAGCTCACACACATTAAATAAAAAGTAATGAAAACCACTTGTGTTCCATCAATATCAATAATATGCAAATTAATTAAGACCTAATTATCCACAATAAATTTTGGTAGAAGTAGAAATGTATGAAAGGAAATAAGTATCAAAATTCAGTGATAAATGAAGAAAAACTGCAAACTCTTTTCTATGCTTTTTGGCATAGGTTATTTTGTTTCTGTGGGAGTGTTTATACAGGATGGATCGTATTCTGCAGTCAGCGCAGAAAACGGTTGCTCTTGATGCATTTACACTAATTTAAAATAATTTATTTTATTTCGTGTATAATAAACCCGGAGAGCAATTTCTAATGTTTCTTGTAATCAGCCTCCGTAATTATTGTCTTAAGTAAAAGTGCTTTAGTTTCTCGAATTAAATGTTATTTCTCGACGAAAAACAAAGTTCGTGGAGGTACCTGTTCATTTAGAACTGACTTTACTTATTCGACGTTGCCCGGGATGCAATGAAGTCATTTGTGTTTATAATTTTTATTTGTTTGCACATTTTTAAACTTAAGGTAGAAAACTTCTATTATTTTCTTCAATTGAAAATGAGTTATCCCGATTGCTAATTTTTTTTAGTTTTAGGCGATTATTTAAATATGTGCAATAATAACAATCGTTGAGATTGGACTAAGTATGATTTTAAATAAATCTTTGCTATATACGTTTTCATATTGCCAATAACACGATATAATCATAATAAATTAAAATTGACGAGTCAGATGCTATTTTGATATGACTTTAAAAATCCAACAATATAATTTTATATGTTAGATCATACGACGCGGCACAGTGCTATAGCTACACAAAGATCCATATCGCTTTGATATAAAAGATTTATAATATTACTAGCAAAAACTACCCGCTCTTCGGGCGGCAATTACTGACGCTGTAGTCTTCTTTACAGAACCCAAAGAAGTCATTTTCATTTGACATTTTGGTAATTTAGAGGAAGTTTAGAAAATGATGAATTTTGTAGTGTTATTTGATATATTCCAATATGGAGGAAATATACTGTGCATGATCGTCAAATTTTGTTGTTTTTTTCGGAAAAAACAACAAGGTTAATTGATATGGTATTTAAGATATTCAACGTCGATCAATTTTATTTTGTTTCAGCATAAAAATTAAAATGAATTCCCATTAAAACTGGTTATATAATGAAATGAATAAACATAAGGGTGGAACGTCGATTGGTCAAATACTCCACTTTTTTATTACTGAGTAATTCGAAATGGGTACTTTGTACTTTTCATCTTTATTATAAAAGAAAGAAAATACGTAAAAAATATTAAAGAAAAATACTTTTTTGTAATTTAAAAAGATTAGAGGAGGTGTATTTCTTTTCTATGACAAATCTTTAATTCATCATCATCATCATCATCATCACTACTACCAACATGTTAACTCTTTGGCCTTTCGGCTAGGAGCAAAATGTAGTATCTGTACTGAATCTGCACTTAGTTTTTATGTTCTCGGTCTAGAAGGATTTCTTCTTCACTGACAGAGGCAATTGAAATTGTTGTTCCAATTCAGAGTGCCCATTTTGAGGGAGGTGGATTCTCCGTACGTAAAATATTGACATTGTGCCTAACTCTGCCCTCGTGAGAGGAAGTAAATAAGAACAACGACAACAACAACAGCAACAAATTTATTAAAAAAATAATAAACACATGTATTTAATTATTAACAGATTAGAAAATATTAATTCATTAGAAACTTAAAAATAAATAAATATGCAAATGAGAGGCTGAGAGTATATGATGAACGAACTACATACACTGGCACCCTAAAGGAGGGATTAATGCCTGGGAGGATGATATCATGACAACAGATAGATAGTACACTGACTCCCCACACACACACAAAACTAGTAATCCTGAGGAAATGGTATCGTGAGGAACGAATGTATACTGTACGCCCTTCCCCTCGAGGAGGAGGTAATGCCTGGGAGATATGTATCATGACGACTGAAAATATACTACAGAGAATTAAATAAGCATAATCCGTTTTAATGTCAATATAGTTAGAATAGGTGGAAAAAACATTTTGCATTTATTTATTTAGATAACATAAAACCCCATTGCAAGTTTCATTGTCCACGGGAAACGCCTAAATAAAAAATGGCTTGTAAAATATAGTCGCCATCTTTATAAACAAAGATGAATATGCTGGTTAAGGAAGAGCGATAACTTTCATAATTTTATAGTTAAAAAAAGATATGTTTATTATAAACTTAAGTTATCGTTCTTCCTTAGCTAATATTATGATGAATGAACATATACTACACTGACCCCTCCCTGACAGATATTATGGTGAACGAACACTACTTTCCTCCACCCAAAAAGGGGGAATTCATTCTTGCGTGGACGGTCTTATGAGAATAGAACCGATAATATACTACCCCCCTTAAAAGATATTTCGACTAAATCGAGTCTTGTTTTTGTTTTTTTTCATTCTGGGGGGATTCCCCCTAGACACATTTAAAAACGTAGGCAGTAAATCTTGAGAGGACAGTCTTATGACAACAGAACCGATACTACACTACACTATACCGTTTATTAAAAAATATTCCAATTTAATCAATGTTGTGTGCTTTTTAATTTGAAATTGCCTAATCAAAAAAATATTGTTTTATGGTTCCGTAGACTTTTGGCTAAAATCAAAGTGTAATATATGTTCTCGACATCACAGCGATAGTTGACACTTTACTAAAGCCGGAAGTAAATTATCTCCCTTGAAAATAAAATTCTAAACATTCTAAATGGCTATCATTTTTTTAATAAAATCTCTGTATTTTATTTTTTTAATAATTATAATAATAGTACCATCGACAAAACGATTGCGTATGTGAACAGAATTTAGAAATACAAAGTAGAAAGGTTTATTACAGAATATTAACTTATTAAAAACTTAAAAATCAATAAATATGCAAATGAACAAAATCGAGATTTGTTTGAGTGAGTTAGAGATGCCTATATATAGGGTATTTCAATATATTCTGATATTAGAATTTAAAAATCCTAACGTGTTTTGATGCTAATATAGTTAGGATACAGTGAAAAGACTTTCGCAGTTATTCATTTAGATAGAGTAACAATGATGACTTTAATGAAAAACAGCTCCAAAGAAAAATAAGAACATGTATTCGTAAGATAGATCGATTCTATCTGCGCGTTTAGCGATGACAATGTGATTTGAGATTTGTGTGATAGACCAAATGACAAACATATACACTTATCTGTATATATATGGCTATCGAAATGAAAAATTGCGTCTAACCGAAATTAGAAACACATGTTCCCAACTAGAACAGTTGTTTTATGAATCCTACTTCGATGTGCGTGTTTTTTTCTGTCTTTTTGCTTCTGGGTGTTTCTTGACTCGATTCTAAGACTTCTGAAGAGTTGCATGTATGAAAGATTAACGATATATATATATATATATATATATATATATATATATATATATATATATATATTAATTATGAAAATATATGTGTTAGCATATATAGTCATAACCTAATTAAAAGGTTATGACAAAGACTATGCAGCTCGATGATTGTCATCCAGTAACAACAGAGCATATATAAATAAGTCAGGTTCAATTTATATTCCAATAAGCATTTTTTTTTTAAATTTTTTATTTGATTAATTTATTCGTATTTTTTAAAAACATAACAAAAAAAAACTTACACGCGGAAAAAACATAAGTAAAGCATCCAAATGACCTTTTTTTTCTTTATTTTGGCTCACGATGACCCGCTGTGTGGTGTAAGTTTTATTAAAGACTTTTCAATTTGAGAAATTTTTTTCTTTGTGGATTTTTCTGATGATTTTAAGATGTTGCAGATCCGATAATTGACATAATACTATTTGGTTGGCACATCACAAAATAAGAGTCGTAAAATATACCTCTCACAGGAATGTTATGATTTTTTTAAATGAGAAACAATTAAAAGAATTATGGTTATTGGAATATAAATTAAACCTCACATAATATATATATATATATACGAAACAGACCGTAAAGCTATATGGACATTTTGGATTTGAAAAAATGAATAAAGAAATGGTCACTGGAATCTTGCATTCAATTTATATATATATATATATATATATATATATACATTTAAAAAGAATGCGCGGAAATCTCTCAAAGGCCCTTTCGACTATCATCTCGTCAGCAGAAAATCGATAGTTTTAATTAATAATAGCATCGAAAGACCAGATTCTTTCGACGCTATTATTAATTAAAACTATCGATTTTCTCCTGACGAGATGATAGTCGAAAGGGCCTTTGAGAGATTTCCGCGCATTCTTTTAAAATGTATTTATAAGTTTTGTACCTCAAAACATTTATTGATATATACATATATATATATATATGCTTGAAGACATTTACTTTCTTAGCTATTTTCAGGACACAGCGAGCAAGCTTTCGTTTCTCTGGTGGTAATTGGTATAGTATGGCTCGGAGGGTTATTTTTTCGGCCATCTCAAACGCTTTGAATCGCTGTGATCGTCACAAATTTGTTGTCAGTTTTTTTCTTTTGTGTTTTTATTATTTAGTCTGAAGTTTTAGCGGGAGAAGGGGGAAAAGAAAAGAATTACAAAGATAATTATAACACATTAAAACTCCGTGATATTCAACCAGACTTGTATAAATAATGACTTGCTGCACTAATATATATATATATATATATATATATATATATATATATACTAGAAGAATACCTGTCCCAGGACGATAAAAATTATATCCCCGAATAGATAAGTTTTGCGCCACTTTTCGTCCCCCATACGAAGATTAAAATCAAGATATAATGGTACTTATCCTTATGCCTAGAATTCTCATTCAAATTTTGTATCAAACCCCATTATAGGATTTTGATTTTAGAAAACGTTATGTTCAATTAGTGTCTAATGACTATGGATCAAATTCAATGCAAATCTGATATATTTGAATTTTGAAATTTGAAATCGTGCCATATTATGCACCTAAACCCCCTTTAAAATATTCTAAACAAACTGAAATTTTAGGATATTTATAAATTGATGTCTAATGTCGATTATAAAAATTTCATAAAAATCGTATATATCTGAATGTTCGTGAAGAGCCTCTGTCCTTTTTTACCTCTTATTGATAAAACTAAATTAAACTTAATATAGCTCACAGTATGAACCCTTACGCTGAGCGGCGGTGTTCCAAAATTCATAATAATCGATTAAAAAAGTTTAGGTGTGAATTCTGTACATACAAATATCTAAACATATCTACCTTCTCAACTTTATATAAACAGAGTTATATGTATGTGCGCGTAGTTTTGTGTTTTATGCGTACAAGATTGTGTAAATGTTTATAGACTGCACTATTCATGTAGTGGATGGTGTTTCTATTGATTTACTTTGACTCACAATTGTGTTTGCTTCCGGTGGAGTAATTGTTTGTGCATGTGTACATGCGTGTAACTTATTAGTGTGTGTGTGTTTGTATTTGGTAAAGAGTGCATAATTTCCATACGTTGTAGTATTTTGATAACTAATTTGTTCTTATGTTATTCTTGTCGTTTTGTATTTGATATTTTTTCTATAATTCCTATTTTAATGTAGAAAAATGATATCGGATAGTTTAGCGGAAGATAACGTTAAGTAAAAATTAATCGAAGTCGTCAACATTTGTAGTTTTTGTGTTTTAATAAATATCAAATAAAGATTATTATTATTATTATTATTATTGTTTTATTATTATTATTGTTGTTTTATTATTATTCCTTAAGCAATGTTGGTGTGATACCCTGATATGTCAATTTCCATATTTACTTATCTTCTACAGCTTTATAGCTAGTACGAAGACAAATATTTTTGAATTTTCGTAAAAAATATACGTTACTTAGTATTTACATAAGAGAGTAAGTAACTACGATGATGTATTTGCAATTAGAAATTATGTTGTAAAATAATAATCATTCGCTTTGGACGAATGCCTACTTTTTGCGAATTATCAAGAAAATAGTCACTTAGTTTAAAAATATGTATGTAATGTTTCTTATGTTACGTTATATTATATTCTTTTAATTTATAAAACACGTACCCAGTTGAAAGTAAAAACCTACTGCCTTAATAATGCGCACTCTGCCTATTCCTTTTTGTCAACTGATCACATGTTTCCATTTGCGAACTAACAAACTCAAAAAACATTTTTTAAGAGTATATAGATAGATATACAGATAGATGATTATTTTGACGCATCTAAATATATCAAAATTAAGTTTTACAGACCTACTGACGTATAGTCGTTTATAGAAATGTATGTTTATTAACCACCTCTTCATGATGTCAGACAACATGTCAAGTATAGTTTTGAAAAGCTAGCATACTAGGAGAAGTGCTCTCTGGGCTAAAAATGCCTGTCAACATTTCCATGGAGCGCTTCTAGTCATGAACAGTTAACTAACCCCTTCTCAAAAAGCGAAGGTGATACCTGGGAAGGTTGATCTCCTGACTGAACAGAACCACCACTCAAACCGACAGAAGCAAGACTACTGTCGAACTGATGTTTGAGGACGTATCCTCAACACCTATGAACAACAGCTGTGTCAGGTAATAGACGCATCTAAAAATGTTATCACAATATTTAGATTGGCAGACAGATCGACGACCAGAGCCCCTTATCTAGATGTTTGGAACCATCTAAAAATAAGATATGGAGAAATAGTGAATAACACCATAGAAAAACTAAAGGCGGACATTGTACAAAATACGAAATCTACCACTGTATGATTTATGATTGGTTCTCAAGAGAGAAACCAACGCATAGATTCTGATTGAGAATCAAAGGAAAAAATGTCAAGGGAATTAACGGTTCCTTCCTTCGCTCGGTCGACACTGCGACTTGCTTAGTTGATCAAAGCAAGCGGAAGTTATGCGCGTCAGTAGAGCGCATGCGTACTCGCTGTTTCCCCCTTCGCAAAACCAGAAAGACGCTGCAGCTCTTGCCAAAGGAAAGTATTTTAACACCTGCGCCGAAATTTCCTCTTAGGAAGATAGAAAAATGCGATTTTTTTTTCACTACCTTCATTATTACGTTTAAATCAGATGCATCGTTTTTTTCTTATTTTCAATTTCTTATCTTTGCATGCGTTGATGGAATACCAACGCCGAAATAAACGAGTCTATTACTTGCTATGACGTCTTCATCTGTTTCTTCTTTTTTCTTCGTATTCGCTGTATTATTATGATTATTATTATTATTGTTATTATTATTATTATTATTATTATTATTGTGATGATGATGGTTTGCCGAAAACGAGGAATCAGTATTAAAGCCTATGGTAATGATTTTTTGAATAAAAACAAATTGAAAAACACAATCCTACATACTTTTCCACTTAAAATGCTTTTGGCTAAGTGGACCGGATGAATAAGGGTTTGAATATTTTATTTTTTTAAATAGAGATGAAGAGGAATAGAGAAGGAAAATCAGAAGTGCAATAGGGTAATGTGGAAAATTAAAAGAACAGCAACAAACAGGAATGAAAGAATAACGAGGGAGAATCACAATGAAATCAAAATGAAGCAAGAAACGGTGAAGTTACTAAAAAAGAAGGACGACAACAAAAGTGATAAAAAAGAAACGAAGGAGAAAAGAAAAGGAAGATGAGAAGCTCCGCAAAAGATGGAGAAGAAGAAGAACGTTGAAAAGATAAAAATAAAAAGCATAATATGATAAAAAGGAAAAGAAGTAAGTAGAATAGAGAGATGAAAATATCATCAAAAAAAAACTAGCGTGGACAAAAAATAAAAAAGAAACAAATGAGGAACAGAATAAACGACTAGAGAGAGAAGTGAAATGGGAAAAGATTGAAGACACAAAAATAAGAAAAAAAATGGTAGTAGAAGAAGAACCGTAAAAAATCAACTAAAAAATGTATAGACCTAATTGATTAAAAAAAAACAGATTAAGAAGAGAGAGGGAAAATTAGGAAGGTAAGAAAAAGTTAAAGAACAAGATTGTGACCAAAGATGAAAGGAAAAAGCAGAAAAAGAAGAATAAAAGTAAAAGAAAATTAGAAAACGTTGAATATATATATATATATATATATATATATATATATATATATATATCAAGAAAAAAGATGAAAATAGAGGGGAAAAAGAAGTAATATAAAAGGCAAAAAGTACAATAAAGATAAGAAAAATCTTTTAAAAGGATGAAATAAAAAGGAAGAAAAAAGTAGACGCAAGATTAAGAAGAAATAAATTATAAAGACGAAAGAAGAAGAAAATGAAGAAACAACGGAGACAGAAGGCAAAAATATTAAGAAAAAGAAGAGGAATATCGGCGAAAAGAAAATATAAATCACAATAAAATAAAAATAAAAAAGAAGAAAGGAATAAGGTACAAGTAAAGAAAACATTTTTAAAGAGATACAGTAAAAATGAATAAAAGAGCATAGACACAAGAGGAAGTGAAAAGAGAAGAAGGTAGAAGCGTAGACAAGGAAGATGAAGAGAAGAACATTGGAGGAAACAAAAATAAAAAATAAAAGAAAAAGAAAAAGACGGAACAAGTGGAAATTAAGAAGGGAAGACGTAAAAAAGAGAGGAAATATGTAACACCAACGATAAAATAAGAAAATAATTTTTAAAAAGGCGTTGAACAAAAATGAAGAAGACGAAAACAAAAACGAAGAGGGAAAGAAGAACACGAAGAAATAAAAAAAGAAAGAGAAAAAAGGCGCTTGAAATTTTTTTTTAAATCACAATGAAATAAAAATGATTAAGGAGACGGTGAAGAATAAATAAAGACGCAAAGATGTACAATAGAGAGAAGGAAAATAATTTGAAAATTCGATAAGATGAGAAAGAAGAAAAAGCGTAGATTCAAAATGAAGGACAAAACAGATAAAGAACAGAAAAGAAAAGGTGGGGTGACTACGACGAATACGAAAATAATAAGGGTGAGGAGTAGAAGAAATAAAGAGAAAATAAGAGAAAAGAAGCTCGTAACAAAAACAAAAAACAGAACTAAAAATGGAGGAAATGAAAAATAAAAAGTATAAAACGAAAAAGATTGGGACGAAGAAAAAAATGATAAGAGAAAGGAAGCAAAAAGAAGGGAAAACAAAGAAAGAAAGAAATGCCAAAAGTAGCTCAGAAAAAAACTATGGATATTTTTAGAAAGAAAATATGAAAATAAAGAAAAAAGAGAAAAAAAAGAAAAATGAAAAGAAAAGAACAAAACTTCATTTTTGTCGATTTGTTGTTGCTGTTTTCCTATTGCAGCTGATCCGATATACTCTGGAATTTTTCATGTGGAAGTAAGAATATCCATGAAATGAATGTAAATATAAGGATAAACAAAAACCAAGTATCTCATTTCGAAGTTGTTTCCGACGAAGTAGAAAAGAATCCGGCCGTTTCCACGACCGCCATCTTTAAACAGTGATAATAAAAAACTAACTCTAACGGAACAATGAAGCTCAACCTTACATGGAATACATAAAGACAGTGTTTTATCTTGATAAAAACCCAAACAGAATTATCATAAAATCTGATTTTGAAAGACATAAAAAATTATATACATGCCGAAATGCAGAAAATACCGAATACGAAACGAAATATGCCTGAATGTTCCAGAAATATTACCATAAAAACACTGGCATTACTAAAAAAAAAAGATAACAGCCCTGGAAAGCTTACTAAATTATAATAAAAAATCACATGTGTTCTGTTTACCCTTTATGGGTAAGTAGAGGGTTTGGTTATCAATATATTAGTATTTTGGGAGTCTTTTTTCCAAATCTGATATGGCTGAAAACACTTCTTGGGAATCGATTATGACTTTAATTGACCCTAGAAACCTATTTACCCGATCAGTGTTCAAATGCCAACATGCATAAAACATTCTTGGATATCGAAGATACTTTTGCAGAAAAACGTTTTAAATTGTGTAGTGTAATATTACTGTGATGGAAACGCAGGTTACTGACTTTATAACAATTGATGTTAACCCTACAAAAAAAACTATTCTTATATTTACTTACACTGACAGACAATCTAATAGATTTCGTCGAATAGTTCAGTTTACTTTTTGTCGAGTCTATACCTGTTTATATCTAAACAGACATGCAAGAAGTAAATAGACATTACTATTATCATTGATAAACGAAGATTACTGTCAGAGGGTCTTGATCGACCTTTGCAAAATTATATTGATTTCTTTTAAGTACAAACAAGTCACCGTTTATCAAGGCCAAAAGCCTACTCGAGGATAAGAGGCAATGAGTTTGTACAGGTATTAATGGTAGAAACTGGGTAGAATTGGATTATTTAAGAGAACGGCTCAACAAGAATTTGTTAACATTATACTTGAACACGATCATGTTGTTGTTAACTGGGAAGCAGTCCCGCGGTATTGTGTATTTTATTTTCACCCCTGATGAATTTTTGTAGAGTAATATTACTGTGATACAAAAAACAAGTTACTGACTTTATAACCATTAACGTTAACCCTACAAAAAACAATTTAAAAAGTTGATTTTCAAAAACTAATATAGATTACACTTACAATCACATAGATGTTTGTCGAATAGTTCAGATTACATATAGCGAGTGTATAGCTATTATATATTTACACAGACATGCAAAAAGTAAATAAACACCACTTTTATCGTTAATAGCTTACGAAACGTCGCTTAAATATAGGGCTCCCTCCGATATTACGTACAGATTCCCGAATTCGACAAGACGTATCTGAAGAAGGTTAGAGGTTACATCCGCCGAAACGTTGTGAGACAAAAACCATAGTCCGAATAATCAAAATAATACAACACTACTATAATCATTAATATCGAAGTGTAATGATAGAGGGTTTTGATCGACCTGACAAAAGGATATTGACTATTTTACCTTTTGATAACAGTGGAAAGTTGAATCCCGAGGTGTGTGCCTGTTTGACGTCGATTAAGTCAACTTTCAGAGTAATCTATAAAACGGCTTCTCCGAAACCAAGGATTATAATGCTTTTTTGTCCCTATAATACTTAAAAGGTCATATATATTAAATATTTTGATATCTGAAACACAAAATTTTCAATTTATCAATTTATCCACGTTTTAAACATTTACTCTTATTTTGTACGGCTCTGAGTGCTAGACGTCGACGAAATAAAGCACATGTTTTAAACATCTATGAATAATTTGTGTAGGGTGCCTATATACTTCTTTAATTATGTATGTCTATGAGGTTGTTCGGAAAATAGTTTCCGATTTCAAAAGCAAACATTTATTCTTCAAAAATGTAATGCTGCGTATGTTAAAATAAGCCAAATAAATATTCCTGAACATACCTGAAGCTTTATCATTGGCGAATAAGATCGTGTAAAAAAAGGTAAAGGTCGCATAGCCTGGACGCGCACGAGTGTCGTTGCTGACATCGCACACTGCCCATGGCCGTAGCGGCGGTGATTTGTTAAGAATCACCGTGTCTAGGGCACATCATATGGAAGGCAGAGCCTATCCCTCTCCTTCCGCTGCCTTGAACCGTCCCTGAGTTTTAGTCAGGTACCCATTTACTGCTGGGTGAACAGATCGTGTATTCTTCATTAATAAAAGAAATCCATTGACTTTTCGGCTAAGAAATCCTTGAATCTAGATCCAACGTCAGCTTTAGATTTGAAAGGTTTGTCGTTCAAAAACTATTTTGTTGATTGAGAACACTGTTAATCAGTGGATAAAAAAATCAAGAGATTATTAAGGATCAAGAGATTATTAAAGATCAAGAGATTATTAAGGATCAGAGATTGTTAAAGATCAAGAGATTATTAAGGACTAAGAGATTATTAAAGATCAAGAGATTGTTAAGGATCAAGAGATTATTAAGGATCAAGAGATTATTAAAGATCAAGAGATTATTAAAGATCAAGAGATTATTAAAGATCAAGAGATTATTAAGGATCAAGAGATTATTAAAGATCAAGAGATTGTTAAGGATCAATAGATTGTTAAGGATCAAGAGATTGTTAAGGATCAATAGATTGTTAAGGATCAAGAGATTGTTAAGGATCAAGAGATTATTAAAGATCAAGAGATTATTAAGGATCAAGAGATTATTAAAGATCAAGAGATTATTAAAGATCAAGAGATTATTAAGGATCAAGAGATTATTAAGGATCAAGAGATTATTAAGGATCAAGAGATTATTAAAGATCAAGAGATTATTAAGGATCAAGAGATTATTAAAGATCAAGAGATTATTAAGGATCAAGAGATTATTAAATATCAAGAGATTATTAAATATCAAGAGATTATTAAGGATCAAGAGATTATTAAAGATCAACAGATTATTAAGGGTCAAGAGATTGTTAAGGATCAAGAGATTATTAAAGATCAAGAGATTGTTAAGGATCAAGAGATTATTAAAGATCAAGAGATTATTAAGGATCAAGAGATTATTAAAGATCAAGAGATTATTAAGGATCAAGAGATTATTAAAGATCAAGAGATTGTTAAGGATCAATAGATTGTTAAGGATCAAGAGATTGTTAAGGATCAAGAGATTATTAAAGATCAAGAGATTATTAAGGATCAAGAGATTGTTACGGATCTGGCAACGTCTGATATTCTAACTCAGTGAGTTTCAGCAACGTCATCTTGGAAATATGTCGCATTGACAAACTCTTTGATTTTCATTGAGACCATGTAGGACCGATTTATCGAGATTTTTCACTTTACCAATTTGCTTCCAATTCTCGGAAACCGTTGAAATACTTATAGCAAGTGCCTCGGATATTTTCCTGACACTTTAAGGTGAGTTTTATTCAACAAATGCTTTCAACAGTGCATAACCGTGCTTTGCTCACATTAAAAAAAACTCACATTACTCACATTACCACTACGGAATTTTAAAAGCTAACTTAGTACTCTTCGATAACGACTTGATCTTTCGCTCTGTTTATATCGCACAATTAAAGTTATTATTCTAATCGAGAATGACCTCATGCTAAAATAATTCTATGCATTTCTTCTCTTTCTCTTCTTTGTTATTAAGCGCTTTTATGCCTCAAAAATGTATTCTAAGACACTTTAATTTAGATTCATTAAAATGTACATAGTAATAATATAACATGTTTTCTATAAAACACTGCACGAATAGGTATCACATAGGCATAGATGCGCCAGAAAAATAATCTTATGTAATTTAGTTATGTTAATCAACTTTGAAATCCATATTTTCGTCGCTGGTCGGCGTCTTCGTGCGTTTGTGTTGTTGCTCTCCCAGGACCGAAGCTCATTCAATTAATTCAAATATGTTCTTAGTAACATATCTGATTCATTATATCAGATGATCGTCTCGTAGTTGAACGATCAAAAGAAAATCAGATAACAAAGACCAAAGTATTTGGTGCCTTTAAAGCGCCCCTGTTTTTGTACCTGGCTAATAGACAAAGACGAAGTGCAAAGACCGGGCAATATGCAGATCCCATCTACTCTTTAAGTAATACTCGATTTGCAAGCCGGATAGTGTTTTAGTCTTATGCTCTAGGAATGTCGTCGATCAGGACTGAGGAGGTCTCGCTCCTTCATTGTTTGGTGCAAAGACGTAAGTCGGTAACACAGGTTTTATATCAGAGTTTTCCTTTTCCTAGATGCATGATCTGATAAGATCTACGTGTCCCTCACATCGAGAGGCTTTCCTGCGCCCGTGCACTATAACAAGTATTTAAAAAAACGCAGGTCAGAGAGATAAAAGTTATATATATATATATATATATATATATATATATATGTGTGTGGGTGTGTGTGTGTGTATTTTTATTTAGAATATTCTTCATGTTACTTTCTAGAAATACACAGAAGACTGAAAATAGTTTCCGCTTTCATAATAAGTGAAAATACTGCGAAACAGTCATTTTTCCAACCAGTAGAGTGAAAATGCGAAAAGAATGGGGAGGAAATAAGTTACTGTGAATGCATCAAAGACACGCGGAATAAAACAAATAAAATAATAACATAGAAAATAAATACAATTAAATAAGATAACAAGTTAAAATAAATAAAATACCAGTCATATTTAAAGCATGCAAATAAAAACTTAGCTGAACTTTGTCGAATCTATTAAATTTTCTGTACAACGTGCTGGCAGCATTTTTGTAGGGCGGTCACTTTGCAAAAATTGTTATACGAAACCTCCATCGAACCGAATTGACGGCAATTAAAATCGTGTAATATAAAAAAATTATATTAATAAAAAGTGGAAACTGCAAAGCTCATTCCACATGTCTGAATTTGCTTCGGTTCGTTTTTATCCGTTACATATCTACATTGTGTTGCCTCCTATAAATTACCTTTATATACTTAACAATGCTTCAATCAAACTACATAAACATCTTGTCACGACGGGACCTCGGTTGGGAACGACGGAATTGCGCACGTGACAAAGATAAAAGAAAAAGAAAAGTCCAGGAATTTGGCTCATAGGATGATCCCAGGTTCTATAATCAATGACAGAACGCGGGGGATGGGGATTTCTTCTGGTTAAGACCGCACAGGTTAGGAGAAAAGCGAAGCATGCGCAAAAACAACACGAACGCCGAGACAAAATGTAAATAATATTTATTTATAGATACTAAAAAATGGGACGAATATATCTATAAAAACAAAACATGAAAACAAAAGTCTATTATAAACAGGGGGATTGTCTATCATAGTCTTATAGCAGCTAGATTAATTTTCACACAAACACATACATATATAGATATAGCCCTGGAGGCAAATGTCCGGGGAGAAGATATTCAAGTTATCAATTTACGAGTGGGTATTTCGTTCATTTGAAGATCGATATTTCTGGCAAGTCATAGTACTCATGCTTTTCTGCGTCATGTCGTTTTCATTTTTGGGAACATGTATTTCGGGGATTTCTCAAAAGCGGGGTTTTATCTCTCACTGAGATTCATATGCATTTTCTTCAGTAAAACAATTCCAGGTTGTTCATTCTGCGTTCTGTATATCTCCCGGCTTTCGTATGGGTATTTGACAGTATCTCGGAAGAAGCATATCTCCAGGCTTTCGCAGGTTTCGCATGAGGTTATTATCTCATTTCCATATAGTCATTGTCTTTCTCGCGCGCGTCTGAAGTCGGACGTTTTAACCCGTTGACTGCCGTGTCCTGACTCCTCGTGCGGCTGTACTCAAATGACCGTGATTCTCCCTTCCCTGCGGGGCGGTTAACATCTTTTGCCTTCCCTTTCTCCTTCTCCCTCTTCTTCTTCGTCGTGTCGACTAAAAATAGACATGATCACACACAGGGCCCAAAGTTTGGCTGATGACACCGCTCCTCGAATATCGGCATGTATAAGTTTGGCTGACGAAATCGCACCCCCAATATCGCATGTATAAGTTTGGTGAAAACCGAATCCTGTCTTTATATATATATATATATATATATATATATATATATATATATATAGAGAGAGAGAGAGAGAGAGAGAGAGAAGAAAAAAAGAGTGATAAAAATGCGACGATTGTCCAAATTTATTTCAAATTTCAATTGTTCAATGCAAGGTGTATTCAGTAATAAACTAGTGTTTATTATTCTTTCCTTAAGATCGAGATCTTATAATCAGAGGAGAAATACAGATAGATAAGTTGGCTTTCGAAAAAACCAAAGTTCAAATATTTGAAAAATATGAAAATTATTATTAAAAAAGATATTATTAAAAAAACGCAGTGAATGAAAAGAAAAGAAAAGTTCCGTAAAAAAGATATGCAGATTTTCCGGGTGGTAAATTTCCGTTGAAAGGAAGTCCGATGAATTGTAGAACGTGAAAACAACTGTTTGCGTAGGAGCCGTGTGGAGAAAGTGCTCAAAATTACAAGTAAATCCAAACGCACTTAAAAGGGATTGAAAAGAGAAAGACTGGCCATTTTTTATATACTTCCTGGACCCAAAAAGGCAGATGACATCTCGTTCAGAGGTCTAAATCCAAATGAAACAAAACGGTTACATTTGGGGTTAGGGAGAGGGGGGTTTAAAGCGCTAGGGGTCATGAGGTTCGGAATTGTTTAAATAGCCGCTGTATGAGTTGGGAAGAAATAAAAAGGAAGAAAAAAGACCAAAAAACAGAGAAAAGAGAAAAGGGTTGGATATGGGGATGAAGTTAAAGTGACAGGGTGGTTGGGTGTGTGGGCGGGCGATATAGTCAAGGTTAAGATATAGGTTTTTGAGGGTGGGATTAATCTGAAGCGGGAAGCAAGTATAGAGATTGCCGATTCTAAAAATAGAATTCAAATGAGTGAGCTTCTAACATTTCAAAGGTAACAAGTAAGGCAGCTAAAAGCAAAGTAAATTGTAGTTACTAGTTAGGGTTTCTAGGGATTTAAAAAGGGTTAAGCAGAATTAGTTATAAGCATGGTAAAATAAATAGACGTATGTGAGAGGGTGAATAATTAAAAATAAAAAATAAAAAATAAAAAATAAAGATTAAAAATTTAAATTTAAAAGGAACTAGAGAATAGTTAATTAAAAAAATTGTTTTAAAACCAAATTAAGGGTTAGATGAATAATTTGAAGGGAAATTAAATGACAAAGGAGAAAAGGGGGGAAAATAAATTAAGGAAAAAAGTTCGTAATATTAAAGATCAAGCCAGTCCTACTCAGTTATATTAAAAATTTAGGAGAGGGGAACAGTATAAGGGATAAGGAGAGATTGTTAGAAACAATTTGTTAATAATAAGGGGTGGAATTGGGTTAGTTCAATTAAAACTGTGTCAGTGTTGTAATTTATAGTTTAAATGTTGAGTGAGCAGTAACAGGGTAACAATTAGCAATTACAGTTTAAAATTAAATTAGATTTATAAGGGAAGCTTGCAAGAGGTTTCCAAGTAGTTTGAAAATATGATTAGAGGGGATGGGGGTAAAATTGGTCAAATATAAGATAAGGTGAGCAAAAGAGAAAAGATCGATAGAAAATGGCTCGCGAATAGTTAGAGGGATTAGGATTATTCAAAGTAGGCCAAAATATGTAGTCATGCAACTAGCCTGAATCAATCAATTTGTTAAAAATATTTCTAGGGGTGCATTGAGACTATTAAGGAGATAGGGTAGAAATGCTAGTAACAATTGAATTAATATAAGTGTTATGGGCCAGGGTTGGATTGAAATTAAGCAAACTTACATTTTAATGCTAGTGTGTTAGAAATCTAATAAGAATTACAGGGGGATATATATGGACCCAATTGGAGGGGAAATCGATGATCGTAGTTAAAAAGAGGACAAAACAAAGTTACAGGGGAAAATGTTGCTATTAGGAGGAGTCCAATATAAGGACGATATAGTGGTTGTGTTGGAGATAATAAGGAAGTGAGATTAAGAGGCCATGGAGGAGTTTGTGGGTAGGTTTACGGACAGAAGAAAAAGTGATAAATATAAGAGGTTAGGAGTAGAGCTGAAGTAAAAGGATAGTAGGAGTTATATTGCAGAGGAGGTATAAATGTCTAGATATTAGATATGTTAATGATCGGTGGGTAGTAGGAGGAATAATGCTAGTTCAATCCACGATAGGTGTTACGGGTAGATATAGTTATTAGGTGCAATGGGGAGGAAAACATTTATTGGGAAGGTTAATTGGTGAGATTAGGGGTGTTAAGAATAGAAGTTACAAGATTACACAGGGATATAGTTTAGAGATTTGTCAGATGCTAAAAAAAGGGGGGGTTATTGGCTGGGAGGAGGAGTGTCAGAGGGAGTAATGAAATTAATGTATTTAAATTTGATACTAATAATTAAATTATATGGACATTTTGACGTGTTTTTTTGTTTGTCGATCGAGTATAAATATTACGGAAAGAAAGTGAACTGTAAAAATAGTATCCGGAACTTTTAGATAATTTTAAATACAAGTACATAAAATTGAGTTAGAGGTTCGTTTGGTTTTGAGTGAAAAAGTAAACAAATACATAGATTAAATAGAAAAGTCACGCTGATGGCGGGTAATAAATAAATATGCACTGATGAAGCCGTTTTGTAAGTGATTGTTATTTTTGTATATCATTAAAATAGATAATTTTGAGATGGGTAAAAACAATTGTATGAAAATAAAGTGTTTTTCAATTAAATTTGAAATGCTTACGGGATAACTATCATTTTATTTATATACATATATATATATATATATATATATATATATACAGAGAGAGATGTATGTAGCGTAATGTGTTTTAGTATAGGATAGATGATAAGAGCCCTCAAAAACTCATGAAAGAGCATATATATATATATATATATATATAATCAAATAACACTAGACATTAGTTTAATCGCAAACTGAAAATCTATACCGTAGAGCATAAGATATCAAGTGTGTCTATTCTTCTATATGATACATTCGTCAACTGCTGGTACTATATATATATATATATATATATATATATATATATATATATATATATGTGTGTGTGTGTGTGTGTGTGTGTGTGTACATATAGTGTGTATTATAAGTTGAAGGAAAAACAATAAAATTCTCGATTTTAGGTTCTACAAGAACTAATATAAAGTATTTCATTTAATAACTATAAATTACAGTGTATGTTGGGTGTACCGAGGTTTTATCAATATGGCCCTTCGTAAGTCCTCTGATAGCCTCAAAAACTACAACTCCTAGCAACCCGTAGAACGCCAACTGCTTATGCAGAACAGGTGAACATTATCCTTTGTGAGGAGAATATTCTATCAAATCCGTTGTCTATGATACAAAAGTCACTATTCAGACAC
>OY744521.1:93185197-93190197 GCA_963556195.1 Sepiola atlantica | reverse complement strand
TATATCTCTCTATATATATATCTATACATATATATCTCTATACATATATATCTCTATACATATATATCTCTATACATATATATCTCTATACATATATATCTCTATACATATATATCTCTATACATATATATATATCTCTCTCTCTCTGAACAGTCAATGATAATAAAACTAACTATAAGACAGAGGATTGGAATGGTCTTTTATGAACACAAGTATTAACACTATTTGACCCATAAGATGAAAAGAGAGGTAAACCAAGACAGCAAGTGAGATATAACAAACAGCAAAACTAAACTGTACTTTTAGGATTTTGTCTTTTTATTTTTATTTTAACTGGCTTTGCAAATTCAATTTTCCTCATTCAAATAATCTAACCGAGCTCAATAAGTGAGACAGCGCGTCACATTATTTCTGGTATATATATATATATATATATATATATATATATATGACGCCTGAATTTTAGACAAAACCTCATCACTCAAGGACTCTCATGTATAGAAACTGAAGCTCTCAGTTTCGTGTTAAAATTCGCAACTGGGATACATTCAAATATCACCACTAACACAGTCGTAAATAATTACAGACATGAAGACAGACTTCCAAAAAGATTTTATACAAGGTAGTATCTCTATTCACAGCCACTCTACTCAATGATTCAATAATACCAGAGAGGTATGTAGATACTTTAAAACACCTAGCAAATAACAATAACATCATTATATCACTATCAGATAAAGGTGGTGGGATAGTAGTTATGAAGAAGAACTCATATTTAAAGATGACATCTACACTACTATCAGATGAAAATACATACAACCACACAGACTTAAAAACTATAAACAAAAGCATTGAGACTTTTAACAAATCTTTCAAAAAACGTATAAAAAACGATATAAAATAGACATTATATATTGAAGGTAAAAGGTAAAGGTAAAGGTCGCATAGCCTGGACGCGCACGAGTGTCGTTGCCGACATCGCACACTGCCATGGCCGTAGCGGCGGTGATTTGTTAAGAATCACCGTGTCTAGGGCACAGCATATGAACCTTCCCTGAGTTTTAGTCAGGTACCCATTTACTGCTGGGTGGACAAAGGGAGTTTTCAGACCCTAAAATTCGCATGCCGTGAGTGGGATCGAGCCCGGGTCGTCCAGCCCAAAGACAAGTGCTATAACCACTCGTCCACATGCACTCCCTCATATATTGAAGACGACCCAATTATTCCCACATTATACGGCCTTCCCAAAACTCATAAATCGGGCATCTCTATGCTCACTATAATATCTGGTATCGGTAGAATCACGCATATGATTGTACGAGCCCTAGCCAATATACTAACGCCACTACTGGGCACCATCAGCTCTTCCTATATATAAAAAGCTTGAGACTTATTAAACAAAATAAAACATATTAATGTACAAAACAAAATCATACACAGCTAACACGTAATATCTATATTCACTTATGTCCCTGTTAAAAAGTGCTTAAATTTACCCCGTATGCACCTAAAAAAGATCAACATCAACTTACTGTTTCCCCCAACACTTAAATAGAGATATCAGACTTATCACGGACATGACGTATTTTTAATCTGACATTAGGTTCTATAAGCAAAAATTCAGATTTCCTATGGGCAACCCTCTCAATGGAGTTCTAGCCTGTCTATTCTTAGAATTCCTAGAGTATGACCCTTTCAAATTTAGATAACTTCCAAACTCTGAATACTTTAGATATATTGATGACATCTTAATGTTTCTACACTAAGACACACAAATTGAAAATCTCAAAACCAAGCAAGCACGGTCGAACCCTCCGTAAAATTTACATATTAAACAGAAAAAATAACTAGATACCATTTTAAACACGCTTATAATAAAATCCAAGAATAACATATCATTTAAAGTGAGCGTAAAACTACTCTAAAAAACGACTATATATATTTTTTTTATTCACACCATAACAAAATAAAAATATGTATTATAATTTGTTTTTACGTGCTTTTAGAATCTGTAGTCCACAATATCTAGACGAAAAATTCAAATACATCACAAATTAATTGAAAACATTGCAATACCACACATATTTCATATTAAGTGCAAAGAAAAAATCCCTACTAATATTTTGAAAAAAAAACAATACTTCTCTCCTAAATAGACATCTTCTTTTACCTACGCATGTGAATACTCCAATAATTTGCAACACTCTAAATTAACTAGGAATTCCGACAATACAAGCTACATCATAAACTATAAAACAAATATTAAAAACAACAAAACATTTTAAAAACACATATAATGCAGGTATATACACTATCCCCGTGCAGTAATTGTCATAATATATAGGTAGGGGCAACTCAACAGAAACTAAAGAAAAGGCTTGGTGACATAAAAGATTTTAAAAATAAATTCTCTGAACGCACATTTCACCCATACATTACAACACGATAATTCCTTTAATTTGGGGCAGGCTAGATCATTAAATTCATTTTAAATAAATCTCGTTTAAGACTTCTTTAATAATAACTCATTATAAACTCTAACACAAACGACGTAATGGCTTCTAGAATTTATTTTCTTTAATCAGCAAACTTATTTTATCCGTACGGAACTTGAATTTAGATTCAGGTTAGCTATTTTATACCACTCTCCCAACATACTTTACACATAATATCTACAATAAAATGAATAACAAAAACAAAATAAATATAAATAAATAAAAACATTCCCTTCATTTACTAAAAATTTTGCGCATTTCAATTTTCAAATAGCTATGCTCTATTTCGAAAAAAGAACAAAACCACATTTTTTGATATTCTAACGACTTTTTGTTTCAAGTCAATATTCCCGAGGATGTCGTGAAATAAATAATATTTTGTCCCCCTTTTAAATTTCCACATATGTGCATAATTATATACACACATATTATATATATATATATATATATATATATATATATATATATATATATATATATGTGTATATGTATATATGGTGTGTATTTAGACAGCATTTTCTCAAGCATGATTCGACAAAGAATGGACAACGTTCATCAAACCTATGGGGCATTTATTCATTTTTTTAAATTTGAATACAAAAAGGTTCATTATAAAAGGTGAAAAAATAAAAAAGGTATAATTAAACAGACGAATTATGTCATATTTTAACAATGTTTGCATAAATATATATATTAAATATTAAGACATTACTTTCCCCTCGCAATATATTATTTTCACCCTCTCTCTCCCCCGCCTACACCTTCCCCTTATGCGACCTTGATATGTAACCCTCCCCTTTCTCTAACTTCGATAACCAACTATCTGACCTCAATAAACAGGACACACGCTCTCTTCTCCTCCCACAATGTGTAAATAACTCCGACCGCTACCTATCCCCTACACCTTCCATAGTTAACTTATTTTCTCATACTGCTAACATATTTTTGAGCCCATAATTTGTATTTTCATAGGCGACCCTTTTGAGCTTACACCACGTACGCTTCCTCCTCCTCCCTTATTGTTATAATAACTCCGATTTCTACCATCCCCCACGCACACTTTTCACGGATCTCAATTCCTCCCACTGCTACCACCAATTTTTGCTTATAATTTATCTTTTCATAAGCGTGTTCAATTCCTACTACTACTGTTTTAAATATTTGTACTTGTGTGTTTATTTCTTCAGACCAATCATCCTGACGATGTCTTGAAATAAAGACGAAACGTTGATGATTACATAAAATGATATTTTTGGTTTTCCTTTAGTATTTACTATATGTATATATATATATATATATATATATATATATATATATATATATATATATATGTGTGTGTGTGTGTGTATGTGTGTGTTTGATACTAACTGAATGATAGATAGATATAAATTGATAGACACACACATATAGCTAGAATACTCACTAAATGATAATTAGATAGAGACAAAACGGTAGAATGACCGGAAAGGCGATAAAATGCCATTTCATTTGAAAAGCCTTGTATTATTCATAAAAATTGACAGATGTAAGCTGCTGCAGGAAATCGAAGTTATAGAAGATGAGAGAAGAATTCACGAAACGCACTTCGATTATCCGCTGAAATAAGCAGCACGTGACTGACACGCAAACTCGGGTAACTCAGAGTTGCGATTCTCCCGAATTGGCGCCAATTCATGCGATTCGAGCGCGGGCCTACGTGTTATCTGGCTCCGCATCGCAAAGCGATTCGTTCCGTGGGGGTCCGCTGAATAGAGTGAGTCTGACGTGAAGTAAACGCCTTTAACAAACTCGCGGCCATTTTTCAGTTAGACGATCGGCGCTACCGGTGAAAAAGTCATTATTATTTATATGTAAGTGTATGTATCTATTTGGCTAGTATTAATTATAAAGTGCATCGGATTCGTTGTAGAAAATGCTAGAGAGTAAGTAAGTGAGTAAGTAAATAAGTACACGCCTAGGTGTGTTTTCTGTTTACATGGCGGTAGCTACGTCCACAATGGAAACAGATGCCTTCCAGAAAAATTGAACGATATTTTAGATTGAACAGGTGTGTTCACAGTCGCATGAATGTTCATCACTGTAGTAAAATAAGTAAGGAATAAAACGGAAATGCATTGGAATGTGAAGTAAATGTATAGCAAACCGTAATATCATATATTAATATAATATATGATATTTCGTACATATACATATATATACATACATATATATACATACATACATATATATATACACATACACATATATATACATATATACACATATATATACATATATACACATAACATACACAACACAACACATACGTATAATATACATACACATACATATACACATATACACACGTATATATATACATACACATACATATACACATATACACACGTATATATATACATACACATACATATACACATATACACACTAGATATATATACAATACATACACATATATACATATATACACATATACACATATTATATACACATACATATACACATACA
>OY744521.1:93173318-93175818 GCA_963556195.1 Sepiola atlantica | reverse complement strand
TACCTACGAAAGAGTATGACTATTTTTTATAATAATAAAGCTTTAATAGATGAACATTCTGACGATAATTATATACGGAAATATGGCTATCTATATGTTAGCCTCGTACGAATAAAAACTCCGAAACATGTGTAACAGGTTTTACACAAATCCTTCTGTTTTAAATTATATATATATATATATATATATATATATATATATATATATATATATATATATATATATATATTAATGGAATGTAACAATATCCTTGTTATTTAAATATGTTCTCTTGTTACATGCTGACAATCATCGAGCAATTGGAAAAGGTCGGTATACATAAAGAAACGAAAGTATATTTGAAAATACTGTACTTGTATGTTATTTCTTCAAATAAATACCTTGAAGAAGTTTTAAAATCAAGACAAAACGTTCATTAATGTATACCGAATTTTGTTTTTCATTTTTCATTGTCATCACGTTGGAATATTATTCGCATAATATTCTATCAAGCACACACACACACAGATATATATATATATATTAAATTTATATACATATATGTATATATATATATATTAAATTATTTATATACATATATATATATATATATATTAAATTATTTATATACATATATATACATATATATATATATTAAATTATTTATATACATATATATACATATATATATATATATTAAATTATTTATATACATATATATATATATATTAAATTATTTATATACATATATATATATATTAAATTATTTATATACATATATATACATATTAAATTATTTATATACATATATATACATATATATTAAATTATTTATATACATATATATACATATATATTAAATTATTTATATACATATATATACATATATATTAAATTATTTATATACATATATATACATATATATTAAATTATTTATATACATATATATACATATATATTAAATTATTTATATACATATATATACATATATATTAAATTATTTATATACATATATATACATATATATTAAATTATTTATATACATATATATACATATATATTAAATTATTTATATACATATATATGTATTAAATTATTTATATACATATATATACATTAAATTATTTATATACATATATATACATTAAATTATTTATATACATATATATACATTAAATTATTTATATACATATATATATATTAAATTATTTATATACATATATATACATATATATTAAATTATTTATATACATATATATATATTAAATTATTTATATACATATATATATATTAAATTATTTATATACATATATATATATTAAATTATTTATATACATATATATATATTAAATTATTTATATACATATATATATATTAAATTATTTATATACATATATATATATTAAATTATTTATATACATATATATACATTAAATTATTTATATACATATATATACATTAAATTATTTATATACATATATATACATTAAATTATTTATATACATATATATACATATATATTAAATTATTTATATACATATATATACATATATATTAAATTATTTATATACATATATATTAAATTATTTATATACATATATATGCATATATATTAAATTATGTATATACATATATATACATATATATTAAATTATTTATATACATATATATATACATATTAAATTATTTATATGTATATATATGTATGTATATATATATTAAATTATTTATATGTATATATATGTATGTATATATATATTAAATTATTTATATGTATATATATGTATGTATATATATATTAAATTATTTATATATATATATGTATGTATATATATATTAAATTATTTATATATATATATGTATGTATATATATATAAAATTATTTATATATATATATGTATGTATATATATATTGAATTATTTATATATATATATGTATGTATATATATATTGAATTATTTATATATATATATGTATGTATATATATATTAAATTATTTATATATTTATATGTATGTATATATATATTGAATTATTTATATATATATATATATGTATGTATATATATATTAAATTATTTATATATATATATATGTATATATATATTGAATTATTTATATATATATATATATGTATGTATATATATATTAAATTATTTATATATATGTATATATAAATTTATTTATATATATGTATATATATATATAAATTTATTTATATATATGTATATATATATATAAATTTATTTATATATATGTATATATATATATAAATTTATTTATATATATGTATATATATATAAATTTATTTATATATATGCATATATATATATAAATTTATTTATATATATATGTATATATATATATAAATTTATTTATATATATGTATATATATATAAATTTATTTATATATATGTATATATATGTATAAATTTATTTATATATATGTATATATATGTATAAATTTATTTATATATATGTATATATATGTATAAATTTATTTATATATATATATATATAAAT
>OY744521.1:93140818-93168318 GCA_963556195.1 Sepiola atlantica | reverse complement strand
AACTTTGTTTGCTAAAATTATATTTTATTTTTTTAATTTTTTTATGGAAATCGCTCCAGACAAGGAACCACTTCATGTAAGGAGCTAAAAGATACTACTTCAAGGTCTAAAACTAGCCAACGATAACTGTTAGGTGGATAGATTCCGACACAGAAAGCAGCAATTCTCAACCTTTGTAAGAAACATCGCTCATGGAATTTGAGGACTAAACGACAAAATAAGAGAACGTTTAGTTACGAGGCTGCAGAACGTCAAGTCAAGATTCACTAAAAGCAAAAATACAGTTGAATAAAACTTATCGAATCGACAACGGAGAGACGGGTGTTTTTAAAAGCTGTTTATATTGACAGAATGGGAAGGATACACACTTCTTTTTTTTTAACTTAGTTCACCCCAAACAAGCAAGTTGCCACTGTAGACGTAAGGAGCTACTGAGAATTATGGTGAAAGTTTAGGGGGTCATTCTAAATTGGGAGCTGTGCAGCGAGATGCTTGTTCACATTAGTTTTAAATGTTCTGCATGTCGGTAGAGTCGGGGAAACGGGGAGCGGGGAGGGAGTTCCAAATGTCGGCTACACGAAAAGAAGCTATTAGAGTAGAAGGCTCTCCAGCATCTGGGGACATCCATAGTGAATGGATGGAATTTAGTTGATTGTCGGGTTGGTCGAGTGTATTTACGTCGATGAAGCACAAGAGCATTAAGTTTCATCGGAGCACATTCCATTGAAGTACCTCTAAAACAACTACAAGAATGCAACATTGCATCGATGGGACATGGGCTGAAGCTTGGTAAATAGTGAGGGATCTATTAGATTAAAGACTCTTTTTTGGACCTTGTCTAAGTGCGAGAGACTAGTGGATGGTGCACCAGCCCAGATGTGAAAACAATACTTCATGTATGGGCGGATCGTGGCTTAGTAGCTATATAGCATACTGGTGGGTGTGAGAAGTTTTCTAGCACGGTAGAGGGAGCCTACTTTCTTTGCAGCGGCTTTGTGCAATGTATTCAATGTATTTTTCCCCAATTCATGTAACCTGTGAATGTTAGGTCGATGAGTTTGAACGTTGGACTCTTAGGTAGGGTGTTATTTGCCATGGCAATCGGTGGTTGAATAGATTTCTTGTAGTTGCTGTACAAAGGGGTTTTATTTTAGTAGCAGAACATTTGTCAATAGCTTTTTTCTAAAGTTCAGTACTTGAATTTTTCTTGTTTCTATTTTTAAAAGGCCAAAATATTTGTCAAAGTTCACAACTTGAATTTGTTTTTTAAAGGTAGAAAAATTGCTAAAGTTCTCAACTTGAAATTTTGTTGTTTTTTTAAGACAGTGGCAGAACATTTGCCAAAGTTCAGAACATTATTTTTTTTTGCAACAAGGAAAGTTCCAAGGGAAGAAAATATAAGAAAGGATAATCTAAAAATTGGATACATTATTTGTAATATTGGATGTCAAGCTTTTAAATTTTTTTTATGACTTATTTTAGTATATATGCCATTGGGATAGATACGTTTTCCTTTGGGTTTTTTCTTCTTTTCGGATGCTTCTTGGTATGTTTAGATGCAGATGTAATTGAGACTTTATTAAAGGGATTTCTATTAGAATTGACTTTCCCATGAACAGCTCTTTTTGAGTTTAGAATGATACTAGGATGGTGGGAATGTATTTAGGATAATTCTAACGAGTATAAAAACTTGAGGTTGTCAATCACTGTTTAAAACAGTAAAAGCAACTCCGTTGTTAGAAGGCACACATTTTGTTTTATTTATATGTCAAGATAACTTGTTATAAGCATTATGCCTGTATTTTTAATAGTTTTTGAATTTGTCTAAATTTTGCCCCATCTCTTACTTTCATCAACAGTTATAATGAGTGGGTCTAGGTACGTTTTAACTGGATTAATTGCAATAATTTAATGTAGTATCTTAATATGCAGAATACCTAGAAACTATAGTGCCATGGTTATCATTAGAATGTTAGTACACCCGGGCGTAGAAGCAGATTTGCCTTTTTATCAAAGGACTTTTTGCACAGATGGCTAATGTGACCTTTTAGATCACATAATTTGCATGCACGTGGAAGATTATTTTTTGGTCAGGGTAATTATCAGTCTTATGATTAATACCTGCGTAAAGAAGGCATAAATCAAGTTCTTTAAATCTAGAACTTCTAGATTCAAATGAACTGTACTTGACACATCAAGCCATAAAATGTCCGTTTACGGTACAAAGTCTACAATGGGTAACAATTTTACTGGCCATAGTAGAAACATTTTCAAGTATGGGAATACTGTCTTGAAACCTAATGCTCTTATAAAATTATTCCTGTTGACATATAAACCTATCCTGGTGAATATGAATATTCTTCCTATTCATTTTGGAAGATTAGTTATTTTAAAAGTTTTTTATAATTTCATAACTATCAAAAATCTTGTTGATTTTTTTATACTTATTGTTGAACTTACGAATCAATTCCTTCTGAAATATCGAAGGTAATTTAAAAAGAAATGTTTAATTAACTCAAATCAGGGGAGTTCTCAAAAAAGTCCAAATTAAATGAGGATTTAAGCTCCGATTAATAAGCATTAATACCAGGTAAAAATTCATCTACATCTGTAAAGACTGGGGCACATTATCGACACTAGTCCAAAGTTTGTTTAAATATTTCATTTATGATGAAAGGAATACCCAAAATCATATTTAAATAAACCCATGACCACCTCATAATTATCGTATTCAAGAGAAAGATTCGATATTAATTGGGAAGTTTTCAAGAGAGGTAGTTTTACTATCTTCGACTTTACTGAAAGAACACAATTTTCAAATTGAGCTAAGAAGTTCTTAAACTCAAATTTTCCAACCTCCTCACCATTAAATGTTGTACATTGGATTTTAGTGTATACAGATGTTCCGTAGCGCGATGTGTACGGTAACAAAGGTGAAGGAGTTGAAACTATGTCATTCATTTCCGAACGTTTTTACGACACGTGAGAAATAAATTCTAATTCTTCTATTTCAGTTTCAAGCAAGCCACTGTGTTCTAAGTATCTTCTTTTTTCGGAAATTTCGCTTATTTTAGTGTTTGCCAAATCAATATCCACCAAATCAATATCCACCATCCATTTATTAATCACATCCTGTTCTCTCACGAAATAGGAAGCTTTAAGGAGATCCTTACTTAGCATATTTTCTAAGACATAGGTTATTTGTTTCTTAATGTTTTCACGGGAAAACAAAATATGTAACCCCTTTTAAAGTTTTTAAAATCGGTCATAATGCCACGATAAGGATCTGGAACACTTATACAAGTGGACTTTTATTGGTTAACACCGGGAAAACGTAAACACTGTTCGATTGACTATCGTAATTTTAAATTAATAAATAGTTAATTAGAACAGACTTAAAATTAAGGAGCCAAGCTGGAAGGACGAATAAAATCACAGGTACCGAAGGGGAAGACAAAACATTACGAAAAACCAAAGCTAATTGTAAACAAATAATACCAACTATTTCCACTCTCAAGCCAGTCACGTAATGCATTAATAATATTTCCAATTTTCTTGCAAATTACAAGTAATATCTTTATTTTGCAAAATATTAGAATTTTTTTCCCGTTCAAATAAAAAGCCAAATTTCGCGTCAGCTGTATAGGAAAACCAAAAAATTAAACGCAATTTGACAAGAAAAAGAACAAACAATAGTTGAGTTAATATAAAGGTTTTATATAATGAAAAGAAAAGGAAAAATGAAGGAGAAAATTAGGTTCATCTGTTAACTTCTCTCTAAGAGATAAAGAGAGATTGAGAGAGAGGGAGATGGAGATGGAAGAGAGAGACCCACAGAGACTCATATGGCCATAGTGAAACAGATAATGAGATGGATTGATAAATAGGAAAATAAAAAATTAGTAAAGTTATTTGGATAAATTCCAAAGATTCTGATAGTGATTATATTTAGATGTATGTAGCATTTGAGAGTGGTTGCGTATATATATATATATATATATATATATATATATATATATATATATATATATATATATATATATATTATTGTAAATACACTTATACATATAAACACATAAGCTACACAGAAAGAGTTCATCACGCTCTGAAAAAATGCGTAACTTTCTGCGTTGCCTACCATATATATATATATATATATATATCGAAACTACGTCGTATGTAGGTAAAATATTTAAAACATAATTAGAAGCCACTTTCAAGTAAAATTGAAAGTCGAGCAATGTCGGAAAGATTAAACAAACATTCACCTTAAACCATCAGTGCAGTGCTCTGACTGTCGTTGAGAATTATTGAATTAGATATTTATGCTCGCCATTTTCAGTGTAAATATCACTTAATTTCTCCGTTATCACGTGACAATCTCTCGTGGCCTAATGTAACAGATTCAAGGTGTCTCTGTGAACCGGGTTCGCACCCTATGACCGTCTGAGATTGTTATTTCCCTGCGCTTCGTATGTAGGTAAAATATTAAAAAATAATTTAATATTACACACACGCACATATATATATATATATATATATATATATATATTCATATATATATATATATGTGTGTGAGGATGTGAGGATAAAATACACGATGCATCATAAATTTAAATACCGTGGAAATAGGATGTGGCAAAAAGACAAGAAATCAACGTTGATCCGAACGAAACCTGTCAAAAATCTCTCGTTTTATTTTTTTCTTCTTGTGTTTATTTTTTCTTTTGTCGTTTTCCTAGGAATAATTTTCTACATAAAAACTCTCAAGGCCATGTTAGACATGTGACCGGAATAACAGCGATTCGTAGTTACTTTGATTTTCGTAAAAAATTCTCTTTCTGTATTTTATCATATGTTTTTATTACTTGGAACCATTTAGAATGTACACTTGACTTCGAAAAATCTTACTATAATGACCTTTGTGCTGACCAAAGCAAAGGAAAGAGGCGCATTGAGAGCTTTTTCGTAGAAAATTATTCACAATTTCATGTTAGCAATTTGTCCCGAGGAAGTTTAGTCTAATTCGGCTGTAGCTAAAACATGTCTATGTGTATATACATATAGAGCCAATAATAGTTGTATAATAGAACATATATACTAAATAAATATACTCATCTACATGTTATATCATATGAACACAATACGGATTCACGGGATTGTGTATCCAGTTCCTATGAACAAAATTCCACCGGATATACTATAGATATATAGATATAAATTATAGTTTCTACAGGAAAGTTTTTCGTTGTCTCTACGAATCATCAGTGTAGCTAGGCGATACGTGATTTGAAAAAGGATCCCGGTTGTCCGCGTCCGGTGCTCCACTAACTGAGCTATTAAATCAGCCACTACTCGTAGCGAAAAGTATATCGTATTTAAAATTCATCATATATCTAATAAACTTAGCAATTCTACGGTATTATTAAATATAGGTAAACAGACATGTCACGGTGTTTATATATATATATATATATATATATATATATATATATATATTTATATATTTATATATATATATATACACATTTTTAAGTGAAATATTTTTCAAAATCAACACATGGTGCAATTTAAATAAAATAATCATTTATTAATATTTTTGCAAGCTTTCGTTGTAAAACAACTTTGTCAGGCGAGACTGTCTTATAGTTTTTTCTTTTTTTCTTCTTCCTCATTTTGATGGTATAAACCCCGAGGGGTCAGAACACGGTAGAGGCAGAAAAAACACGTCAAGTTGTAAAAGACGTTATAATAAGTAGAGTCCGGTCGATGTTTGGCGCAAATTAGCGCTTTTTGAATAAGGAAATTGACATCTTTAAAGCACACATAAAAATGTATTTAAGTGAATTTTTTTTGAAAATCAATACATGGTGCAATTTAAATGAAAACAATTTATTTACTTTTTTTGCAAGTTTTCGTCGTAATATATATATATATATATATATATATATATATATATGTGTGTGTGTGTGTGTGTGTGTGTGTGTGTGTGTGGTTGTTGGTTCATAGATGTTAATCCAATGAAGCTACAGTGTTCATAAGATAGTGCTGAATAATAAGTAGAGCTGTACTTTAGTATACAATTTTATTTATACAAACAGTTTTGGCTACATATATGAATACACGTTTAAGCTGTGACCTTATTCAAAGTCCAGCTTCCTCAGCATTGAATGTTTTCTGTTGCCTAAGGAAGCTTTACTTTAGAAAGGTCGTAGCTGTAACATGTATGCACATCTGTAACCAAAAATTGTTTTCAAATAAAAAATACATACTATACTAGCAGTACCCTCGGTTGGTGTTACCCGGGAGAAATATAAAATAATGAGAATCGTGTGCATTTAATGTTTAAAAAATAGAATTCGGTGCTTATTTTTATGCCCACCTTCTTTGTCCTGAAAACAATATTTTTGTCTTCGGTTTATTTTTATTATTATTTCGTTACTTTTCAAAATATAATTAACCTTGATGGATTTTACCCACATCACTTAATTTGGTGTCGATTTGAATATTGTTTACTTCTTGGTTTTTAATTTATGTTATACTTTTCAAAATATAATTAACGTTGATGGATTTTACCCACATCACTTAATCTGGTGTCGATTTGAATACTGTTTACTTTTCGGTTTTTAATTCATGTTATACTTTTCAACATATAATTAACGTTGATGGATTTTACCCACATCACTTAATTTGGTGTCGATTTGAATATTGTTTACTTGTCGGTTTTTAATTCATGTTATACTTTTCAAAATATAATTAACGTTTATGGATTTTACCCACATCACTTAATCTGGTCTCGATTTGAATATTGTTTACTTGTCGGTTTTTAATTCATGTTATACTTTTCAAAATATAATTAACGTTTATGGATTTTACCCACATCACTTAATCTGGTCTGGATTTGAATATTGTTTACTTGTCGGTTTTTAATTCATGTTATACTTTTCAACATATAATTAACGTTTATGGATTTTACCCACATCACTTAATCTGGTCTGGATTTGAATACTGTTTACTTGTCGGTTTTTAATTTATGTTATACTTTTCAACATATAATTAACGTTGATGGATTTTACCCACATCACTTAATCTGGTCTCGATTTGAATATTGTTTACTTCTTGGTTTTTAATTCATGTTATACTTTTCAACATATAATTAACGTTGATGGATTTTACCCACATCACTTAATCTGGTGTCGATTTGAATATTGTTTACTTGTTGGTTTTTAATTCATGTTATACTTTTCAACATATAATTAACGTTGATTGATTTTACCCACATCACTTAATCTGGTGTCGATTTGAATATTGTTTACTTGTTGGTTTGTAATTTATGTTATACTTTTCAAAATAGAATTAACGTTGATGGATTTTACCCACATCACTTAATCTGGTGTCGATTTGAATATTGTTTACTTGTCGGTTTTTAATTCATGTTATACTTTTCAACATATAATTAACGTTGATTGATTTTACCCACATCACTTAATTTGGTGTCGATTTGAATACTGTTTACTTGTCGGTTTTTAATTTATGTTATACTTTTCAAAACAGAATTAACGTTGATGGATTTTACCCACATCACTTAATCTGGTGTCGATTTGAATATTGTTTACTTGTCGGTTTTTAATTCATGTTATACTTTTCAACATATAATTAACATTGATTGATTTTACCCACATCACTTAATTTGGTGTCGATTTGAATACTGTTTACTTGTCGGTTTTTAATTTATGTTATACTTTTCAAAATATAATTAACGTTGATGGATTTTACCCACATCACTTAATTTGGTGTCGATTTGAATATTGTTTACTTCTCGGTTTTTAATTTATGTTATACTTTTCAATAGAATAAAAGTTAAAGTGTAGTATCTTCTATACTATACTTAATCTGTTCTCCGAAATAATAATGTTATTATTAATATACACATTTTAACATGGTGATGGGGGTTGTTAAGTACTGTGTACTTTCACTTAAATTAATAAACAAAAGATTCCGTAAAAATTGAACTTAATATGAAAAATAGCACGGTCCTAGTCCGTAAACTGAAGAAGTACCCTTTTCTCTCCTGGGTCTATGAAGGATACTTTTGCAGTTTCTGAACCTGGACTATTTCTTTTTTTTTAGATAGGATTTCCTTACTTGGAAAACTCAATTTTTTACGGTATATGATGTTTAATAAATTGTATGGTGAAAGCATCGATAGTTAACATTTTTAATTGTGGAAAATCCATCGCCTTGCCAAAACGACCCCTAAGGATTAGGACTAAAAAAAATTTGGCGCCGTCTAGAAGGATTTCTCCTTTACTGATCGAGAAAAGAAAATGATACTTCTGCAGTTTACAGACCCGGACCATTTTTTCTTTTAGATATTATTTCCAAATTAAAATCCATTTTTTAAGGTATATTATATGTAATCAATTTTATGGTTAAAGTACCGAATAGTTAACATATTTAATTGGGGAACATCCATCTCTTTGCAAAACCGATTCCTTCGGACTGAGCCCAAAAGAAAACTTGCCGCAGTCTACAAGGACTTCTTCACTGATGGAGGAGAGAAAAGGATACTTCTGCAGTTTGCGAACCCGGATCCGGTTTAGAATTGGTATTTAATGAGAAACGGTATCATATCTGCACGGTCTTTAAAGTGCAGAAGTACCGAGAAATAATTTATGTCAGTTGCGTTGCAGAGTAGAATAAGTAAAATGTATTTATAATTAGAAAGGAAAAAATGGTGTTATCGTACGTGAAATGCTAGCCAAATTCCTAACATATTGTATGAATAGATATTGTATTTACCTTCTCTCCAGGAGGTTAGACACAAGGTCACGTGTGGGTTTTGATGAAAGTGTTTCTGTGGAACGAACTGGATTCGAACCCAGCACACCTAGGTCATCAGTCAGCGTTGTTAACAACTTAGCCACCATAGGTATTGGCATGAAAAGAAGAAACCGTAAGAGTATTGTTTACGTTGTAATATTTAGTAATGACAACAAAACTTAATTACTATTTGTTTTGTAATATTAAACTTGTTCGAATTGTACTTAGTTTCACTATATTGTTGGTAAAATCATCTCGCTTAATAATGTCTTCGCGTACACGTAAGCATAGTATAGATGGAAAGAAGCGAAACATTTTACTGATAGGGAATAAGAGATTTCTTTGGTTAAAGAATTCAATAAGTAATGTTTTTTGTACAAAGATGGTGTTTATGTAGCGTAAAGAATGCACTGAGAAGTCATGAATCGTGAACACCAACAGTAATGTTTTGATGCGAATTCTAGCAGGTAATTTATTCAAGAAAGTGAACTTAGAAGCTCCCATATCTGGAGTAATGTTTAGAAGTTAATTGTAGCTGACTGTGTCATGTACAAAGTGAACTTACGGGCTACCGTACAAGTGTTGTAAACAATGGAATTGAAAGGTTGCGCTTGCCGTGACGATCTTATGTGTTCACAGAAGATGCCTAAGCCTTCAAAATAGCATGAAAGTATAGACTGAAGGTTGCATGTACGAAGTTAAAATATGATAAAAATTTATGAATTAAAAAAATGGAATAATTGGAAATAAAATTGGCTCGTACTTGAGCGCTGTGGATAGAAGACACCATTTTGAATCGAGTTTGGTTACAAGGTGAGGCGTTTGTTTATTGATTCGTAAATTCCGAAATGAGTTGCAGTCTATTGCTAATAATTTTATGTAATCCGATATTCTGGAATTAGAAATGGTATTAAATTATTAGAAGAATTAAATGAAACAATTACGGTGACCATTGTATAAATTATCCGATGTAATTTATTTACCGGCGCTAAGTGGGAGGGTGGGAATAGTAATGTTTACTAGCATCTGTATGGAGTATGTTTTTGTTAGAGTCTGTGATGGCGGTTTTAAAGTTAATTTATTATTAGATAGTGAAAATAATCATAAATTTCTTGAAACACACGCGAGTGAATAAGCTGAATAGAGTGGTGAGTTCAATAGCCTTATGATGCATGTGGTTATATTGTTACGCTCGTCAAAGGTACAGGGGAAAATGTCTTCATTTCATATATAAGAAAGTAGTGCATATATATATAGTATTTTTATTTATAAAAACACACATATATATATATTATATATATATATATATATATACTAGCAAAAACTACCCGCCCTTCGGGGTGCAACTAATGTAACTAGCTTTATCAACAGAAAAAAAGAAACTGTTATTTTAATATTTTAGTTATTTACAGAAAAACAGCAAAAAGGCTATTGTTATAGTGTATTCCAATGGTGACATTTAATTTTAAAAATTAATTCCCCATAATGAAAGGATTAGACGAAAAATCGGTGTGATTGTCAAGAATAACCAACAAAAAAGAAAAGGGTGAAAAAAAACTAATAATCAACAAATTACTATTATCAAAAGCAATGAAGTTACTTTTCTATCGTCATTTTTTGTTTCATGGTTTTTCAAAGCGTTTGTATTGCATTTTAATTATTTGTCCAAATTCGATCGCGTTAGAGTTCTATTTTCAAGATGGCGTATGCGGATATTTCCATAGTTGGTTTTTCGTCTTTTTAGATGAAGAAACAAACAAAAAGTAAATAAAATTTACTTTTATATCTAATGGAAAAACAAAAAAGTATCATCAGACTTCGTAGACGGTCAGCAAACGACTGTCAGCCATCTTTGTTTTTCAGTACAATGTGATAAATTTGACCGAACGGTAAGGCTATATTGTTTATATTTTAGACAATGTAATACTTATCTTACTAATCATCATCAGTAGCAGCAGCTAAATCGTTGTCATCGTCAACAACAACAACAAAACACGGAAGTTATCTTTTGAATTTCAAAATAATACATTAAATTGTTGTAATTAATATTTATACTGATAATATTAATATGAAGAAAAGTATTACATTTATGTAAGGAAAGTAGAGTACAAAAATAGAAATGAATTTTGCAGAGTATTAGTTTATTTGAGAGTGTTTATAAAAGTATTATTCAAATGAAGCAGTGTGTTTTCGCAATATTATGTTGGGTATATATAAGGTGTTTGAGAATATTTAAATGTAAAATTAAATGAAATAATGTTAACGTGTTTTGATATGAATATAGTCGGGATAAATAAATAAAACTTTCGCATGTATTCATATATATATATATATATATATATATATATATATATATATATATATATGAAGAGTACATGTATGTATTCTTATATTATATGCATCCATAGATATATACATTCATATATACATAAATTGAGATCAGATAGACAAATGAATAGATATGAGTTGATTCAGATTCAGAACATTAGTTTTAAACACTAGATTTTAATTGACTTTTAAAATCTAAACTATCTAAGTTCGTAGAGCGACAACACTAACTCCGAACAGGTATATAAATAGTTTGTATTTCCATTTGTTATTGATCTTATGTGAGAGCGATAATAAAAAAAGATATATAGTTCGAGTGTATTTCTTACTTTTAACTAAGTAGTACCTGTTCTGATACTACATTTCATGTTTTCTGTCTTCAGTCAGTAGGAGAAAACATTTTCTAGGCCGAGGCGATTTTTATTTATCTAGAATGCCCCTTTTAGGGAAGCTGGATTTTTCCTGGATTAAAAAAAATGACCTTGTGTCTAACTCTGCCTTCATGGGGAAGCAAGTGAATAAGACTAAGTAACATCAAGTGCAGGGACAACATTTCCAAAAAATAATTACAGAATTAATAATGCAATAGTTGAAGAATTTTAAAATTTTCCGGCGATGAATTCGTAAACTATTTTGCATTGTATTTTTTTTATATCTGATTTTCTTTGAAGCCATTCCAAAACTTAATGTTTAATTAATATACGCCCGAACTTCATACATATGCTGCAATTATCTAGGTAATAAACACAGCTTATTTCGCATCAGTACTGAATATAAAGAAGACACAGAAATATCACGTTGTTACTATATTGTTACATTCTCATTCACTGAGGCCTTCACAAACTATTTGTAATGGAAATCGCTCCAGACAAGGCATGAAACTACTTGATGTAAGGAGCTAACAAGAACAAAAGATGATTATCGCATAGACAGCAGATGCTTGTTTGCCTTAGTGTTAAAAATACCAAGCTATAGCTAAGAGGAAAACAGTCAGCATGAAGAGAGTTTCACAAGCCTACAGTTTTTGGAAATAAGCTACTGGAATAGGAAGCTGTATTACAATGAGGTATCGAAACAGCGAATTGATGGAAACCACTAGATAAACGATTGAAAGGAACTGGAACAAAGGAAGCAGGGAATAGATAACACAATTCTAAAAAACACATGCCATAATAGTATTTATAGAAAAGACTGAGACTAGCTACATCACGTCTGTGAGAGAGAGGGTGCAGAGAAGAAGAAAGGTGGGCCCATTCAAATTACACATACGTTTCTGCATTTTATCAAGAACCCTCAAATGGTACAGAGATTTACCAGTACAAATATGACAACAGTATTCCATAGATAATCTGATCGTAGATGTGTAGAGATAGAGAATAGCCTCAGGTGTGAAATAGTGTTCGGGGCAATAGAGAGAAGCGTTTTTACGAGAAGCAGAAATAGCAATGGATCTCATATATAAACTCCAGGAAAGATTTGATGAGAAAGAAAGAACAAGAAGATTCAGTTTGTACTTTTTTTCAATTCTTACCGGATGCCAGACATTCACACGCTATTTCAGAGACTCAAACCGAGAGATCTTTTTTAAGATTCTAACCGTCCCTTTAAGCGCAATTGTGTGTATCTCTCTTCCGCTTATTCAACTGTGTATATTCGTCAGGGAGTTTTTAAAATTCTTTTTTCATAATCCCGATTGCTCCTATAATTACTGAAATGATCGAGATCTTCCTGAGATTCTCGTTTCTTTTTATATCATACATAAGACTTAAGTATTTCGTTATATTTACCTCCTCAGATCTGTTTAAGCCAGCATCATTTGGTATACTGACTTAAACTAGGGTTGCTACTTTCTCCGTTTTGTCCCATATCACTATGTCAGGTTAAACAGATCCGTTTTCTAGGTATGTGGCTGTAGGAATTGCATAGTCATAGTAGATGGTGTATGACTTATTTCCAACAATTCTTTCTTGTATATATTACCAGGACTTGCAGATATTTACACACTCCATTGTGTCGCATTGAATAGTAGTCGCCCTCCCTCGGCATAACGTTAGGACTGAGTGTCAGATGGCACACACCCTTAACTTCTGTGTGGCAGAACCTGCACTTATTGTCGTTGCTGAGACCACCCATTTTCTTAAAATCATTATGTGGTAGTGTGTGTGTGTGTTGTAAAGTTAAAACTGTTTCTAAAGTCAACGATTCATTTCATTCCCTTTCCTTGTTCTTTCTCTCAGCCGTCTTCAACACGACAAAAGAAGCACAAAAACAGAAAAGTCATTCGAATATGACCATGCGTGTTCATGTCTGCCTCAGTCGCTCAGTTTTCCTTCTTTTTCCTCTTTTCTTTCTATTACTTTTTCATTATATTTCCTTTCCGTTTTTCTGTCTTATTTCTCTCTGCAAATACGTGCAATTTCGTTTCAATATGTGTCTTCTCTTTTTGCATGTAAATATATGTAAACACAAATAATTGTACTAATGTCGTTCGGAAACATATCTTTCTCTTTTTCTTCTTTTTTAATCTGTCGACAGGACTTTTTTCTGTTTCGTTCCATCTTTGGTCGGACGTTTTTTCTTCGTCAGACCCGTTACACGTTGTCATTTGTGTCATTTGGTAATCAACTCTACTCATTTCCTGCAGAAATAGCTGGTTTACGTACATCAAATAGCAATTGTTACATTTTCACTTTGCAAGGCGTGTATAGACCATTATACATACCCATTGTCGTCGTTGTTGGAAAGCTAAACACTTGATTGTCTGTGAAAACCAGAGAGACGGGTTACTTGTATGTGCGCGTTGGAGAGAGAGAAAGACAGGCATGTTCTTACACAGACAGATAGCTTGTCACGCTACATCTAGTCATATTATCGGGGTCGGCACCCTTCACATGTCCTCTCTACTTAAAGTGTCGCCAGGAAGAGGGAATGTTAATTTCCTTTGGTGTCACATGATTTTTCTGACTTCCGTGTTACTGGGGTCACCATGACCCTTAAGTGTCACTCAGACTTTTCCATTCAAATAACAGTTTTCCTTATGTAACACTATGATTGGTAATGTAGTAATATAATAAAAATATTGTTTTTATTACATATGACCCTTCAAAATATAATCCTTTTAGTATATTCATAATGACATATAGACGGTTATTAAGAATATAATAGTTTTTGGAGTATCACTATATGTGTTTCTTCAAAATATTGGGCTAGCCAAAAAGTTCGCTTGTTTTTTTAATGGGGTATTTATGCAATTCACTTTTCAAGCTGGATTTGGAAAATATCTGCGATTTGTCTGGTTGTCAAACGGCAATCTTGTTTAACTACGGCTTTCACTTGGTCACTGTCGATCATATTTGGTCGGTCAGAGAGAGGGGCATCTCTCACTGAAAACATTCATTTTCGGAATCGAGCAAAGCATTTCTGGCACACCCGTTCTGTAACAGAATTCTCCCATACACATGGCATATCTTTATGCAAGTTTTCTGTAGTTTTTATTCGTTTTCTGTAGTAAAAAAATCATCAGATGTCGGTAGTGCTTTGTTTGTCCATTTAAAAGCCTGAAATACAAGCAAAAATGTAAGAACCCCATCTGCTCGGAGATTTATTACACTGACGCCAACATACTCGCTACACAAAATACAGGATTTGAAGAATAGGAATATAAAACGATTTTTAGTAGGTCAGAAAGATGTAATTTAAAAAAAACGAAAACACTTTTTGGCTAACGCAATATAATCATTTTCGACATATTTATGTCATATAGATTTATTTTCAACATATAATTATTTTTGCGTGTTACTAATCTCATATAGACTGTCTTTCAAAATATAATCATTGGGCAGAGTTATAAGGTTTTATATAGATATATCTTCAAAGTATCATACTTTTGGAATATAGAACGTTATTAATTCATCGCTCATCTATCATCGAACCGCGGGCGTTTATTTAAATGTTGTGTACGTCCCTTCGCTCATTAAAAATGGCTGTACATAATAAGAAACAGCGATATATCTATTTATTCGGCTCAATCTCTTTCTTTATTTCCAGTCTATGATAAATGCATTAGCTGGTTATTTCATCCCCAGAGACTGGCCAAGGATATTCAAATATTTCATTTATCCAAAATCTAGACTATTATTTGTTACTTAATCTAACGGAAATAATATTATATTTAATAAAAATATTTTATTTACTACGTGAACTGCCAATCGATATTGACTAATTAAAATTTTTTAAAGAAATAAGATTTAATATTTAATTTATAAAATTAGAACAAAATGTTTAAATTGATATTAGATTGTTCTATCGTCTCTTATTTTTTATTTAAAACATTATTTTACTGACGAATCAGACGATGGAGACTCTTTAAAACAACAACAAAATAAGGACGAATATTTTTTTAAATGATTAAAAAGATGGCAAAGGTGTTTTATTGCTTACCATTCGTCCAAAATAAATCCTTCTAAATTAAGAAAAATACATTCATTGTGTTTTCAATGATTTTTTTTTTAATTTGTTTCATTGACTCTTTGATTACGGCTCGGTTTGGCGCGTCTTTTCCCAGCAGTTTCCGTAAATTTAATTCAGAGAAAGTCGGCCTAGTTTTTGTTCAAATTCTGTAGAAGCACCTTAATTTTAATTATTTTGATAGCGTTTAAAATGTTACATCTTACAATGTTCTACAATTTCTGATAGTACATAATACATATATTACGTATATAACAAAATACCTTTTGGCGTTGTCACGAAGTAAGTTTAAAACAAAAAAGAATTCTTGCCTTCTTAGGTAAATAAGAACATGTATAAATTATCAACTTTTTTCACTAGTTTGAAAATGTTCAAGTCCTCCGTGCTTTCTAGGCTGAGATTATTATTTTCGCGTTCCCTCCCCCCATTGAGAAATTCAGTTGTATGCAATTTGCCGCAAGGTAGATAATTGCCCACAGCTAAGCAAATATACATGTGGACATTTCTCTGCAGAATTTTTTCGAAGAAATCTATTAGTAAAAAAAAAAAAATAAACACATTCTTTCATAGTTAAAGAATCAATAAAATTAACAATTGTTAAATCTTCTTTTTTGTATTTTATTTTGCAAAAGACAATTTACAGCTGAAAGGTAAATCTTAAGTGAAATATTTGAGCGAGCTCAGTGGAAAAGTGGTGTCTACGATGATATGCAATATATATCTTATACTCATACTAGCTACAAACTCTCTTTCAATATGGATTCATAATATTGAGACAATATTGGACCCTTTTAATAGGTGCAATAAGTGGTACCCAAATACTTCAAAACAACAAAGATACACACATATTAAAATAATAAGTTGTTGCTCCTTCTTGGCTGGACTCTTTAATGACGCATAAGAGAAGCTGTCAGTTCTAAGCTATGATGCAAATTCATTCATGTTTAACACTGTTATGACGCCCGACTATCACTGTTCGCCTCCTTAACACATAAATAGATTATATTTCTCATATCGTTCGTAACCATTTATGGTAGCCTTATTGGTTAGCGTTCTCGGAGTTGGAGCTAAATGTGAATCCTGATTCCGGAGTTTGAATGGTGTGACTGGTTTAAATAGTTATTTCTACACTAATAATTATGCAAGGATGAAACGTATACGTATGTAAATTATATTTCTTTAAATATTTATATAAAAATAATTATATAAAAAGAGTATAATTAGTTGGTTTGGAATTGTGTGAATAATTTTCAAATTTTGCTAACTTCAATATACACTATATATATATATATATATATATATATATATATATATAGTGCTTCGGTATATGTTGAAAAGCAATCAATAAAGTGTTTTATCGCAAAACTAATGAGAGCTAATATACAAATTATTTATTTAAAAGCTAAACGTTACATTCATGGCTTCATTAAGACAGACTGACCTTTTATTTTTGTTAAAAATATTGTTAGAACCCAATTCAAATCATCAGCGACTCACGAAATATAAACCAATCAAAGAATGGAGTTCAAAGATGACCACGATGTTTTCTAGTTAGTTCACTTCAGTGTACCTTTTTATAATTTTGGAATAGTGCTTATATTTAAGTGTAAAACTATTGTTATACTTCTAGTTTGTTAATGGAGGATGTACCTTTATCAGTAAAAAAGATGTCTTAACGTATATAAAAATAAGTGCATGAGTCAATATAAGTTTGCTATAATAATGTGTGTTGTCTGTATTGGTTCGTGTAGGATACTTGTGCTTGGTTAACTGTTTTAGCTTATATCTAATAACGTGGATGTGCCTATTGGAGGGTCTGTGTGAATCATTAAGGTTTAGATCTTTGTCATATATATATATATATATATATTCTTTTATTTTGGGGTATTTGATGAAAGTAAACTACAACACATACTATCACCCCTAAATATGAAATCATCATTGAAGCAGAGAATATACAACATACGTTACCAATAATTAATTTATTCTAAATAATACTTAGTCATTATCAAGACCAATATAAACATACAGTCCGCCTCGATTGACTCGGTAGATTTTTCCAAAAGGGACGCTTACGTGAACAAGTCGGAAAACGTTACGGTAATCTTTCAACTTCTTTGATTTGTTTTTATTTCGTGAGTCGCTGATGATTTAAATGGGGCTCTAACAACCTTTAACATAAATTAAATGTCAGACTATCTCGATGAAACTATGGTACGTCTCTGAAGTATGTTACGTATAGTTTTTAAATAATGTGTCTATATTTTCATTTATATATATATATATATATATATATATATATATATAGAGAGAGAGAGAGAGAGAGAGAGAGAGAAATAAATAAATAAAGAGATAACGATGTATTGAATATATTAACCATACCTCTAAATGTCACAACATACGAATTTAATAAACAGAACGGTTACTTAAAGGCATATGTAATTAAATTAGTCTTGTTATTTATATCCTGCAAAGATATATATATATAGTCTCGGAAGTTTCTCAACCATTAAAACTATATAAGGAAAAAAAACATTTTAGTCCCAAGTCGTTCAATAGAAAATCACCCATGTAAGTCAATTTTTGCTGTTGTGGTTACTATATTAGTTTGCTTCCAAGAATTTACTCTAGTCTTAACATTATTCAAAGGAATCATCAGTTGTTTACCACGAAAAACTGTTTCGGGAATTTAAAAACAAAACAGTATTTTATTTCATGGCTTCTTAGCAGAGTTGATCAGACCCCACTTCCCTTAAAAGACAAAAACATAAACGTTCCGTATATTAGATCTAAGTTTTGTTCCAGATAAATTTTTAGCTAACTTATATTAGTTATTAAAAGATGTCCTCCTTATCGTTGTAGTTCGTCTGTGTCTAATAGAATGTATCCGTTAATTACATATATATATACATATATATATATATATATATGAAATCAAATTATTAAAAATGTTTTTTAATATATGATTACGAAACAGACCTTACTGAAGACAGAACATTTCACATGTCTTCTTTCTTTTAAAATAAATTTTAAAATAACATTAAATGATAAAATAGAAAGCAAATAATGAAGACAGAACCACGGAAAGAGAGAGACGCATAAATGCTAAAAAGAAAGATTGGTGGGAGAAAATTTTAGTATTTTTTCTGGAGTAAAACGAAAACTAAACTTAGACGAAAGTAAATAAATGAATAAGAAATAAAGAAACCAATGAGAAAGCGAAAGAAAGGGAAACAAAACATGAAGCTCGAAAGATAAAAGAAACAAAGAAAAGAAGAACAGAAAGACGAGCAAAAGGAAACTAAGAAACAGAAGAATAAAAGCAAATCGACCAGAAAGGAAAGAAAATAAATGACTGAAAGAAGGAAAAATAAAAAAGAACAGGTGAGGAGGGACATAAAGTTAAGAGAAAAATAAAGTTCGAAAATAAAAAGAAAAGATATTTATATATGGAAGAAAAACGAAAATAGAAAAGGGGAAGAAGGAGAAATGGAACGACGGTGAAAACGAAAGCAAGAAATAAGAAAGCAAGAAAGCCACACAGAAATATAAATGAAAGATAAATTAATGAACGAAGAATAAAGGAAATGAGAAAAAGAAAAATCAGATGAAAAGATAAGGAAAATTAACGCATGACTAAAGGAAGAAAAGAAAATAGAAAAAAAGAAGCATGAGAAGTGAGGAAAGAAAGAAAATTTAGCGGAAACAAAAAGTAAAAAGGAAGCAAACAAATATACAAGTAAAGAATGAAGTATAAAAGGGATTAAAATAAAAAGGAAACAGAATAAATACTCAAAATAAAAATGGAAAAGAGAAAAGGATACCCCCAAAAAAATCTTAAGTTGAAAGAGAGATCAAAATAAGGAGAAAAAAAAGATGGAAAAACTAAAAAAAGAAAGGAAAAATAAGTTATTATTACTATCTCAATATAGATAAGGCACAAATATATGTCTCGCTAAAACTTGAAACATACAAAACAAACACCCACAAAGTAGGTATTATTTTAACCGATAAATGGTCATTTTTTCGTTTTATGTAATTACAATGTTTAATGTTAACTTGCGCACATGACGTCATATTAATAGGTACATGACGTCATGATGATAGGTTTGGGTAATATTTTTACGCCATCGTCACATTATTATTTTTTTTATTACGTTTCTCTTCGGATTATTTTCCTCGTCAAAAGGAGTGGGAATCAAAAAGAGTGATAATCATAGACTTCTGGAGGCCTCCTTGAATTTATATTTATAGAAGTTTCCAATGTATTAATTTGTAGTAATTTGTAAAAAAACTGCAAGTCATTCCCTAAAGTGCGCCACTATTTGCCATTGACCGCCAATGTTAATATGAGTTCTTTTATATTATAGGGTCGCTACATAAATGAACATGCTTTATGAGTTATTTCATGTGGAAAGCGCGCTATATAAATTAACATTATTTCTGTTCAGGGGCACAAATGTGGGTTCTTTGATACGACCGGACGCATTAATATGAGTTCTTTAATATAATAGTGGCGTTACATAAATGAACATGCTTTATGAGTTCTTTCATATGACGGGCGCTACATAAATTAACATGATTATTACATGAATTAACACATTACTAGACCAGAAATGAGTCTGCACTTTTTATTTTAAACTCTTTCAGTCCAAAAACAATATATGCGATGTGCGTACGGTATTTGAGGACGTATTTTACAATTGTTTAATGGTAAAGTAGAAGATACGCACTTGTTCATGGCCGCCTTACCTGAGATCAGAAATTGCAAACTGGTGTTAATCAAAAGAAAAATCCTATTATTTTTTAGGCCGAATTATTTTTCCAGAAATAATTTGTTCAACTAATTTGTTTAATGGTAAAATAGAAGATATCCACTTGGTCAATAACACCATATCTGACATAAGAAAATACCAACTGTTTTTAATTTTTAAAAAATCATACATTATATTTTAGTCCAGATGTGTTTTTAATTCATTTTTTTATTCATTTTTCATTTTGTTTTTCATTCATTTTGTTTTTTATTCATTTTTGTTTCATTCATTTTTGTTTCATTTATTTTGTAATCTTTTTTCATTCATTTTTGTACGTACACTTTTTCATTGATATTTTTATTCAGTATTTTTTATTCATATTTTATTCATTTTTTTCTCATTAATTTTTTTTTCATATGAATATTCTTGATAGAGCAAATAGTAACCCAAATGGGCTGATAACAGTGCTCAATAGATAGAGCGGATGTGTTTAACTAAGTGCTGCTCGGCATAAAGAACTTCTGTCATTTTTTAGAATGTTGTATACACCTGGTAGCCATAATTCAAACTGCTTAATATCCTTCATCTTCATATGATTGTTAAATAAGGGTGAGAACGAGAAATTAGTCATTTACCGGAACCATAAGTCCTACTCGGCATTGTCCGGGATCACAAAAATGTTAGATTACAGTATAACTTTTGCTAAGTGATATATAGTAAATATATTCGAACTATTGGATGCATCAACATCATCTATCTTCTTAATATGTCCAAATAGAGGGAGAAAAAGAAATTAAAAATAGACCATGACCATTTGTACTTCTCAGCGTTGTTCGGGATACAATAACTGTACAATTTCAGTATTAATGTTGTTAACTGGTATATATTAACTCTCTTCGAACTATTCACTTCATCAACATAACGTCTCTTCTTAATATGTTGTAATGGAGAGGAAGGGCAGACATACATAATTGACCAGGGCTATTTGTTGTACTCGGTGTTTTCCTGGATCAAAACTTGTAAGCTTACAGTATCACTTTTGGTAACTGTAATATATTAAATCTCTTCGGACTATTGTCTTTTTCAACATTATTTATCTTCATATTATTTTGAAATGTGTGGACAAAAGATATAAGGACTTGCCCGGGACTATTAGTTCTACTCTGTATTGTCCAAAAGCAATAATAATTATCACCATCATTTTTCTTTATACTTTTATTTTAACGGTACTTTAGAAAGTTCTGTGAAGACCTCCTTACTAACAATACAGTATTTAAAAAGAAGGGGAGAAAGATGAATCGATGACTAGTGATAGAGAGAGAGTGAGAGAGAGAGAGAGAGAGAGAGAGAGAGAGAGAGAAGTTTTAATATGAAGATGTTATACATGCTATTTGACTTCTTTTATTTTGTTTTTTATTGCTCCGGGCAACGTCGGTTAGCCCTGCTAATCTATTATATAAAAAGAGTTGTATGTATGTCTCGAAAAAGCTCCCAAGATACTCGATAGACCACCAAGTTGATATTTTCTTAAAAAGCGTCGCCTCAGACGCATAACATCGAACATTTAGAAAGAAATAGTTATTCTTTGAGGATCAACTGGGCCAGGTTTTGTAAATTAAACGTTATTATGTGGTAATTTAAAAATAAATCAATGTAATATGTTCTAATTTTGCTGACCTATTCTTGCGCACATGACGTCATAGTTAGAGGTAGGCATGACGTCATGTGCAATCAAAGTTAAGCAACGCCTATATTGGCCAGTCCTAAATGGGTGACGATTAAGAGGGGACTTGGTCTTTTTTTCTTCTTTTTTTCCGCCATAAAGTAACGACTGGGAGGTCGGCATTCGCCGCTAGGGACGCATCAGGCGAGTACGGTAAACGCCTGGGAGAGTGTAGGCATCTACTAGTAAGAGCCTCTCGGGCAAAACTTAGAAGGGCGGTATTATACATACAATATATGCGCCGTTGTAAACTGCCGACCCTTTTGTACAACAGAGGCTAAGCCTTAAACTATCGACTCTTTCGCCCTTAACTTTAATTGTCGTGATATCATGCTCCCATGCATTAACTTCTACTTTTTCATAAAAAATAACTCGATTTAATTCGGTATATTAATTCTGTGTAGTATATTTCATTCGTCATGATACTTTACTCACAGGCATTATGTACACTTTTCGACGGGGTGGGACATTATAATATTCGTTCGTTCCTCACGATAACATTCTTCCAATATAACCCTGTCTATTTTCATCGAGGTATAGTGTACGAAATATTCTGTTGTCATCTCATGCCTCCAGTCATTAACTCCTACTTTTTAGGGTGAGCAGAGTGTTCGTTCGCTTATTTCGTTTTATTTTCGCACACATTTTGGATGAAATTTATTAATTAGTCTTCAATTGTATGTTTTATCCCGAAATAAAATTCTAATTTATTTTTTTAAAACTTGAAAATCAAACTTTAATCTAATACCTCAGTCGCTGGCAGCTATGTTGTAAGTTCCTATAACTCGAGGGCGTGTAAGAAGAGGCGAGCGGAGAAGTGACAAATTTTGCTCCAGATAACGGGGAGATGATGGCGACCGGTGACGAGACAGCTTCGCCCAAGGCAACGGGAGAGGGGGCAACGGGAAGAGGGATGCAAGATGAAAGTGGGAGATGAAATAAGGCGACCAAAGAAGAGATGGCACCGGGCAACGCCGGATACCCCTGCTAGTAAGAAATAAAGTATAGAAAGAAAGCGAAATGAAAAAGAAGCGAGGAAAACGAAAAGAAAGAGAAAGAAAGAAATAGAAATTCAAAATAATAGGAGAAAAGAAAAGAAAGGAAAAAGAAATAAAAAAAGAACGAAACAAAATTTTAAATAAAAAAGAAAAAAAGAAATAGAAATGTAAAGGAAAGAAAGAAATTCGCATGTATAAAAGTAAAACGAAGAAAAAAAAGAAAATTGAACATTTAAAAGAAAGAAAAGGAAGGAAGAAAGAGGAAATCAAAAGCATAAAAGAAAAAAGAAAAAAGAAAAGAAAAAATCAATAAAATGGACCTTTTAAAAGCATGAAGAAAAGAAAGAACGATTGAAAAAGAAGTCCTAACATCGGTGTTGTCTAACTCATTTTCGAAATATCGATTACAAAGCTAAATTTATCGAAGAGGCAATTTTCTTCTCAAAACTGAAGAGTTGTACACCAAAGAAAAGCGAAATTACAAATTGATTTTGAAAAGCCAGCAGATAAGTTCAAGATGCCGTTGCTTGATACAGTAAAATCCGCAAACGCCCAGATTGAATAAATAAAAGAGCGCTAACATTAGACTACAAAGTTTCACAGCCGTTTTCCACTCGAACAGTTTGTGGCGAACATCAGAGAGGCGAAATTTGCCGTTGTTTTTATTGGTTCAAATTTCATGAGTTTGCGCGGGGACTTTCCAGACGAAAACAATTTAATATACTCCGTTCGGTTATGGTCGCTAATTTGGCGGGAGAAACATTTAGAGAATAATTCCAGGCGTTAAAATTATTCAATGAGCAAATATGTTCAAAATAAGACGTTCATATTAGTGGTATTATCAAAGATAAATCGAGAGGAATGCGAATAGTTTTCTTTAAAAGATGTTCCGAAATAAACCATCGGTACCTGAATTTGACATATAGCCATACAACTAAATGAGCGGCAAATTCCGCTCTTTTCGTCGCTCTGCTGCATCCGACAATGATACAATTAAATGAGAGAGTAAAGAGAGAAAAAAGAGCTGGCGCTTTTAGGATCCGTGCAAGCAATAAAGCCCCGCCAGTCTTTCACGTTATAGCGATTTCGTATGTCTTTAACGATAAAGCATTTTAATCGCAAAATGAGCAAATCAGACAGACGCATCGCAAGAAAATCTATTTCCGTTTTTCATCGCTTTGGCCATTTTTTATTCGTTCAAATCTGCAAATAAATGTTAGGTGTAGCTTAATCAGACTTATGACGAAGTTCTCTTTTTTATATAAAACCGAAATAAACTTTTCGGGGGAAACAGTTAATAACTAGCATACCTGGACGAGTATTGTTATTTTAAATAAGCACAAGGTCGCATCTATTGCAAGTATCTGACTTTAGTTATTCTGAATATAAAGGGAAAATAGATTATTCATTCAATTTAATACATATTAGCAAATCGACACATTGTTAGCCGGATGAAAAATATTGTTTGTCTAACACCTGCCAATATCCCATATCTCTATGACGTCACCATTCGCCCATGCATGGAGTAGTTTTGCTACATCTTGGCTGGTGTACCAACTAGTATCTCCCTATTCTTAGGGTATAATAAAAAGCCTCAAACCTAATAAATTCCGCACTGTCTAGCAAACTCCAGCCCCTGTCCCATCGACGCAACATTGCATCCCTGTGTTTGTTTTACAAAGACTTGAACGGAATGTGGACTGATGAACTTACTGCACTTGTACTCCCTCAACATAAATACCCCGACAAACACGAGTAGCAGCAAAATCCAACCCCTCGACCGTGGAGGTCCCCAGATGCCGGAAAACATTCTACTCTAATAGTATCTTTCTTCGAACCGCTTGCCTTTGGAAATCCCTCCTTGCTCCGCCGACTTTACCAACATGCAGATTTAAATGTAATGTGAGCAAAAATCTTGCTGAACAACTCCCCACTTAGGATGCCTCCTATAAATCTGGCCCCTATTCACAGTAGCCCCATACGTCTCAATGCCAATGTGCCTTGGTAATGGTGATTAAAGTAAAAATAAAATAAAAAGATATTATTATTTGGACTCATTATTGTTATTGTTATTATTATTATTATTATTATTATTATTATTATTTGTATACACTATTGTTATCATTGTTGCATTACCCGTTCTTTCGGAGTACCCGGCAAGATCCAACAAAGATGACAAAGTACAGAACGTATATGGAAAAACTTTATTTTTCTTTATTTCCCATCACCGGATGGTTTACGCCAGCTACGTACACACATATAAAAAAAGATGTTTTGACATACTTTTGTCTCATGAAAGTCTTTTTCTTGCGGAGGTCACAGACTTGGTTTCCGCAAGAAACTCGGTCATATATACATCTGATTGGAAAGCAATTTGCTCTGCATTGTCTATTCGAGCGTAAACTGAAGCAATTGTTCCACAAGCACTTCCAATTGTCTGTTTGATGAAATACAAGTCAAGGGATTCCTTCACGGTACCAACTTGCTTATCAGTACCAGAGCAGCACGCTCATCAGAGCACAATCCATTGAAGTACTTGTAAAACAGGCACGATGAAACAACATTGCGACGATGGGACAGGGGGGTGAGCTCCATCGGTGCCATAAACATCGGTAAACTTCAATTCTTCCGGTACTTCGATACTCCGATCACCAAGCGCTCCGGCTCTTCGTGTTTCTGAAACCGCCGCCTTTCAAGTTTCGCTTGCACTGCGGAACCTTCTCTATTTTAACAGTTATCAAGTCGATTTCTTTCTTTCTCGACGTCCCATCCACAATGTACTCGTCCACGATTCATTTTTGCCACTCATCATTATCTTACATTATTAGTATCATTATTATTAATATTGTTATTATTATTACTTTTTTGTTGTTGTTTGTTTTAACATAGTTCACCCCAAACAAGGCAGGCCGCCACTGTAGACGTAAGGGGCTACTGAGAGAAAGGGTGAAAGTTTTTTTGGTGGGGTCAACCTAAATTGGGAGCTGCGCAGCGAGATGTCTGTTTAGATTAGTTTGAAACTTCTGCATGTCAGTACAGTTAGGAAAACAGGGAGCATGGAAGGAGTTCCAGAGTCCAGCAGCACGAGGAAAGAAGCTTTTGGAGTAGAAGCTCTTCGGCATTTGGGGACTTCCTCAGTGAATAGATGGGATTTGGCAGATTATCGGGTTGGTCTCGTGAATTTACGTCGTGGGGGTACCAGAGCAGCACGCTCATCAGAGCACAATTCATTGAAGTACTTGTAAAACAGGCACAATGAAGCAACATAGCGGCGATGGGACAGGGGTGTGAGCTTGGTGGATAGTGAGGGACCTGTTATTGTTATTATTATTATTATTGTTATTATCATTATCGTTATGGTACAGACTTAGCTCCAATCTCCGGCTCCCCATGTAAAAAATTTACAACAAAAATTAGTCTATCTAGAACCATCGTAAAAATATCTTAGCTTCCTTTGTTTGCCTGGAGCTAAACGGAACTTCCATGAACAGAGTTTCCTTCTAAAAACTGTGTTTGTGGAACGCAATACCACGGGTCTGCTACCCAGTTAACTACAGCATGGGCGTTTTAAAGTCCAATGTGAACAAAATAGTGTTCAGTCGTCGTCTTAAGTAATCAAATTCGGCCCAGATTCAATCAGGGTCTGCAACTCTCAAGGTGCTTGACTCACCATCCGCCTGATACAAACCATTAACCCTCAACTTTGAGTGGCCTTTTAACCTTGAATGTCGGTGATTTGTTAGTAAAAAGACAACAAAAACAGGAGATGCACAATGGATAAAATTTCTCGAAACCCTCAATTTAAAAATCAATCAAAAACGTTTATTATATCTGCCACCTTTATTCTATCAACAGCAACACAAAGTTTTTAGATAACAGCAACACCTAATTTTAACCGTGAAATAAACCTAAAATTTAATTTATTATTTCACAAGTTAAAATCATCTGTACTTAATTATAATTAACGTGCAAACATTCCATAAATTATACTTGATCTGCTCACATTCCATAAATCATGCATACCCCCATTGTATGCCTCAGAACATTCGTGTTTTATCTTTTTACATGTCTTTTTAATACATGAAACAAAATACAGAAAAACGTCGTAATTTCTATTTATTGATGTCTGGCACGTAACGCAGAGTCCACGATATTGTTGCAGAAACGTTATATATCTGTATGCAGCTCAGAAAGTATTACGTATCAAAATTCATGCAATGCAATTTTAAAATAAAATCATATAACTATTACAAGCGTCGTTCGAGAAAATTGAAGAACACAAAGAAACTCATGCTCCTACCTCTGAACCTAATATACATATTTTTGCTTGATTTTTAAATTACTTATGACTGTTAATGTTAGTGTTCTGTAAGTGTTAACATTATAATGATAATTTAAACCTTGATA
>OY744521.1:93128318-93135818 GCA_963556195.1 Sepiola atlantica | reverse complement strand
ATACATACATGTATGTACATACATGTATATACATATACATACATGTATGTACATACATGTATATACATATACATACATGTATGTACATACATGTATATACATATACATACATGTATGTACATACATGTATATACATATACATACATGTATGTACATACATGTATATACATATACATACATGTATATGTATATACATACACATGTATATACATACATGTATATACACACATGTATATACATACATGTATATACACACATGTATATACATACACATGTATATACATACACATGTATATACATACACATGTATATACATACATGTATATACATACATGTATATACATACATGTATATACATACATGTATATACATACACATACATACACATACATACACATACATGTATATACATACATGTATACACATACATGTATATGCATACATGTATACACATACATGTATATACATACATGTATACACATACATGTATACACATACATGTATACACATATACATGTATATACATACATGTATACACATATACATGTATATACATACATGTATATACATACATGTATACACATATACATGTATATACATACATGTATATACATACATGTATACACATATACATGTATATACATACATGTATATACATACATGTATATACATATACATATATATACATACATGTATATACATACATGTATATACATACATGTATATACATATACATATATATACATATACATATATATACATATACATATATATGTATATACATATACATGTATATACATATACATATATATGTATATACATATACATGTATATACATATACATGTATATACATATACATATATATGTATATACATATACATGTATATACATATACATATATATGTATATACATATACATGTATATACATATACATATATATGTATATACATATACATGTATATACATATACATATATATGTATATACATATACATGTATATACATATACATATATATGTATATACATATACATGTATATACATATACATATATATGTATATACATATACATGTATATACATACATGTATACACATATACATGTATACACATACATGTATACACATATACATGTATACACATATACATGTATACACATACATGTATACACATATACATGTATACACATATACATGTATATACATACATGTATATACATACATGTATATACATACATGTATATATATACATGTATATACATACATGTATATACATATACATGTATATATATACATGTATATACATACACATGTATATATATACATGTATATACATACACATGTATACACATACACATGTATACACATATACATGTATATACATATACATATATATACACATACATGTATACACACATACATGTATATACATATATATATACATATACATGTATATACATATATACACATACATGTATACACACATACATGTATACACACATACATGTATACACACATACATGTATATACATATACATGTATATACATATACATGTATATACATATACATGTATATACATACACATGTATATACATACACATGTATACACATGTATATACATACACATGTATATACATGTATATACATACACATGTATATACATGTATATACATACATGTATATACATGTATATACATACATGTATATACATACACATGTATATACATGTATATACATACACATGTATATACATGTATATACATACATGTATATACATACATGTATATACATACATGTATATACATACATGTATATACATACACATACATACATGTATATACATACACATACATACATACATGTATATACATACACATACATACATGTATATACATACACATACATACATGTATATACATACATACATATACATGTATATATATGTATGTATATATATTATATACATGTATGTATATGTATATACATATATGTATATGTATATACATACATACATGTATATACATATACATACATGTATATACATATACATACATGTATATACATACATGTATATACATATACATGTATATACATATACATGTATATACATATATATACATACATGTATATACATATGTATACATACATGTATATACATATATATGTGTACACATAAATGTATACACATACATGTATACACATATACATGTATATACATATACATGTATATACATATACATGTATATACATATACATGTATATACATATACATGTATATACATATACATGTATATACATATATATACATATACATATATATACATATACATGTATATACACGTATATACATATATCAATATACATACATGAATATACATATATCAATATACATACATGAATATACATACATATACATGTATACACATATACATACATATATCAATATACATACATGAATATACATACATATACATGTATACACATATACATACATATACATGTATACACATATACATACATATATCAATATACATACATGAATATACATACATATACATGTATACACATATACATACATATACATGTATACATACATGTATACATATATGTACATATGTATATATATTTTGACACATGTGTATGTGTATACATGTATACCCATACATGTATACCCATACATGTATACACATACATGTATACATATACATGTATACACATACATGTATACATACATGTATACACATACATGTACACATACATGTACAAATACATGTATACACATACATGTACACATACATGTATACACACACATGTACACATACATGTATACACACATGTATACACATACACATACATGTATACACATACATGTATACACATACACATACACATACATGTATACACATACACATACACGTATACACATACACATACACATACATGTATACACATACATGTATACACATACATGTATACACATACATGTACACACATACACATACATGTATAAATATACATGTACACACATACACATACATGTATACATATACATGTACACACATACACATACATGTATACATATACATGTACACACATACACATACATGTATACATATACATGTATATACACATACACATACATGTATACATATACATGTATATACACATACATGTATACATATACATGTATATACACATACATGTATACATATACATGTATATACACATACATGTATACATATACATGTATATACACATACATGTATACATATACATGTATATACACATACATGTATACATATACATGTATATACACATACATGTATACATATACATGTATATACACATACATGTATACACATACATGTATATACACATACATGTATACACATACATGTATATACAAATACATGTATATACACATACATGTATACATATACATGTATATACACATACATGTATACATATACATGTATATACACATACATGTATACATATACATGTATATACACATACATGTATACATATACATGTATATACACATACATGTATACATATACATGTATATACACATACATGTATACATATACATGTATATACACATACATGTATACATATACATGTATATACACATACATGTATACATATACATGTATACATATACATGTATATACACATACATGTATATACACATACATGTATACACATACATGTATACACATACATGTATATACACATACATGTATACACATACATGTATACATATACATGTATACACATACATGTATACATATACATGTATACATATACATGTATATACACATACATGTATACATATACATGTATATACACATACATGTATACATATACATGTATATACACATACATGTATACATATACATGTATATACACATACATGTATACATATACATGTATATACACATACATGTATACATATACATGTATATACACATACATGTATACATATACATGTATATACACATACATGTATACATATACATGTATATACACATACATGTATACATATACATGTATATACACATACATGTATACATATACATGTATATACACATACATGTATACATATACATGTATATACACATACATGTATACATATACATGTATATACACATACATGTATACATATACATGTATATACACATACATGTATACATATACATGTATACATATACATGTATATACACATACATGTATACATATACATGTATATACACATACATGTATACATATACATGTATATACACATACATGTATACATATACATGTATATACACATACATGTATACATATACATGTATATACACATACATGTATACATATACATGTATATACACATACATGTATACATATACATGTATACATATACATGTATATACACATACATGTATACATATACATGTATATACACATACATGTATACATATACATGTATATACACATACATGTATACATATACATGTATATACACATACATGTATACATATACATGTATATACACATACATGTATATACACATACATGTATATACACATACATGTATACACATACATGTATATACACATACATGTATACATATACATGTATATACACATACATGTATACATATACATGTATATACACATACATGTATACATATACATGTATATACACATACATGTATACATATACATGTATATACACATACATGTATACATATACATGTATATACACATACATGTATACATATACATGTATATACACATACATGTATACATATACATGTATATACACATACATGTATACATATACATGTATATACACATACATGTATACATATACATGTATATACACATACATGTATACATATACATGTATATACACATACATGTATACATATACATGTATATACACATACATGTATACATATACATGTATATACACATACATGTATACATATACATGTATATACACATACATGTATATACACATACATACACATACATGTATACATATACATGTATATACACATACATACACATACATGTATACATATACATGTATATACACATACATGTATACATATACATGTATATACACATACATGTATACATATACATGTATATACACATACACATACATGTATACATATACATGTATATACACATACACATACATGTATACATATACATATATATACACATACACATACATGTATACATATACATATATATACACATACATGTATACATATACATACATGTATACACATACATACATACATGTATACACATACATACATGTATACATATACATGTATATACACATACACATACATGTAATACATATACATGTATATACACATACACATACATATACATGTATATACACATACACATACATGTATACACACATACACATACATGTATACATATACATGTATATACACACATACACATACATGTATATACACACATACACATACATGTATACATATACATGTATATACACATACACATACATGTATACATATACATGTATATAAACATACACATACATGTATACACACATACATGTATACATATACATGTATATACACATACACATACATGTATACATATACATGTATATACACATACACATACATGTATACATATACATGTATATACACATACACATACATGTATACACACATACACATACATGTATACATATACATGTATATACACATACACATACATGTATACACACATACACATACATGTATACACACATACACATACATGTATACACACATACACATACATGTATACATATACATGTATATACACATACACATACATGTATACACACATACACATACATGTATACATATACATGTATATACACATACACATACATGTATACACACATACACATACATGTATACACACATACACATACATGTATACATATACATGTATATACACATACATGTATATACACATACACATACATGTATACACACATACACATACATGTATACACACATACACATACATGTATACATATACATGTATATACACATACACATACATGTATACACACATACACATACATGTATACACATACATGTATACACACATACACATGCATGTATACATATACATGTATACACACATACACATACATGTATACACACATACACATACATGTATACACACATACACATACATGTATACACACATACACATACATGTATACATATACATGTATACACACATACACATACATGTATACACACATACACGTATACATATACATGTATACACACATACACATACATGTATACATATACATGTATACACACATACACATACATGTATATACACATACACACATACATGTATATACACATACATGTATACATATACATGTATACACATACACATGTATACACACATACATGTATACACATACACATGTATACACACATACATGTATACACACATACATGTATACATATACACATGTATACACACATACATGTATACATATACATGTATACACATACATATACATGTATACACATACATGTATACACATACATATACATGTATACACATACATGTATACACATACATGTATACATACATACATATACATGTATACACACATACATACATATACATGTATACACACATACATACCTATACATGTATACACATACATGTATACACATACATATGCATGTATACACACATACACACATATACATGTATACATACATATACATGTATACACATACATATACATGTATACACACATACACACATATACATGTATACACACATACATACATATACATGTATACACACATATACATGTATACACATACATATACATGTATACACATACATATACATGTATACACATACATATACATGTATACACATACATATACATGTATACACATACATATACATGTATACGCACATACATATACATGTATACGCACATACATACACATGTATACACATACATATACATGTATACGCACATACATACATGTATACGCACATACATACATGTATACGCACATACATACATGTATACACATACATATACATGTATACACACATACATACATGTATACACATACATATACATGTATACACACATACATACATGTATACACATACATATACATGTATACACACATACATACATGTATACACATACATATACATGTATACACACATACATACATGTATACACATACATATACATGTATACACACATACATACATGTATACACACATACATACATGTATACACACATACATACATGTATACACATACATATACATGTATACACACATACATACATGTATACACATACACATACATGTATACACACATACATACATGTATACACACATACATACATGTATACACACATACATACATGTATACACATACATATACATGTATACACACATAC
>OY744521.1:93018318-93120818 GCA_963556195.1 Sepiola atlantica | reverse complement strand
TTAACATGACATGCTACCGTATTTGATTTTCAGTTTTATACCTATTTTTTACTATTATTATTGTTATTATTATTTAATTTTTCTATTTTTACTTTTTAATTATTTTTTGCTTAAGCTGTTTGTGCTCCAACCCTTGCAAATGATGATATATTGATTCGTAGATTCACACACATAAAGTTTATCTGTCGTCCTCATAAGTATTACTCTGTCTTCGTACCCTTCCAGACGAATGGCGTCGCATTTTTGTTTTCTATAACCAGGATCAGCCAACCCTGAATTTATAAAACAATTTTTCATCGGACAACGCCATCGAATAGTCAAGTCAGTTCTCGTTATGGATTTCGAATCTTTTTCCACTTTTTCAAATAATTAACATTTTAGATTGATATATTTTAAATCCTTCTACGATGTGTGAATCTTAGTCATTACCATCAGATACGTAATGGGTGAGTGGTTAAGGAAAAGCTGTTACAAACTGACACAAAATCTATTTATTGATGAAAGAAGAGTAAAATGTATCTATATCAGCCATCGGTATATATAAAATACGAAAGTTGCCCGTCTGTCACTCTGCGTTTTACAATTTCCCTAAATACTTAAGAACCCAAAGAATATATTAATTAATCTATAATGCTTTGGTCAGGGATCTACTTCATATAATGTGTACGTATACACCGTGAAAACGTATGTGAATTAGATAGCAACGGTATGCATTTTACTTCCATATTCGTAAGGATAATATAGTGAAATAGACTTATTCTATTTACTAATGCAATAGGACTGCTTTAATATGTATGTCACACTTTATCAATTTTCAAATGACTTCAAATTTCTAAAAACAAGTATCATACGTAAACAATATTTTTAAAAGGAGACTACATCTCTCTTGTTTCATAACTGCGTTTCACCGCGCAAATAGACGCGATTTGATATTTTTTTCATATCACAAGTTCACTTTACATCTGACTGAACAATATTAGCAAAAAGAGAAAATATTTTGCTTTGAGAATGGAATTCATACCGAAAGTCTTATTTCAAAATAAACTTGATTTATGTTAACAACACACGCACACACACTAACAGTTTTTTACATTTCTAAAACGAAATTATACGAAAACAATGTTTAAAAAATGTGTCTAAATTTTATTGATTTTAACAAATAAACACATTGTTAATGTATTTTTCAAATTAAAAAAATATATATTATTATTATTATTATTATTATTCTTTACACACTAAGAGTTTTCACACAAGATAGTGTTATTGATTACTCAATAACAATAACCAGTGGTTTTCCCTGGATTCTGTGTGACAATAAGTCTCCCCAGATTTACAACATATACCGCTTCTTTCCATAACCGTTACAAATTATTTTGCGTTATCGCAAAAGTCGTTTACCATTGATTTATTGCTGACAACAACAGTGTGAGTGGCAGTAAATATCCCCAGGATTCCAGTACTCTCTGAACCTTGTCTGGTAGTTGCTTTCCCTTCTCGCCTTTCCATCTTCCTTGGTTGTTCATGACCATTTTATGTGGTGCCAACTGAGGCTAGTGTCGTCACATATGTGTGTTTTGAAAGGGAGACCAGTTTTATGAGAGGTTTGCAATTTCAGTTCCCTTGAGCGTGTGTGATTTTCAGTTTCTATACATATTTTTCTATTTCTATTTAAAATTACCAGTAACTGGTAAATGTTCGTATGGGTTGGTTTCCGCATTCGAGGATTTTCCTTAATATTTCGTCCGTTTTTATCATTGCCGTGCGTTTTATGGTCTCAACCTCCCCGTTGCTTCAAATTTGTCCTAATTTTTTTACAGGTTTTTCGGGACTGCTCTTAGGTTTCATAAAATTGGTGATAATTATTATTTTGTTCTTGTTGTTATTGTTATCAATGGTGTTGTCGATGCCATTGTCGGTGTTGTTAGTGGTGGTGCTGTATTTTTGTTTCACGTAAGGAAGTGGCAGATCAAGTGCGAGTGATCTCATCTTGTCACAGACAAAGGTTGAGTTAAGAAAGTTTGCATCAATCCATCAATAATGGCAGAACTTTGTCTTATTTTTACTTACTGCAAGAAAGCCAGGAAATATTACAATTGTTTTCTTCTCCTTCTATATAACTTACACGCAATGCGGCTATCAATCTTGATCTCTCGTACAAAATTACACACTTTTCTTTCTTGCGTATTATATCCCCAAGAGAATGCAGCATACACGCCTCGATCCGGGCGGATTTTAACACATGATCATGAAAAAGACCTCTTGAGACTACGATCCATGTAACTAAATATAGAAAATAATGACAAAGGGAATTTTAATCACTAAACAATTAAATGGATTAATTAACTTCTTTTTAAAATATCACAGAATTTATATATATATATATATATATATATATATATATATATATATACTATTTATAAAATATATTTTTATCGCTCTTTTAAATACAAGGATGGGCTCTTAGGTGAATTTATAAACTGGCAGTCACACTAAGGTCCTAAGTAATATTCCTTGCCCAGGCAAGTTGAACACTGACTGCTTGCGGTACATGTCCGCCGATTTGACATTATAGACTTTACATTCCCTTCTTTCTGTGTTGATAATAGTTGTCTGATGGTAAAGGTTCAGCTTGTAAAGTCGTAGGTTACTGTGTGAATGGATTCAAATCCTTAGACCAGCAGTAATTAATATGTCCTACACTGATGATTCTATATAGTTTTTGAAAAAAACCATAACAATGTATAGTGTTAAAATAAATAAAATTCATTTTAATCTTAGCTTTCGAGAATTACAATTCTCCTTGTCTAAGAGTGTTTTTCTTTTTTTTCTTTTTCTTCGTCGTCCGATGGTAATGGACGTTTGGGTCAGAAAATCACGTTATGTCTGCAGGCGAGGTTGCGCACATTTGAATTAGAAAGGTTATTTAGACATATTTTTTAAACCATTGTTTCGTAATAGTATTATTATTTTTTTGAAAAAACCATAACAATGTATAGTGTTAAAATAAATACAATTTATTTTAATCTTAGCTTTCGAGAATTACAATTGGACCTTCAAAATACTGTTACTTAGAACTGATTATAACTTAGCACTTTATCCATTGCGCCACGGGTTCGGAAACATCATGATTTTAGTAAAACAATATGGTTTGAGAGTAATGACGAAGCCCATTTCACTGTTTATAATAAGCGACTTCATAACTTACCCTGCATTGACGGAATAGCAATGAGCGCGAAAAGGCAAACATTTTAGTCTCAGATTCTAGGTTTTTTTTTATTCCGGTTAAACTCGTCATACAGAAGGGCTATGGCAACATAGTTTCATATGTAAAACTAGGTCAACTCTGAAAGTTATGAAAGGTCAAATGATAAGGTCAAATAGACCATTTCTGATGGAAGTGGAACTTCAATAAAAAAGTTCATAAATAATAATAACAATTGTAGAGACACTTAAAATGGGGTGCGGATTGAATTTAAACTTTCAAAATAATTAATATCATTTTTGACATTAATCGATATGTTACATAATAAAAACCGTGTTTTAATGGAAAAGTTTAGCGGTCAAGAGGTCACAGAGTTACACCAGGCGAAAGTTGCAAACCACATGATTTCCGGACGAATATCTCTCTATATCTCTCTCTCTCTCATATATATATATATATATATATATATATATGTATATATATCTTTGTTTTTTAATCTCGCCGGCTAAGAGAGAGAAAGAGTTTCGCTCGGAAATCATGTTTGCAAATCCCGTCCTGTTTCACTTTCTGACCTCTTGACCTATAAACTTTTCCAATCAAACACGGCCTCTATTATTTAACATATATTTTTGAAATATTTTATGTCGATTTAGAAACTCATTATCAATGGAAAAATGTATCGATTAACCAATTGAACGTTTTTGTTAATAGAGTAATATATTTCGGAACAATTTGGCAGATCAAATAAACGTCAATAACAGAAAAAAATGAAATTTAATGTATTCAGAAATGATGTTATAAGAGGGATTTTTTAGAACTATCAAATGAACTATTAAACAGCATGTGATTTGTTCTTTTATTCAGTAAATATTTCTGCCAATTTTTAAAGGTTTAATTAAGAAAATAGTTAAAAAGAGATATGTTGTAAGACAAATAACTGATAAAAGAACAAACCTCAATTTTATTATAATAACCTTTTAGGTATATTTGATTAACTACCAACTATTTCGTCCTTCCGGTCGCATACTTTTTGCTAGCCTGGTAGGATGTAATTATGAACATATACTACACTGCCCCCTCTCAAAACAAAGGAGGTAATGTACGAGAGTATAGTACAATTATGAACAAACATATACTACAATACCCCCAAATGAGAAGATACTGCTTGGGAAGATTGTATCATGGAGAACAAACATATACTACACCACCCCCTTTAAAGGAGGGCGTAATACCTGGGAAGATGGTCTCATGACAACAGAATACATACTATACTAGCGGCCCCTTTCCCCAAAATAAGGAGGATGGCAGCTCTGGTAAAATAATATCATGACAAGGGAACATATGCTACACTGAACTGGGGGTTGAAATATAGTACATTAATCTGAAATAGTATAATAAACTGAATTGAGCATTAAAATATAGTACAATTGTTACAATTAATAGAATCGAATTTTCGAGTTCAGACAAACTGACACCAAATCTCCATTAGTAATCCATTACAATTATTGCAGCTATGTGTAAGCAATTGAATTTTTGCCAAAATACTAGCTGGGAAAGAATCGCAGTTGTTCCACATGGACGAGATATGAAAGTCCCAATCATAGTTCGAACCAACACCATAATCACCAAACTCACACACACACACACACATATATATATATATATATATATATAATTTTTTAAGTAAATACAATTAAATTATTTTTACCTACATACGCCAGCGTGTCAAGCTTTCGCTCTAATCAGTGTAGGAAACGATAATCTCAGATGGTCGCAAGGTTCGAACTTCTGCTACAAAATCAACCTAGACTCCGCAAGTAAGCGTCATAGCCATACGGCCACGAGACATTATTTAAGTTCTATTTATGCGAAAGAAGGCACATATAGAAAGACTGACTACAGTATTGAACGAACGTTGTCGAAACATGCCTTATAGCTACGTGCCAGTCTATTTTTAACTTCCCCGAACAGGGCTCACACTTCAATCTTATTAAAAAGGCTTATAACAATATTAATTTTTAAATAAATAATATTAAATTATGTTTACCTGCATACACAAGCGTTTCAAGCTTTCGCTCTCATCAGTGTAGAGAATGATAATGACAGGAGGGGGAAGAAAGACAGGCAGTCAGTTTGACATATAGAAAGAAGGAGAAAGAAAGATTGACACTTTGAGGGAATATAAAGTTTATGATTGCTATTACGGATAATGTTACATAGATTTAAATGTTTCAAGAACCTGATTTTAGGCGAAAGCGAAAACTCTTCGACGAATCTGTAATCAATAATTACTTTGCCAAACCTCGGGTAACAAAAGAAAAGAAAAACGAAAAAAAAGTAAAGTACGATACGATTTGGTACAATTAAATACGTTTATTATAATCGCAACTATTTTCATCAGTCGCTTATTGTAATCGAAATCAATTGACCTTAAAACATTGTATTAATACGCGATTAAAATATATGTTTAGTATAAACATGACTTCGCAGTAATATAAACATTAGTATACACATTACATTTGAAGTTAAGTGTAGACACGATGCAGAGGATTATGAGGTAGTGTTCACCGGGTCTGTCTCTAAAATCAGCAATGGTTTTATTGGTTAGGTTAAGCATGCGGTATAGAACCAATTTGAAGTAAGTTGCTCGAAAAAATCTCTTGTAAGAAATGTATGTAATGTCAAATCCTGATAGAGACGCTTAAAGCCCTCGTGCCCCCCATCGAGAGATAAACAGAATCGACTCTTAGCTAGGCGGAAATGGATATACTTAGTTTAGTTGAATAAAATATAGTTAAAGTAAAAATAATCGTTGCCTCCGCGAGAAGAAACGAAAGAATCCAGAGAACACTGTCACCCTTGTGCCCAGGAAGATCAAAAGTAAGTTTAAACCAAGCTTCTTTACTTTTATTACGAACGCTCGGATCCTCACTTTGCCTCAATTGAAATTAATGGCCACTTCCTTGATGAAGTACCCTGCTTTGATAAACTCCTAGAACTGACCTTTACACAGACCTAAAATAGAAGACTTACATCAACTTTGTTGCTAAGGTCGCGGGAAAAATGGTTGGATTTTTCTACCGCTCGAAAAAGTATCTCACTCTTGGTGCAATTCTGTATATGTTTTAAGTAAAATACGTTATAAGATGGAGTATTGTTGGCACATCTGAGGAAGTGCCGCTCAAAGCACCCGTTTTGTGCCTTGCCAGAGTACCAAACAGACTTCGAAACTTAATGAGGGGTTTCCTCTTCTCTTCCCTAAAGTATCTTTCTCACACAAGAAACGTTGCTAGTATTTCTCTACTCTATCGTTATTTTCATAGTAGATGCTCGACTTTGGTTCCCATGTAAAATATTCACAACAAAAACTCATCTAGCTACAACAACTGTAAATAAACTGGAAACTTTCACGGGTTATGAAATCAGTTACGCGGAGTTCAAATCTAATTGGATATCTGGTGTACCAACACTTATGAAGAGTGTGAACTCACGATTTCCCCTTAGCAATGGGTAAACTAGCAACATATATTCAATTAATCGTATACAATGAATAATATTGTACTTCGCTATTAAATAACGCAAATAGAATTAAGTATGTTTGAGTTTTAGAAGGCTATGACTATGCAATGTAAGATTAATTATGAATTGAAAGGATGCCTGGGTGAGAAACGCGATGATAATCGACATAAAGAGACGATATATAATGTGACAATTTTATTTTATTTTCTACTTAATGCTTTGTCATCTTCAATCAATCGTGTGTTATGTGTGTCCAGGTGTTCCTAATATTTCGATGTTAAAACCTCTTTTTTCAGAGTAAGTCTTTACCAAATCTACATATGTGGCGTTCATAGGCGAGTCTTAGTAATTGCATTAATGAATGAACTCGCAGAGAAAACCGGAAATGTCTATTTATTTAAAAAGAAGTTATCTATTTCTATATTTCGAGGGGTCCAATGTATTTGTGTCAATACTATTTTATTTGTTGAGTTGATTAACCGTTAAACAAACATGCCAAAATAATAGGCAGATAACCGACAAATAACTCTAGATTCCTAGTTACAATATATTTTATGAATCTTATTAAAAACTTGCAGCGACAATATATTATATAAGACAACAATATTTTTATATTTCTTGCATAATTTTATCAGTTATCCATGTTTATCAAACAGCTATCCTTCTAAAACTACATAAAATACATTTAAACTAACTTTAAAAAAGAATTTGCCAATGCGAAAACACCACGAAGGAAACATCTGTCCCTGGATTTGTTACGCGACACTTGAGAAGTGATTTCTCCTTCAATAACACCATCTACTTTTTAGGGTACCTCGTAAAGGTAAAAGAAAAAAAAACCAGAAGAGTTATTAGAACGCATCACAAAATATAAAAGATATTCCATAAAAAGAAAAGAGATTATTTCCTAACAGGGCAAGGGGAAGGTGGTTTGGAATGTAGTAAAGATACATGGAATTTTATTTGGACTCATCCAGTGTGTCTAAAAGTATTTACTTGAACCTTCTCTTATCGCTACTTTTAGATATTATCAAATTGTAATGGTTAGAGGCTTAGTTAATGAACAGAAAGACCTGGGTTCAATCATTAGTCGAGTAGCCGAAGCTAAAAAAAGGATGGTTGATGTTTCCTAGCCAAACACTCAGCATTATAATGAGTATTAAAGATAAGTAAAACAATCGAATGAAGATAGTGGCACCCTCTTAGATATCGATGTCGGTGGTAACGAAATGGCAGCCTATGGGTCGCCCTCGACTGCGGTCAATCCATTTATTTATTTTTTATGTTACCTAAATACATGTATAAAGTAATGCCGCGAGGTTTGTCTTCTATTCGTTACAAACCTAACTTACCGTTACAACAGTGTTACAATAGGTATCATTTTGTTGGTACTTTTGTAGCTAATTATGTGTATGAGTAGTTCAAAGAAGGGAAGACATTTATTTACTCTTATTTTAATCAATGATCGATTTAAGTATGCATTACGTCAATCAAGTACACCTGGTATATTTTCAAGAAAAACTCAGGGAATTAATCAGTATTGAATATTGCAAAGACTATGCGATTAAAGGGCTAAAATGCATGATAAAACATACGAAGGGGCTGATTACCGCCACTAAAAGCAGGTCCAATGTGATTAACACCGAGAGCAATGAAACGGGGGAAAATGACGAAAAGAAATGTGAAGATTTTCAGCTATATGGACTTTATCAGATATACCAAGGAAATTCCGCACGAGAACACATAAACATGGCTACGGAAAGGACACTGGAACAGAGAAATAGCTTCGCTACTGACGATTATCGAAAAAAGTTGGAGAGGGCTGGCAATTTAAGGAGAATTGTCACTAAGACTCCAGAGAACACCACTTGTAATTGTCAGTGAGCAATCACTGATGATGATTCGCGTGAAAGCGCCTAGTGAGCAATCACTGATAATCATCATCATCATCATAACGACGACGACGACGATGATGATACAGTCCGAATTTTAAGACATATTCAGAGCTATTATTACAACTAGCAAATATATGTTCACCCCAGTAGCAAATGCTATGACAAACGAACATATACTAAACTGCCCTCAAACAGGGACATAATGCTTACATAATTACACTACCTCTCTCCCAGAAAATAAAAGACGGTAATAGATACTACACAATCACTTAAAGGGGGGGGTAGTGCCTGGGAGGATTTTCTCATGATAACAGAACATATACTACGCTACCTCATGAATGGAATATTAAAAGATAGTTCATTAGTATAAAATAGTATAGTAAAGTGAATTGAACATTAAAAGATACAATAGTGTAGTTAATAGAAGTAATAGTATAGTTTCGGCTTCAGACAGACAAATACCAAATTTCCATTAGAAATAGATAATCCCGCCAATTTTGTTAAAGAGTCAGCGTATTTTTTTTTTAATATTAATATTTATTGAAAGAAATTTAGACGTAAGAGATTAAACAGTATCGTGAGAAACCGATAGAGAAAATAGCCTGTCATTTAGATGGACGATCGCATCTCGTTGTAAAAAAAAGAGTAAATACGACAAAATAAACCCAGAAAAAATGTGATGGATGTGAACGAAAAAATGGATCCGCTCGTCTCAGCAAACACACACCTCATCCCCACGAAACGATTCTGCGTGTTCCGATCGACATCCAAATCTTCTGCCAACAAAAGAATTGATCTTGAAAGAAAAGAGAATGTCTATTTCTTATCCACGATTATCCGCCGTAATTTGTTTGCTAGAGACGAGGAAATAACCCCTTTTTCCCCTTATTCTCTGTTTTATAATGCGACCATGTACGGCACACCTGCATTTAATTTGATCATTATCACAGGTAGAATTTATTTGTATTATTTAGTTTTTCAAACATCCGTACATTTTCCTTCTCATTCTTTCTTCAAAGCTGTTTTTACTTTTTCTTCTTCCAATCCTAATTCTTGTTCTTCTTTATATATATATATATATATATATATATATATAGAGAGAGAGAGAGAGAGAGAGAGAGAGAGAGAGAGAGAGAGAGAGAAATTAACCTTTCATAGTCGAAACAGATCCGATCTAAGCCATCAGATCTTTAACATCCACATATAAAGAGCTCTATATCCTTTCAGATAGAGTATTATAACAATTAAAAATTCTTAAAGATAAGTCTTTCAAATATGTGTTATCGTTATATATATATATATGTAAAAATAAAAATGGAATAAAGAATAAGCAATTCAACAACTTACAAAAATAAACTCAAAAACTCATCTTGTAAAGTTCCACCGAGATATTTCGGTCGTGGATACGGCCATTTTCGATCAGTTAATAAACTTTATTTCAAAACGGAAAAGTTTTCAAATTCATACAGAGAATGCGATTGGAAGAAATTGTCACGTGCAGAGAACAACAAAACGGGGAGAAAAAGGAATGCGAGGAATGTTATAAAAAGAGAAAGAAAAAGAAGAAGAAGAAGAAGAAGAAGAAGAAGAAGAAGAAGAAGAAGAAGAAGAAGAAGAAAGAGATACCAATCAACCGGAAAGTTGGGAACGTCAGTTGAAGAAGACGAAACGAAGAAGAAGAGAAAGCGAGAGAAAACGCGGGGAAGGGTAAATCGACATGTTTTTGTCGAAACCTATTAAAGAATAAAAATAAAAATAAAAAGAGAGAGAGAAAAAATCAGTGCTTAGATATCGCCTGCTGATTGAATTCGGGCTGAGAACGTCGGAAGTCTACAGGATTAGTAGTAATTGGAGTAGTTATCGTCGAGGGACGAAACAAGGGAAGAGGAGGAGGCAGGGGAGGGGAAAGGGGGGAAGAAGGGAGACAAGGGTTAAAAGTTAGCCAGAGTCGTATTCATTTAGATTCATCTCGTATAAAATCGATCTAGCCGTAGGAAAATAAATATTATAGAAGCCTTGTCTTTGGGCAATGGTGTTTTTATGACATAGGATCAGACAGGATTCTGTGAGACGTCGAAGTTTGGTGTCATGAATATTTTTGATAGGGATTGCCTTATGGGTATTGAAGTGGTGGCCGGAAGAAATCATATGAGTGCATAGTGCATTTGAGGTGTCGCCGTTTTTTATGGCACGATTATGTTCATATATTCACCCACTACAGCTGGTATTTATACTATTCCCTGCGCCGACTGTGGAAAAATATATTTCGGCGAGACACAACGTCCGTTGAAGAAACGAATATATGAACAAAAAGGATGCCAGAAAGGGAAAAGAGGGACGCATGATCTGTTATACATAGATCCAAAGATCCTGAAAGAAGTTAAAAGCAGTGAGTAGAGTTCAGTCGATCAACCTCCATCAAAATAACGGTAGAATAGAGAGAGACTGACAGCGTAACTTCTCTGAAAAAGTGACTAAAGCGATCATCCCCCCACTACATCTCGGAGTCGATCGAAGAAGAAAAGGAAATAGAAAAAGAAGTAGAAGAAGTAGAAGAAAAAGAAAGAAAGGATGTAAGTATATAAATTTTCAACAAAAGAACAAGTTTCCTGTGATAATGATCAAGTTAAATGCAGGTGTTCAGTGCATGCTTGGTTATTTACTCGTTTCTCTCAAGCAAATTACACAAAATAATTACCCACAATACTATATATATATATATATATATATATATATATATATATATATATGACCTATGTTAACCGTTGTTAAGTATATTCTCCATTTTAAATTTCAGAAGAGTTAGTGAAGTGGTTTCTAGAGTTTATTTCATGTGTAATACAAAAGTTTATGATTATTGGTCTCATGACTGTAGCGAATATATCGCTGCCGGCGTCTCATAGCCGTGAGCTGTGCTGTGTTGATGACACGTAAGTCGTAGCATAAGTAGGCGTCATGGGCATCGCTGTAGAGTTGATAACCATTTTGTGGTGTTTGGTTGCCGCTGTCGTTGTAGTCGTGATGCGTATTTTTATTTTATTCTTCTCCAGCTTGACTAGTTGATGTAATAGCAGCAGTTTGAATAGTTATTACGAGTTGACAAAATGAAAATAAATGCAATCTACGTTTTAATTTTTTTCTCCTTTTACAATTTATTTTTTATTGTAAGAAGGCTCTCAGATAGTCTAGATATAACGTCATAAAGGATCTCTTTCAGATCTTTATCTGGTTTGCTGAATGGTGTAATCGTTTTGTGATTTCATTTACTGTGCAGGGCTTTAGTGGAACATGTAATAATTTAGGGCACGGTTATCTGAAGGGATGATGTTATCGACTTGTACCATTATGACATCATAAAAGATGAGCCATCTTTTTTTTTATTACATTACAAAAAAACGAACAAGTGCTCGGGAGTTTTACTAGCATATTAGACCTTATATATATATATATATATATATATATATATATATATATATATATATTACTAAGACTATATACATATCTAATATATAATGTTAAGACGATTTCCCCTGTACATTTTTGAAAAAGGAAAATAACCACATGCAGCAAAGGCAACTAAACTAACCACTATATTACGTTTATTCACTCGAGCGTGATTTAGTAAATTTGTCATTATTTTTCTCCAACTAACACTAGATAGTACTTTTAGCCTACCATCTATGATTATTCTCAAAACATACTACATATAGGTGGTATCAAAACTTTTCCCCCTAACACTTCAGTACTGTCACTCCCACATCGACACCGGGAATTAATAAACAACGTCTGCTTTTGAAAAATGTGTCCGTGAATATTTACTATTTGTCTGCTATTAAATTACTACATAATACAAAACATTACTCACACATTTAATGGATGCTCCTGCTAATCCCGCTGATTTTCGAGAGTATCGGATTACGTTATTTCTACCTATTACACATACATTTATACTAGTTCCGATTTTTAGAGAATGCAATTAAGGAACATAGTTCCTTGCAGTGTTTCCTTAATAAACATGGTGGCTACAATTTCTTCAGCAATTCGACTTCTGAATTAATCCAATATACGTCAAGTTACTTAACAGATCGCATAAAGTTGACATTCTTAATCCTACACACGCATAATATCCAGAAATTGAAAAAAACACCGATTTCTTCGTATAGAAATGACCCAAAACGTGTGACTGATGGACTCTACATTTGTTCGCCTTCTCGCGGATCGTAATATAAAACGCATGCCAGCTAGACGCTTAGTTTAAGTGACCTATTTTCCTATACATTTTATACTCGCTTTCGTAGCTTAGTGGTTATTGCCGTAGATCCAAGAACAAAAAATTTAGGATTCGATCCCAGTCGACTCACACAATTTTTTTTTTTAATTATTAAACTTTTGCCTACAGAGGAAACAGGATAAGGGAGGACTATGGGCCGGATTTTTTAATTTCAACGTTATTATTTAGTCATTTGAAAATAAATCAATGTAATAGGTAGTACTTTAACTATTGTGAATATCATCATTTCTCTTCGTTCACACACACTCTGCAAGAGGCATATTCATTTTCCTTTTTTCACAAAAAGAGGGGAGTTGGATTTAATAGGGCTCTGTAGGCCTCTTTAATTTTAAAAGTGCCCATTATCATAAATAGAGCGGGTGCTTGGGAAATATCGGTATCATGGAATGGGCAGTCTCTTTTATTCCTTCTTTCATTCCTTTCTTCAACAATTAAAAACAGGCAATTATTCTAAACATTACAATTGTCCGATGTGACCTATTTACGTTCTGTGGGATGGTGATAAATTTTAATTCATTCTTTTCTATTTCTCCCTGGCAACGCCGCGGGACGGGTCCAGCTAGTTATATATAAAGTAAAGCTTGTTTCACCATCCTACATAGTGTGTGATGCCTTCCCTTACAAACGGCGCATGCATGAATTTGTTCAGTGATATTTTGGTAAATGTTGATCAATGTTTTACTTCTGTATTTTTGTAGTTCGATTTTAATATATAGTACTGATCGATATTTCTTTTATAATAATCATACATAACGGAAGTATACTAGGTATACTCTCACCTTCCTACAGAACACCGAGAACAAAATTAAATAATAGACGCGTTTCGCTAAACACCGTTTCAATATTACTTTCCCTTCTACTAAAACTTTCATGTTTTATATGGACGCCTTCTTTTTTTTTTACATATTAAGCGTTACTAAGAATAATTCTTATTTTATATTAATTATACTTGGCATCTTCTTTTACATTCTCAGGAATTATATGTACATATTTCACACTTTATTTTCAGTTACTTTTTAATATCGATTGGCAAAAACAAATGAAATTTTTCTGGAGGTCATCAAGTTCGTTATCTTTAATTAATAGTCAACACAATTTAGGCATTTTGGAGGCAAACTCAATTGTTCAGAGAGATAACACATCCATCCACACAGCTAAATTTCCACTGAATAGGACGCGGGATATTCTAGTGACGTTGAACACTTTATATGGCCACCACAGTTCCCAGATTTTAATATTGTTAAACATTTACATTAATTTAGAAAAACGCACAAGAGGTCAATATCCCACAACATCATCACTACCAGAACTGGAGACTGTTTTAGCTGATTAATGAAAATAAAATAATTTCGAAAATGTTAAACTTTATGTAGGTCTATAACTCGTAGAATTCAAGCTGTAATAACTTCCAAATGATAGTCTGTCCCATATTAAATAAAAATTTATTTGTGTTTGCATTATTTTGTTCAACCCCAATATATATATAAGGTAATAAAATACATTAATAAATAAATTTAAATATTTTTTGAAAAATAACGATTAGTGATATTTTTAGGTGATTTAAATACGATTTTTTAGCTGATCACGTGTTCAGTTTCAGGAAGTAATTTTGTATTATGCCATAAAATGCACTTTAGAAAAAACTTTACTCCAAAGATGTATGTTTATATATATAGCTCTGAACGAAACATGTTTTCAAAATGTGTAGACAACAAATGTTCGTATAAGTAAAACTATTTATACTGACTATATATATATACATATATATATATACATATATATATATATACACAAATATACACATACATGTATATACACAAATATACACATACATGTATATACACAAATATACACATACATGTATATACACATATATATATACACAAATATACACACACATATACATATATATATATACACAAATATACACACACATATACATATATATATATACACAAATATACACACACATATACATATATATATACACAAATATACACATACATGTATATACACACATACATACACACACATACATACATACATACAGACATATACACATACATACATACATACAGACATATACACATACATACATACATACAGACATATACACATACATACATACATACATACATACAGACAGACAGACAGACAGATAGATAGCCTAACAATAAAAATAATGAATTTTTGAGGATTTACTTCTCATATTCTCGGTGATATATTTCTCTCTCATTGAATTTCCGTGCCTCTCCCTTTGTTCTCCCGATGTCCACTTTCCCTTTCGCTCTTAAACCCCCTCACTCTTTATTTCTCCAATTATATTTCTTGATCTATCCTTTTCTACCTATGTCTCTCTCTCCAATCCTTATTTCTGTATCTACTCCTCCTGTTATTTTCTTTCTGTATTCTTTCTTTCCCCTAACTTCTCTCTATCTATCTCCTGGTCTTTCTTTCCCCTAACTTCTCTCTATCTATCTCCTGGTCTTTCTTTCTCACTCTCTCTTTCAAATTTTCCCTCTTCATATCTTCATACTCCTATATTTCCTCATGCTTTCTCTATCTTTCACCACCTTTTTCGCTCCACCTTATTTCGTTTTCTAAACACTTCAGCCTCATTTTCCACCATCCCCTCTCTTCATCCATACTCCCGTTTCTTCTGTCTTTCCCTGTCTATGGCTCTACCTTTTCTTTGTTTTCTGTATCAATCCATCCTATTTCCTTAATCTCTCTGTTTTCCTTAATCTCCCCCTCATCTTCTATCTCTTATTTTATCCTCTTTTTCTATTACCCATTCTCTATACGGCCATTCTTCAGCATTCCTATATCTCTACCTCTTTCGCTCTCTTTCCCTTTTTCTACAGTTCTCTCATTCTCTCCTTACATCACTTTTCCATTTATTCGCTGTCTTTGTTCTCTATCAATTCCTCTAATTCTTTTTTATCAAAATAACTCCCTCCTTCTCGCCTTTTTTCCTTCCCTTTTTTTCTTTTTTATTTCCATATTTCCTTTCTCTAAGTTTGTCATAGCCGATAAGTGACAATGGGAGCATGGTCTTAGTGTTCATTAAATACCCTCCACGGCGCGTGTCTTCAACAACTTCTGGCACTAAATCCATCTACCAGCCTGCTTGTGTACCCCTACCTGGTACAGCATTCACCCTGCGCAGGTTGAACTGGATTCGTTCAAAGAAGGAAGTTTCATGGGAGTATCAAATCGACAAGCGGTCTCCAGTCGCATGAAAATCCCGGTTAGGGGAGATTACGACATTAGGTGTTTGCAGTTCTTGCAGAGAGGTGTCAACGTCCTCCTACATACAGCGTCTGGTATTCCCAAATATTCACTCATCTAGTACTGACCAGGCTCAACGTTGCTTCACTTCAGTGATCTAACGGGAACCGGTGTGTCAACGTGATTATGCTGTAGTATGTCTGCTTGTGTAGCCTAGACATAATCCAAGCGAGTGGTTACTACTGATAAAAAAGTGTGAAGGCGAGTTATCTGTCTCACAAAAAACAGTGTTTTAGAGAGATGGGCTCATCAGTCTACGTGACGGTTGATGTTTTACTCTAATAGCTTCTTTCCTCGAACGGCTTCTACTCTCTATTGCGTCAATTGTAATAACATCACGAAATTTAAATATAATATGAATAAGCATCTTGCTATCCAATTTCTCACCCATGTTGCCTCCTTATAAATCTTGTCGCTATCACACTATCCCTCTTACGCTTCAGTGGCAATATGTCTTGTTTGGACCAAACATAACTAAAAATATATTTTTAAGAGAGACAACTAATCCAAGAGAAGGAAATCTATGATCTCAAACCTCCGCTGCGTTGCAGCGAACCCCACTCTTAGGAAAACCTTCGGATGTCAATTTCGAAGAGATATCAAAAGCCGGAGCCGGAGTCCCAACGGAAGTCCGAGACTGTATACAGTAACGTTCTGATAACTTCTTTGACAGTAACGTTCTGATAACTTCTTTGACAGTAACGTTCTGATAACGTCTTTGACAGTAACGTTCTGATAACTTCTTTGACAGTAACGTTCTGATAACTTCTTTGACAGTAACGTTCTGATAACTTCTTTGACAGTAACGTTCTGATAACTTCTTTGACAGTAACGTTCTGATAACTTCTTTGACAGTAACGTTCTGATAACATCTTTGACAGTAACGTTCTGATAACTTCTTTGACAGTAACGTTCTGATAACATCTTTGACAGTAACGTTCTGATAACATCTTTGACAGTAACGTTCTGATAACTTCTTTGACAGTAACGTTCTGATAACTTCTTTGACAGTAACGTTCTGATAACTTCTTTGACAGTAACGTTCTGATAACTTCTTTGACAGTAACGTTCTGATAACTTCTTTGACAGTAACGTTCTGATAACTTCTTTGACAGTAACGTTCTGATAACTTCTTTGACAGTAACGTTCTGATAACTTCTTTGACAGTAACGTTCTGATAACTTCTTTGACAGTAACGTTCTGATAACTTCTTTGACAGTAACGTTCTGATAACTTCTTTGACAGTAACGTTCTGATAACTTCTTTGACAGTAACGTTCTGATAACTTCTTTGACAGCACTGGAACAATGTTTAGGGTGATTGCCTTTCCGATTGGATCATTCCAGCGACGTGGAGAAAGGGGGTCTGCTGCATGGGTAACAACTTGCCCTCCATATTGAACCAGGCTTTGCGCTTTGAGCGTAACTCCATAGTCTTCTTCGAAACTGAAAGACCCTCTAAGAGGAAACGTCAGAATAAGGAATTAAAAACTAAGAAAATTGAATGAGATATGAGGGGAAAAAAATTGTTTAACTTGGAGAAAACGATTGAGAGATAAAAAAAAAAGTAAATCTCTCAACGTTATGGTGAATTTGAATCATTAAAGATTTCCAACTGATGCTTCCAAATATTTTGTCTACACAGGCTAGGTAGAGAATTGTTAATAACTAACGCCTCAATAATATTGAGATGGTAGTTCGACCTGGCACTGTGTAAAACAGAAAACCAGCCATCGTAATACTTGTCAGAACAACTATTTGTACTAACCAGGTGATTACCTAGGGCTGTTTCCTGTGCTTGGAAGTTCCCGGATGATCTCGAAACCTTGTGTAAACGAATATCACGTGGTATATATATATATATATATATATATATATGGCAGTGTGTGAATAATGTACTTATATTTACCCAATCGTGACCAATTCTTGGGCTTGTCATTAATTCAGTTTTCATACAAACTTGATGCGTTTTTTGCATTAGAATTGACTCGTCCCAAGCCTTTTTTAAACATAAAGAAATTAAAATTTGGTCCAGTAGAAAAAATGTTATTCAAAATATATGTGGTCATCAATGTGTAGAATAACACCTTCTATTGACGTTTAATCACGATAACATTTTTTATTCATAATAAATATTTATTTTGCGTATACCAAAAATGTAGCAAACAGCACAAGGAATCTAAAAAGAGTTTAAGATATGGAAGGGTTAGGCAGCTTAAACTTACAAAAATGCCTATTGAGAAACGCTCCTCATGCCCTTTAACTCGACATAACTTTAAATTATAAATATAATTTAATAGAAAGATAGAACTCGATGAGCTGATTCGAAATATGTTAGTATTAAAAAGATTTGAGTCATAGAAATCGAGTTTTGTGACTTTTAGTAGAAACATTTTTAAAAGTGATAATTGACTTTTGAAGCCAAATTTTTCAGGCAAAAAGTCCAAATTGAAAACTCAAGCCACACTTGGTTATATTAATGATATTAACTATTGGGTATGTTGCAGATGTTAACTTTCGATTCTTTGGTACACCAGAGGCGTGTCTGGAAACTTTACCGAAATTTCGCTACCTTTGTACACCAGAAGCGCGTCCGGAAACTTTCGATTTAACTTTCGATTCTTTTGTACACCAGTGGTGCGTCCATAAACTTTCGATTCTTTTTGTACACCAGATACGCGTCCGTAACCTTTCGATTCTTTTTGTGCATCAGAGACTCGTCCGTAACATTTCAAATATGTTGTACACCAGAGGCGCGTCCGTAACTTTTCGATTCTTTCGATACTGTGTTGAACTTATTTGAAACTCAGAAATTGAAATTTATTCTTATTATTCTGCAACTTATTCTGAAAATAAAAGTTTTATTGAATTTATTGAATTTTTCAAATTCAAATATTAAATATATTTTTATCTTATTTTACTTTATTCTGAAAATTACAATTCTAAAATAGAATCTATAGTGACGGCAATACTAAATGACTTATAATATTTTAATTTATTCTGAAATAATTTAAACATTTAAAAACTTATTTGAAACTCAGAAATTGAAATTTAATTATATTATTCTGAAACTTATTCCGATCTAAAAATTAGAGATTTTCTGAATTTATTAATTTGAATTAATTAATTTAATTATTTTTCAGCGGATAAGAAGTCATAAATGCAAGGCTACTTCACTAGTGAATTAGATGTGTTGATGATAGTGATGTCATAATTATTATTGGTTCAACTCAATTAGCAATTGTTACTTATATTTCCACCAACTCAAAGTCTAAGTGACTCAAGGTAAACCTGGTCACTGATGCTTTGGGGTATTGTTACCTGTTTTTTTTTAATTATAATAAAAATACATATATTAGCAATGTAATAATAATAAATAATGAATTAGGTTATTTATTAAATAAGATATAATTTGCTTAAAGCATCATTCAAAATGTGAAGAATCCATGAGAGATTGCTCTTTACGACATTACCTCGAGTGGAGTGGATTCTGTGGCTGACTCATAGAATTTGCTTGTATTTAACAATGCATTCATACAGCACAGGTCAGGAAGTTTTGATTTTTTGTGTTATATTCAAAGCACACGTGTTTTTTTTTAACCAAACTTTGACATAATTGATATACATTCAACTCTTCCTAATATTTAACTCTCTCTAATTGTCAGCACCATTTTGTTTCAACTTCTATTTTTTTAAACTTTTACTAATTTTAGTAATATTTGCATTTCTTTCAAATGACAAAGGTTTTCAAAATTTTCAAAATCAGTAAGCTTTACTTGTAAATTTGCCTAAGTCATCACATTTCCTGTTTACTTACGCTGACTATTGAGACGAAATAAACTGTATATTAAAGAAAAATATTTACGGTGATTTATGTGATTCTTGTGTTAATCAAAATACAAATATCAAAGAAAGAACTAAGAAAAACCATTGCATATATCTGCCATTTTAGCAACCTTATGATTAAGTGTGATTTTATTGTACATTTAATTCTTCATATCTCAATTCCAGCTTCAATATTTTAAGAGTTAATAACACTTGTCCTGTACTTTGCCCGGTTTATATTTAAGAAATATTACTACACATGCGTCCCCATTTTTCAGTCTAGTATATATATATATATATAGGGTGTCTCAAAAAAATGTACTCACTCTTAGAATGGCAAAATGTGCAGAAGATGTCGAGTTTGCACACAAAATTGTGTGGAGCGATGAAGCAAAGTTTTCTCGTCATTCTACGAGTGAGTACATTTTTTGAGACACCCTGTATATATATATATATATATATATATATATATATATATATATATATATATATATAGAGAGAGAGAGAGAGAGAGAGAGAGAGAGAGAGAGAGAAAGAGAGAGAGAGCGAAAAGAGAAAGAGAAAGAAAAGAGAAAGAGAGAAAAATAGAGTGAGAGAAGTAAACGATGAGAATAAAAATACAATATTTTTTACGTTATCAGTTGCTCAAAACAAGACGTTTTCAAATAAAATAAATGTCACTTTGTTTTGAGCAATTGATGACGTAAGAAATATTGTATTTTTACAATATTTATTCTCATCTTTACTTGTCTATATAAATGCTCGATCTCGTATATCGAGAATCAATTCTTTCATGATAGGTTCTACTTTAAAGGTATACATTATATCATTATTTTCCTGTTCTTCATATATATATATATATATATATATATATATATATATATATATATATATATATATATATATAAAGAACAGAAAAATAATGATATGATGTATACCTTTAAAGTAGAACCTATCATGAAAGAATTGATACTCGATATATATATATATATATATCCTATATATATATATATATATATATATATATATATCCTATATCTCTCCTTATCTTCTTTTGTTCACTATTTACTCTCTCCTATGCAATTCTTCTTTCCTCTCGGCTCTTTCTCTCGTTATCACACTCTACACACATATTAGACTCTCCAAAACACTTTTATATCCTTCTTCCTAAATATTTTCCCATTTCCCGTCTTTACCCCCATCTCTGAAATATTTTCTATACTCTCTCTTTTATACTCTCTCTCTCTCTCATATATATATATATATATATATATATATGTATGTGTCTCTTTCTCTATCCTTCTCTTTCGCTCACTCTTATTCTACTTCTGATAGCTTGTTTTTTTTTTTCTGTTTTATTTCTCTCAAAATGTTCTCTTTGGGTGTTAGCTTGTTTTTTTACTCTATATTCTTCTTTATGTTTTTATCTCTTTTTTTCAACGCTTGTCCCTCTTTGACTCTTCTTCACTTTATAATCCCCTATACTTTATCTCTCACACACATACTTTCGTCTTCTCTTATATATATATATATTATATATATATATATATATATGTCTACATAGCGCTAATCTACTCCTAAACCCATTTTTATCCCACATGATTCATCTCCTCTTCATTGTCCTTGTCCTCCTTTTTTATTACTTGCCTATGCTGTCTGTTCCCCTATCTTTACCGCATGTTGTGTTGTTCCCCTTTTCACCGTCTTTATTTAACAAAGAATTTCGAAAACAATAAGCGCAGGGGATATCGATAAGAAAAGTAAAAGCCGGTCGCCTCCCCCAGTAAATGATTAGATCTTCGCCACTTTTTTAGAAACATATGGACCCTAAATTGAGAAAATTGCAACATAAAGAAATGGCAATAATCCAATTACATTCCGTTGCCTTCAGTATAGAATACACAATCGTCACCGACTCATCCGCAAGAAAAGAAAAACGAACGTGAATATATAACGAAAGAAGATCTGAACTAAAAGAAGAGCACACAGTATGAAACAAATTAAATTGCGCAATGATACATTTTTATTGTATTGTTACGAAACCAAACAAAAAAAGGCCGAATAAGAACTAAAAGCAAATCTACAGTAAAAAGTCTAATTACAAAACCCTCGTTTTTAAGAAGTTATTCTTTGATCTGTTCATGGAACTAGCGAGTTTATTCGTAATTATCCCTTCGAAGAATAACTATTCTTTATTTTTACTGTGACCTCGTGTCTGTCCACTCCAAAGTACATAGCGTGGATCGCCCATACCGAACATACACAGGAGTTGCAATGGCATAGGATAGGGCGCCATGTGTAGTTTGATGGTAAGCTATTTCTACAATGTATAACTTAAATAATCGAAGAGATGCTTGCGCTTACTGACAGGTGAATATGAGTTTATTACATATGACACATGTTGCGCGTTTAGAAGGTATCGGCTCAGAAATTGAATTCTCCTAAACAGAAATGAATTCACGAAAACAAGCGATTTTTTAATACTAGAAATTCGAAAAGAAAAACAGAAATAAATTGACAAAAAGAAATTAATTTACTAAAAACTTGCTCGGTTCAGAGGCACACAGTCCTTTCTAGAAGATCCGTTCTATGTGTGAGATATTCTCTGGGTTCTTGGATAGCCTCGTTTAATTTAGCATTGTATCTACCACTGCAGTAGTTCTGTTACCGTGTAGTGGCAAAACTATCTTTGGTTATAAAACTGCTTCTTCATTTCAATCTGCCTCTTGGTTGTCCATGTAGGGTGTCTTCTGTCGATTTAATGTTTGTGTTTTTGGATGTTTACATCGGCATCTTTTCTTCAAACCAAATGAAGAATGATTGCTACACTATATTCACTAATAGTAGTAAAAGGTTCCAATCAAGAAAATTCAAAAGTACTCTAAAAAATGCCCCTTCAAAAATTGTAAAAAAATTTGCACTTTTTTACAAATATCTAATAATAATGCACTCATTAGTTTCCTCCAAAAACCCGACAAAAGTCGTAATTAATGGTTGTTTACATTATTCAAAGAGTAGTGAGCACAGGGGAGACAACTCACGCTTTACTTATTTCCAATAATGTTATGTCTTCTTTTCTGTATTCTCTTTCTAGGTCTCTTTTTTTTGGGGGGGGGGGATCGCTCCAGACAATGCATGAAGGTGTAAGGAACTAAATAACTACTACTCCAAGGTACAAAAACTAACCAACTATCAGTGTTAGAGGGACAGATTCCGACCCAGAAAACGGCAATTCTTCCCCCTATGTCAGAAACATCGTTTATAGAATGTGAGGACTAAAAGAACAAAATAAGGAAAGCGAGAGTTACGAGGCCGCCGAAATAAACCCAATGTCCACTTTCTACTCTCCTTCATTAATGTTCTATCAATGTTCGCTTGTGCGACTCTTACGATAAAAATAAATATTTTTTTATGTATCCGTTTCTTTTTCTATCATCTATTTATATTTATTTATGGAATGATCTAATCAGCAAGGATTCCAAACAATGCCCAATCAGTGTGAGCGTCCCCAGCGTTTCTCGTGCCGTTTTTTTTTTTTCGGATTTGTTCTCAGATTATAATGAAACTCGCGCCTTCCATCAACAATTACTAGACAAAATGGCGTATCACTATAATGGCCGGACTGTCTGTCACCCTTACGTTTCGTTTGCCAAGCTCATATTTGCAAATAGCATTTCCATCGCTAATCACGTTTCATTTTTAGATGTGTTCAATCGGTAGGTCCGTCTGTTACGCTTATGTGTGACATTTGTATCTTTATAAAGTTAGGTATATGTTTATATATTTGTATGAACATGAACTAATTAATCGCTTATGATGAATTTTGGAACACAGCTGATATGCATGAGGGTGGACAATGTGAGCTATATTTAGTTATGTTAACCGGGTAAATAAGGGAGTAAGCACTTCGTTAAAATTCAAACACCTCCGATCTTTGTGAAATTTTAACAATGACGGTAGCTAGATGGTTAACGACACGGACTAAGACCCTTGATGTGCCAAGTTCGAATTCAGTTAATTCCACAGAAACAATTTCACTTCGAATTTTAGCAACCTCCTGTAAGTGTCTTTCTAGAACGAATCCTAACTACTTCTTTCGTGTGAATGTTTTTCTAGTTAGTAATCTTTCTGGAAAGACATCGAGTACTTACGGGAAGGACCAGGAGAAGCTTTCCAACATCTCTAAGTGAAAGTAGTACTGTGGAACCGACTGGATTCGAACTTGGAACGCCCAGGTCTTCAGTCCGTGCCGATATCCACTTAACCACCGTTACCTCTCAACGAATTCTAACTAAAAGATATCGGGGAAACCAATGCCAACAATCGAATCATCCGATTCATACAAAATGAATGGTGAAGACATAAATTAATAACTATTCCCCCACTTTCAGTTTCTTTATATATTTTAAAGGGTTTAAAGGCACCACTTCTTATTTTGAACTTGAAATAATTCATATTTGCATTGAGTTTGATCCATAGCCATCAGACATCAATTAAGCAAGATTCTGTTGATTTCAATTCCTTTTCAAGACCTCTCAGCTTAAACCTTAAATCTTAGACATTTTTCTAGAATCAAAACAATGTAATGGATTATAATCAAAATTAGAATAAGGATTTAAGCGATCATCATGAACTATGGAACACAGCTGCTATTCGTAAGGGGTGTTAATGTGGGCTATATTTTATGGCTTAATTTAGTTTTAAGCAAAGAGAGTATAAAAAGGGTGGAAGTCCTTCGTGAAAATTCAGATACATGCGATTTTTATGAAATGTAGACAATAAGGATTAGACATCAATTAATATATATTCTTTAGATTTCAGTTTTTTTTGTTTTTTTTTTAGTATTTAAAGCGTTATAGCGGGCATAGTATGGACACAATCTCCTATTTAGAAATTAAAATATTTCAAATCTGCACTTAATTTTATCCTTAGTCACTAATTAAGCAAGATTTTCGGAATTTAAATTTTTTCTTTAGACCTCTCAAGCTTAAGCATTAAATTTTAGACATTTTTAGAATCAAAATCATGTAATAGATGCTGATCAAAATTAGAATAAAGATTCTAGACATGAGGTTTACTACCATTCTATGTGAATTTTAATCGCCGTAAGGGGGGCATAAACATTATGCAAAACTGTAATGTTCGGTGAATTAATTTTATCCGTCCCGTTAAGTGTATTATTCTAGAATAATCATAAGAATATCCGTTCTTGTTTTAATAAAGGATGCATGGGACAACGACTTTTAATATAGAAATGCATCGACGGATTATTTTTGTCAATGCATATATATAAGACGCTCTGTCCGTCCGTCGGTCTATCACTAACATTTTCATCGCTAATTATGTCTTAGTTTTAGATGTGTCCACGTGTTTCTATAACAAGCTGTCCGTTTGTCGATTTTCACGAACAATTTTAAAATAGCATTTTCTTAGGCTAAACAAGCATATTGATCGCAAGCATATTGTAAATGATTTTTAATGGGAAAATGCATCGAATTACTTTTAGATACATGCATGCTTATCTATAAAACTATAACGTTTATATATATATATATATATATATATATATATTCCATGAAAAATGACAGTATACTGAAATCATATGCCCTTTATAGGGTTAAGATGACAATTCATATACACTAAATGTACAAAAGCAAGAGAAATTCCAAAATGTGTACACTTTTATTGTCATTGAGGGTATGCGAGCACAACAGGGCTATGTATTTTACTGGTAGGAATTTTTCTTCAGCGCATCTCACACACTTTATCCACTCATGCATAGAGATTTATACTGTAGTGATGTGATAATGAAATGGTTTGGTTGATATGTAGTCATACCCTTAATGATAATAAAAGTATAAAAATTTGGTAATTTCCTTGCTTTTGTACATTTAGTGTATATGAATTTTCATCTTAACATTATCAAAGGCATATGATTTCAGTATACTTTTGTAATAGCTATGCCTCAATACAATGGTCTTTTAAAGGTTTTTTGGAATTTCCTGGAAAACTAAGGTATATGGTAAACTTAAATTAAAATGCCATCAACTAGATCGTAGAACCTCTATCTGCCAAAAATCAGCTGAATCCATCAAATAGTTGATGCGATACAGGGTGGCACATACGTACGTACACAGATAACATGATTTCATGATTAAACTTTCTGGATCTCTGGGTTGCCTTGACTAATGATGCTGAGATTCTACACACTTATAGAACCTATCAAATAAACATTTTGTGCAGAGTTTTAATTTCGTTTATTGGTTTTTGAGTTATGATTGATCAAAAAATTAGATTTCCACCATAGACCATTCGTGAAGTCTATTAAGGGATAGAGCGCTCTCGCGCCTCCGTTGATACTAGCTGGGTTTGCGAAACGATAACGAGTTGGCAAAGCCAGCTTGAATATATATATATATATATATATATATATGAGAAAGGAAGGGTGACATTTTTCTTAAAATTATCATCCTGAGGAAGTCTTACAAATAAAGACAAAACGTTGATGAATATATAAAAAAACATCCTTTTTGGTTTTTCCTTTTTCATTTCCCATATATATATATATATACTAGTTGGCTTTACCAGCCTGCTATCGTTTCGCAAAGTTCGCTACTTGAAATACTTGAAACCAAAATGTTAAATAATAAACGTTTCATTCATAAGTTTCTTGTAAACATAGGACAAACACTTTAGCATTTATTCATATAATTAGATAAACGGTGATTTTCCAGGTTAACCCCTATATGGAATATTGCCCTTGAAATAAAAATAGCACGATTTTTTTTCATGTACTTACCTATTAGGGTAAAATAAGACAATACACCAAATTTTATGGAAATTACTCCACTTTTTAAAATAAATTCAAGTTTTATCGTTAAACGCTTTCTAGCCGACATTACTATGATGTTCAAGTTAATTAGGTTCGAATTATCTCCTTTGACCTTAATAATGCCGAAAATGGCGGCCACACAGCGTTGGCCGATAAACTTGAATTCATCATTTAAAAACAAAAATACGGGATGAATTTCCGTAAATTTTAGTGCACTGTATTTTTCTAGTCTAACTACCTGTACATAATAAAGTGTTTATGCTATTTTCTTTTTAAGAGAAATATTCCATATAGAGGTTAACCTGGAAAATCACCAGATAAGCATTTGCATTCATTCATATAAAGAATATTAACATTTTGGTCATTTCTATACAAATTTATTTTTATTATTTGGATTATTCTTTCTACAGTTATCATATTGAGTACTATTCTCACGACGTTTCAGCCGAAACGTCGTGAGAATAACACTCAAGATGAGAACAGTAGTCCGAGTAATCAATTCTGATCTAAAAAAATTCAGAAACATAAATGTATGTATCCTTAATAAGATACTGTCAAGAAATTACAAGAAGGAGGAAATCAATTAGTCTCTGCGATCGTGTGTGTGCAATCTTTTTTAACTTACAATTTTTTCATTGAATTAAAAAACAAAAGAAATGTTTATCGCTAACGGGTTGAGGCGTGGCCGTCGTAAAGTAAACTACTTACTTTACGACGGCCACTGTTAGGGCAGTGTCACCCCCAGCTTTTCTCCATGTGACGTCGCTACCGGGATGAAAAGAGAGGAATATAGTGACAAAGAGAGAGAGTTTAATTTAAATTACCTCCCCTGAATGGTTAATCAGTAAATATTTAAAGAAAAGTTTAATAACTTATCCTTTTTTATTAAATCACTGGAATTAATTATTGTTAAAAGCGACAAAAATAGTGCATATACATAGAACAAATGGAACGATAAAATTACGAATTAACACCAAACATTAATTGATTATAGACTGTTTGAAAAGTAGTTCGTCTGATTAGACTGATCTATAAATGTTTATACGTCTTTCTTCTGTACTTTATATACAGTATTCCAGAAAATTAAGTTGTAATAATGATTTTAATATCAACCCGTTTTGATGGTTATGTAGGAGTGATAAATGAAAAAAAAACTTTCGCATTTATTCTATTATATATATATGTATGTATATATATATATATATATATATATATGTGTGTGTGTGTGTGTGTGTGTGTGTGTGTGTGTGTATTTAGTATTGTCAATTCATTTTCAACAGTATGTTATTTCTTAAGCTGTTTTATATTGATGCTAATATTTGCACGGGTAATATTACTAAACACACAATTTATATAAACAAAGAATATCACATGTTAAACGTTCCCTCTTCTGAGATATAGGTTCGAAGATTGTAGGTGTCCGATTTTTCACTTTGTGTTATTTTTGTTTGCATTAAGCTGAAACTATACTATTACTATCTTATAAAGCTTAATTCAGTTTACTATAATATTCAAGACTCAGGGCCTAAATTCGGAAGTTTTCCTGGAAAACATTTTTTTTTAATTCCTCAAACTCGTTTTGGCCGATCGTAAATTGAAGTTGCGTGAGATAGCAGAGGAATTGAAGATATCAAGTATTCACTATTTAGTGTTCAAAGTGGGCGACGCGTTTATTCACAGTTGATCAGAAACAACCAGGCGTCGACGGTTCAGCGCGTTGTTTGAAACTGTTTAAACGCAATAAAAAGGATGGTTGCGTCGATATGTGACAATGGATGAAAGATGGATCCACCACTTCAATCGACAGTCAACTGAGTGCACAGAAAAAGCTGAAAGCCGTTCAAAGCGACCGAAGAATCAAACATCAGCAGGAAATATTTTCTTTTGTTTTCGGATGCAAACGGTATTTTGTCCATCAAGTACTTGTAGAAGGGACGAACCATCAATAGCTAATATTATATTTTTAAAAAATAGTGGTAATTTGAAGGAATAAATCGCCAAAAACAACCACAAACAAAGTATCCCGTCCTTTTTCACCAAGACAATTCACCGTGAAACTAGTCGATCACTACGATGTCAAAATAACATGAATTGTACTTCGAACTGCTTTCCAATGAAGAGTATTTTAAGGCCAAAGACAAATCGTTCATCAAAATGGCATCGAATCTTGTGAGAAGCTTTGGAATCAGTGTCTCACACGAATGAATTTTAATTTTGCCTAAAAGTTGTTGTTTTTTTTAATTAGGGCGGGTACTTATTAAGCAATGTATGTAGCGTTGTTATAACGTTAAATATCTCAAACGGTTGATATGCATTACAGACATCATCATCTTAATAATAATCAGCATATGTCTGTCTTAAGCCGAAACTATACTATTAATTTGATATATATTACTAATGGAGATTCTGTATCTGTGTCTAAAACCGGAACTATATTACAATCTTTAAATGCTCAATTAAGTTTACTATACTATTTCAGACTAATGTACTGTCTTTAAATTCTCAATTCAGGAGGAATAGTATAGTGGCTATTCTTTTGTCATGATACTATCCTCCAAGACATTACTTTCTCCTTTTTGGTGAGAGAGGGAGTAGTGTAGTATGTTGTGATGATACAATTTTCCCAGGCATTACCCCCTCTTAGGATGGAGTAGTCGAGTATCTGTTCTGTAGCCATTATCCACCTTCCCAGTCAGGGATAACCTTCTTTTGAATGAGGGATATTGTAGTATTTCCTATCCTCCCATTCATTACCTCTTCTTGTCGGATATAATTTAGTATCTGTTCTGTTGTCATAAGACGATTCTCCCAAGCATTATATCCTCCTTTCAGGAGGTGTTTTAGTATATGTTAGTTCGTCATGATAGCATCCTCCCAGGCTAGCCAAAATATACGACCAGAGAAGGCATATAATTGTTATTTGTAATAATAAGAAAAAAAAAGAAAGAAGAAGAAACACTGAAAAGGACTAAGAGAAATTAGACTTACAGGGAAGACTGAGACTATACAACGGGCGTCAATGATGAAAACAGCTAAAATATTAATGAAAATCCTCGAATGCGGAAACCAACACACATAAACTACCTCGTGGAAGTTGCAACAGAGATCAAACAAAAACATGGAAAGAACACCACGTGAACCCGAGAGAATTGAAACTGCAAGAAATCTCATAAACTGCACCCGCCCACAAACAAAAACACGATGTGATGGAATCAGCCTCGGCTGACATTACAAAATATAATCGTGAATGGTCAAAGAGGATGGAAAAAACGGGAATGGAGAGCACTAACCAGACCTCCACTGGATAAGTGCATGGAATACGTGAACCCTGGGGAGGTTTATTGCCACCCAACCACCAGTGAAGACGAATGGTAGTTGCCAGCAAGAAATCGATGGATAGCGACTGTTGCGATAACGCTAAGTTATTTGAAATGGTAATCGAAAGAGATGGGGAATACTGGAAATCTGGGGTGACTTGTTCTTACTAAGACCCCAGGGAACACAACCGGTTATTATCAGTCAGCAATCACTGATGATGATTTGTGTGAGAACTGTTAGTAAATAATAATAATAATAATAATAATAATAATAATAATAATAATAATAATAATAATAATAATAATAATAATAATAATTCTCGGAGCACGAGTAACAGTCTCGGAAAAAAAACTGGAAAAAAGACAAGGAAGAATCTGAATCAAAGTGAAGATTGAGGCCATACAACGAACAAGAATGATGAAAATAGCCGGAATATTAAGGAAAATCCAACTCGCATAACCAACAAAAACTTACCAGCCACATATAAATTAGCAGGGGAAAACACACACGGTGAGCAGCAGCCTCGGTTGATACCATACAAAATTGTCGTGAAAGATCAAGAAATATGGAAAGACTTAGGAATTAAACCACCAACCTGTGTGAGAACTCCTAGTGAGTGGATGATAATAATAATAATAATAATAATAATAATAATAATAATAATAATAATAATAATAATAATAATAATAATAAGCCACGCGTGCGTGGACCCCCTCTGTATGTGACTCGATGTTGCGTGTGTAAAATGCAATAAATTTGGGCAATTTGGGGCATTTTTTACCCCTCTTTGACCCCCTGGGGGCGCGAACCAGAATTTTTCTGAGGTCAGTGGTGCCTCTACATTTTGGCCAAGTTTCAGAAAAATTGAATGGATGATCAAACGTTATGGAAGAAAAGGGTCATTTTTTGCAATTTTGGGGGCTTTTGACCCCCTGGGGGCGCGAACCAGATGTTTTTCAAGGTCAGCGATACTCATTTTCTATTAGGAACAATTGCCCCCATATTTTAGCTAAGTTTCAGAGAAATTGAATGGATAGATGAAAAGTTATGGGGCAAAAAATGTCATTTTTTTCCATTTCGGGGCCTTTTTAGCCCCTGGGGGGCTAACCAGATTTATTTTCAAAAATCGGAGAATGTCACTTTCTAACCTGACAAACGTTACAACTTCATGCAAAATTTCAGAGAAATTCAATGGATGGTTGCGGAGAAAGATCTGGACGGACGGACGGAAATGCCTCAAAACATAGGTCCCCCGATTTTTTATTATTATTATTATTATTATTATTATTATTATTATTATTATTATTATACTTACTAGAGTTTCAGGTGAAGAAGAGAAAGAATGAATCAAATGTTCTCTTTTCTTTTCTACTGCTTTCTAAATTTATATAGTTTTCATTTGTAGTGCAGTTTACGATTCAGACAAACAATCAAGCATTAACAACCCCTAAGTAAAAAAAGATACTTAGCAAGAATATTAAGATGGATCCTGCGATTCAACAATATGTCTTTATTGTAAAACATAAGAAATGAAAAGATGCCCTCGTGGACATTCTGTCTAGACAATCGTAAAAAGAACATGAAAGTTTCGAACAAAAAAAAAAGAAACTGACAGAAAGATGTATCAATCGTATTGTATCAAACATTGTCCCGAAGACTTTTAGTTGATAAGAAAAAGAAAAAGATTTTTATGCAGACGCAACTATAACAACCGTTAAACAAGCCGGCCAAATAAGCAATTGAAGTCACTGCAATTCGAATGGTTCAACAAGTTATGATATCTTTGATTAGTTCGATTCGCATTTGTTTCCCTAATAGAATCAGATACCCATGTTTCAATATTGGACGTTGTGTTAAAATAGTGCTTAAAACGGAATTTTCTACATAAGGTAGAATAGCCGAAAATTCCATTAGAAGTAAAAACAATGAGGATTAGGGCTACGTATTCAGTATATTACGTCACAGAACGGAAGTTTCTGGTGACACGTAGCGGAAAGGTTGATAAAATATTTTTCTAGTTTCTGAACCACGAAGGAAAGCAGGCGTATTCGGGGTCAAACCCCCTTTCCCCCTATGTGAGACGCGTTAGGGGGAGACCTACATGATATTATGTATGTATACTGTAAAAGAAAAGAATAATCCCAAAATATGTTAAGTCTGAAATGATTGTGTGCTGTTGTCATTATTAATAACTTTTACAACCGCTGTTATTAAAGAGAAGATGACTGCAAAAACAAAAAGAGAAAAGGAAGTTAACATCATTACCACGCCTACTTCTGCTACGTGTCATCTATACAATAAGACTGCAGTTGTTTATATGATGAGCCTCTTTCTTGATAATCTGATGAGGTTAGAGTATTAGTCCATAGTAATGCTAGACTCACAATAGGGACCACATGAAGGCTGCCACGATTCCTAGTGGAATTGCTGCTATGGATCAGACAGGACTCATTCTATGCCGATATCTAATTCACCACTGCCGCAAGCTTTACAGGTGAAAATGAACTGACAACAAAATACAGAATAATCATACATGCATCTGGGCTGGGGCATCATTCACTAGTCTCTCCTTCTTAGACTATGTCCAAAAAAGAGTCGTCAACTTAATACGTTCCTCACTATCCACCAAGTTTCAGTCCCTGTCCCATCGCCAGAATGTTGCATCCTGGTGCTTGTTTTACAAATACTTAAATGGATTGTGCTCCGATGAACTGACGACTCTGGTGCCTCCTCGACGCAAATAGACTAGAACAACCCGACAATCAGCTAGATCCCATCCATTCACTGTGGGGGCCCCAGATGCCGGAGAGCCTTCTACTCCAGCTTCTTCCCTCGTACTGCCGGCCTCTGGAACTCCCTCCTTGCTTCCTGCTTCCCTGATATTGCTGACATGCAAAGGTGTAAAACTAATGTAAACAGACATCTCGCTGCACAGCTCCCAACTTAGGATTACACCCTAAACTTGCTCCCTAATTCTCAGTAGCCCCTTACGTCTACAGGGGCGACCTGTCTTGTTTGGAGTGAAATATCTTTAAAAAAAAAACAAGAATGGTAATCCCAAAATATTTACAAAAATTCATGCTGCAACTTACACATCTGTCCACCCTTTACCACGCGTATATATCAATGGCCTTAAGTTACGTGACGTCATACTACTAGCTTAAAAAATCATTCGCTGTGATTGGCCATTAAAATAACGAAAGTTCAAATCAAAATATACACTTTTACTAGCGAACGAAGAGACGTAAACAAAGTGGGAGAGAGAAAGTGAGTTAATTCTCTCTCTCTCTCTCTATATATATATATGTTGTTCTGTACTAAAATTTGATTTTTTAACCTCTCTCCACTTTTGATGAAGCTTCCGAATACTTTATCTTTCATCTGTCTATCTTAATCACACTTATATATTAATGGTCTTAATTCACCACTAAACACATGTGAACTCATACCACTAGGACGCAATAAACTGCTTGTGCTGATTGGCTAGTAAAATTTTGAAGTAACTTCAAATAGAAAACAAGCCGCGCGTGCGTGGCCCCCCTCCGTATGTGACTCGATGTGGCGAGTGTAAAATGCAATGAATTTGGGCAATTTGGGGCATTTTTGACCTCCCTTTGACCCCCTGGGGGCGCGAACCAGATTTTTTCTGAGGTCAAGGATGCTCATTTTATATCCAGAACAATTGCCTCTACATTTTGACCAAGTTTCAAAAAAAATTGAATGGATGGATCAAACGTTATGGGAGAAAAGGGTAATTTTTGCCATTTTGGGGGCTTTTGACCCCCTGTGGGCGCGAACCAGATTTTTACCAAGGTCAGCGATACGTATTTTCTATTAGAAACAATTGCCTCCACATTTTGGCCAAGTTTTAGAGAAATTGAATGGATGGATGAAAAGTTATGGGGCAAAAAATGTCATTTCTTTCCATTTCGGGGCCTTTTGACCCCCTGGGGGGGGGGGGGCTAACCAGTTTTTTTTTTTCAAATCGGAGAATGTCACTTTCTAACCTGACCATAGTAACAACTTGATGCAAAATTTCAGAGAAATTCAATGGATGGTTGCGGAGAAAAATCCGGACGGACGGACGGACGGACGGACGGACGGACATACCTCAAAACATAAGTCTCCCGATTTTATAAATCGGGGGACCAATGAGAAACGATTGTACAATTAACTACAGTATTAATTTTAAGTTTATATTTAAATTTTATTCATAAAAAATGATTCATTTTTCGATATTCATTGCCAGTCTACGGAGTAAATACAATACTTTTTACAAAACGTAATAATCCTAACTAGCGGGACCCGTGTAAATTACACGAAATGATGTTTTTAATACTAATTATCTTGTTCCTAACCTATACATATTTGAATAAAATATAAGATTTGGACTTGTATATTTATTTTTAAAAAATGAACAATACATGAAACAATTTACAAAACTTCTTTATATACAATATTTCTAGTGAAGGTAATATTTCGACGACTAAACCTTACTTTGTAAATGTTTTCGATTAAATTAAATTTGGCTCCAATTCATGAATATTTATTTACTCCTCTCCAGGAGTTAGGCACAAGGCCAGTTTTATCTTACTTCCACAAGTAAGATGTGACCCAAGGTCGGGTCGGTAAAGTGGAGTTTGAAAAGCCAGCGCTCGAGAAGGTGAGCACTCTGGCCATTAAAAATTGCCTGCGCAGCTCCGTTGGCATTCCCCGGTAAGGGCGCCCTAGGCAGTAAGCAATAAACTTAGTCCTCCCCAAAGAGGGGAGGCGAAGCTTGGGAGGGTGTACCTCCTAGAACTGCACAGGACAGACCCATAGATCGGCGTAAATCAAGCCTCGAAGGCCAAGACAATACCAGTCTATGGAGTGCAGTATCCATCGGAACAGATACTGCACTTTGATCTTAGCCAAAAGGCCAAGCCAATTCATGAGTAGCATACAAATATTTGGAAGGTCGTTGCTTTTGATGTAAGCATGACACACAAAATCACACGCGCTATTGTATTAATATGTGTCTTCCCGGTCGTCCCCTCTCTACCTCTCTTCCCCTTCCCCTCGAAATGTAGAAAAAAATATTAGAGGTTGGTTGAGATCGAACTATAAACCAGTCGGGCCGAAGTCAAAAATACTACGTGGCTAACCGTTGCGCCAAAGGGAAATACTTAAAATGTTTCGAAAATTAGGCGAGTTGAATGTTTTTCAAAATATAGGTGCGGCACTCATGCGCAGAGCTTTCGCCGGAAGCGTGACACACGAACACACACGTTATCGTATTAATATGTAGATATTAGATAACGAATATTTTCAGTTCACGAATTAACTTAAATATTATCCCTAGCCTTTTAGCAAGCTACCGAAATGCTACAAACCATATTCTCTAATTACATAAATGTGTATATAATAGAAATAATATTAAAATGCATGAGGGCAATATGATAGATATTGTGTGCCTGCATGTATGTAACTAAAGCTACGGCACAGTTCTCATATTTTATTAAGAATTAAATACTAGCAAATATATGTATGCACAATGGGCTATGATGTGTTCATTCGTGAAAAACGAAGTTATTTAAAAGGAAAATCCATTAAGATTATGCAAAATTAGATAAAATGCCCGATATTTTGAAAAAAAAGAATCAGGTCACTATCTCTATGCATTAAAATATGACAAGTTTAAGTTACTGAAATTCAAAGTTTCCACAATCTCCATATATTTACCTGGAAATCTTATAAAATTCACATTTTTTCAAAAACACCTTAAAAATCACTTTTTATTCATGAATTCACAGATACTTTAACCTAAAGTGGGAACCAATAAAAGAAAGGTAAATCTGATGTGATTTTTAAGACTTTTTGCTTCATATAACATTAAAATTTCGATCGATCAGAATGTACTTTGTTCCGATTTCATAAAATTAAATAAATGGGAGTAGAAGCACGTAGAAAATATATATTTTACGAAAAAAGCATGTTATTGCTAAATTACTTCAATAATCAATAAGTATGGAACATTGTGAAAATCTTACTATTACTTGATTTTTGCTAGATTTATTACACACCCGGGTGTTAAGCACATAAAAATTGGTTACTACATATGAACGTTGTTTTAAGGCGCAAATAAAGTACACACGTTTTTAGTTTCTCATTTTCATTATTTTCGTACGCTGTAAAAGAATTTAAAAAATCATCAGCAGTTTATTTTATGTTTCTTCTTTTGAATGGTAAAAAAGTTATGATAGTAATATAAACCTATATAAAAGTTGCATCGTGTTGCATATAGGGGGTAAATTCTATGGTTAGCTTTGGAGGTCCCTATGGTGCTACCACCATTATCAAGGCCCGGGACCACTCGAGGATAAGGGTTAAATTGATCGTCAATTGGTGGCCGCCACGAAAGGATTAAAAATAATGAGAGGAATGATCAGAATATTACTTAAGACAAAATGGATTATCCAAGAGGACGGCTCGACAAGTATTTGTTTACCTTAGACGACCCTGTTGTAGTCGGTTGGGAAGTTGATTATCCAAGAGGACGGCTCGACAAGTATTTGTTTACCTTAGACGACCCTGTTGTAGTCGGTTGGGAAGCAGACTTGTGATAATTGGATCCACAGATGGATTTTTTTAGAAAAAAACTTTTTTCATGGAAGTTCTGTTTAGTTTTTAGTACAAAGAGAGAGAGTGTGTGTGTGATTGTGTGTGTGGGGGGGGGGTGTGTCTGTGTGTGTGAGAGAGAAAGGAAAGTTATTTGCTGTGGTTGTAGCTGGACGAGTACTTTCTGTCCATGTTTTGGAGTGGAGGACCAAAAATTTCAATTGAGTCGAGCACGTACCATGAATATAACGATAGAGTAAAACAAAGGCTAGCAATCTATATTGACATTTGTTGACCGTTCCCAAAAAGAAGACTACGTGATAGGAACAATATACGCATCTTCAAGGTGGCTATACATTTTCGTAGTCAAGCCCACAGACAACCAGGTTTATAACTATTCTCAAGAACATCTTATATACATATGATGTACCTAAGGCAAATAATTTTGTAGAGAATATGAAATAAAACACCAAAACGAAACTCATTTATTACCAACAAGATAATGGTCGAAATACAAAGATTTTTCACAGCAATGTCAAAAGAAACATGAACACCCAATACTCTGAAAAAAACAACTACAAAATCAGTTATGAGTTAAACGAGAAGCATCTAACATTTCAAAACGAGAAAATGAAAATTGGCACACACACCTCACAAATATGAAATAGACAAGCTTTCATCCACAAAGATAAACCTAAAATGATAAGAGTAAAAGATCGTCTATATAATAATCAAACAATCTTACTTGCTTGTTTGCAGATGGAATGTTTTAAAGTGTATGTAGAATAGATAATGATATAAAAAGTTGTGAGAATAGGGAAATAGGGGAAAGGAGTAGTAGTAGGAGCCGGAGCAGTGTAACACGAGGAGAGTGAGAGGATGACGTAAATAAATAAATAACGTAAATAATAAAGCAAAGGAAAATACTGAACAAGTATAAGTAGCAGCAAAGGCAGCATAATAGAAAGAACAAGAATGGCGTAAATAAATAAATGACGTAAATAAAGAAAATGAAAATACTAAAGTAATATTATAGGCAGAAAAATCAGCATAATAAAAAGAGTAGAGGATGACATACTCTCTTACGAGTGAGATATTTAGTGGGATATCGACAGACTCTCTTACGAGCGAGATATTTCAACTACAGTTTTTCCACTTACAGTAGTAGATATGGACAGACTTTTACGATGCTGAAGGAACTTTGACACTGAGATGTTCATTCCTATTCACACGTCAACACCCTCCACAATATTGACAGACACTCCTGCGAGTGGGTGGCCATTTGCACGACAGACACTCTGTTACAAGTCAGCGTCAACAGTACGACTTTTCCCCAACTAAGGACTCCATTTTTGTTTACCAGACCCATTTGGGTGGGTTACTGAAAGAGCAATTCTTTCAGCAAACGTTTCCCCTTCCGATTACTGTCTCGGTCCCCTTCAGAATACAGCGAGAAGAGAGATACTTTTATGTTCGATAATTGTGTATATCGTACATTTTAGTTATTGTATTTTACTCCCTCACATTGCTGAAAGAAACTTTGATGGGACCAACACATTGCAAAGAGAATTTGTTGGATACTCCACCTTTAGCGGGCCAGGACCGAGCTTTCGAAACGAGGGGAGCTGGTTACCTGGTGGAACCAAGTAACGAATGGGTATGACCAATGACGCTTGGCAGTTTATGTTTGCGAAGATCAAAGCCGAGAGGGAAAAGATATTTACCATTCAAGAAGCTGCAAGAGAAACTGTCCCGGATTTAATGGACCCCAAATGTGTCAACAGCCCAAGTTTAATCATTTAATACCCAGACAACCAACATTTACGAAATTGGAGGTAAACTGGGACCATAGCGTCAGGGCGCCATTCGACGAAAGAAGAAATCTCGTGAACATTAAAACCGACTTTATCAATATGACTTGTGTCGATATTCTACAAAAGCGAAATTTCGCTTCAAAACCTACGAATGTCGTATTTTAGATAGGTCGTGCGATTAATGAAAGAATCAGAAGATATTATTGTTAACTTATTTCAACTTGAAACAAGTCTTAAATTTTACTTTTAATCATGGAAAATCTTGTTAAACGTTACTTTTTTTTTAATGATTTTTTTCGGGCATTTATTCGCACCTTGCTTCTTTTTCTTGATCTCTCGAAATATTCGGAACTTTAAGATGTCTCCCAATGAAACATTTTTTTTTTCACTACCATTTAGCTTCAACGAATCCATTGTTCAGGCCATTGTATTACTTCCCATAGTGATTATCTGTAGATATCGTAGATACGTTTCTATTAGTAATGCAGACATATGTAAAACAGTAACATTTAAAATATTATCAGGATAAACATTTGCACTGTTCTGTATGACATATCTTTCTATTCCAATGCAAGCAGTCTAGTTTTTTTTGTGGCGGGGGGGGGGGGTAACTTATAACTCCTTACTATAAAGAGGGCTTAAAGGAATGACCGCATCTCTTCTGTTTTTGTCTTTTGGCATTGAACTTGTCGCTGGATTAGTTCCAAACTTTAATTTTGTTCGTTTAAGGACGACATTATTACTAATTTCTTCTAAGGAGGAATCACTGGAATATCATTACATATTCCTACTATTTTAAGGGTTCCCTGTCTTTAGACATTCCTTCTATATTTTTTTTACTGTTAAACTTCTTGCTAGAATATCACAATATATTCCTGCTTCTATTGGAGGGAATTTCAGTTCCAATATTCCTTCGAGGAGGCTCTTCTGTAAGTCACGAGTTTATCTTAAACGATATAAGATAAATTTAGGCTTTTTTTCCAATTTCCATTTCTTTTCCTACAACATATTAACTTTTATTTTTGTATTGGAATAGATTGAAGGTTGTTTGGTACACTTATGAGGAACGAACATAATCTAAAAATCGAGGACTTCGGACATTTATTTTCTCATTTTTTTCTTTTTTGTTCGACAATGTGTAAAAAAAAATATATATATATATATATATATATAGACGGTCGAGCCTATTGAGTGAGTGAGGCCTTCAGAAGAGGGAATATGATACTCAACGGAACAAAGTTAGACGAGTCAATGTTTGGTTGAGGGAGGAGAGGTAGTACAAAGACCTATACCTAGGTTCTGCCTTTTCTCAATCAGGAAGAACAGTGGCCAACAGGGTGAACGGTGGCGACCGGCGTTCCCCATTCAGACACTGTTATGAGTCGGACATTTCAAATTCAGTTTTTCAACTTAAAGTAGTATATCGACAGACTCTCTTACGAGTGAGATATTTCAACTACAGTTTTTCCACTTACAGTAGTAGATATGGACAGACTTTTACGATGCTGAAGGAACTTTGACACTGAGATGTTCATTCCTATTTACACGTCAACACCCTCCACAATATTGACAGACACTCCTGCGAGTGGGTGGCCATTTGCACGACATAGACACTCTGTTACAAGTCAGCGTCAACAGTACGACTTTTCTCCAACGAAGGACTCCATTTTTTTTACCAGACCCATTTGGGTGGGTTACTGAAAGAGCAATTCTTTCAGCAAACGTTTCCCCTTCCGATTACTGTCTCGGTCCCCTTCAGGATACAGCGAGAAGAGATACTTTTATGTTCGATAATTTTGTATATCGTACATTTTAGTTATTTCTTTCCCCAACAGTAGCAACAAAGGCAACATAATAGAGAGTAGAGGATAAATGACGTAAATTAAAGACGCAATGGAAAATACTAAATATAGACACTAATGTAAAATGTACCAACGTTGACCCATTATTCGTGAAATCTCGGTAATTTGTTATCCAAGTTTGTGGACGTACTTTTAACATGTTTATTTATTTATAATCTGTCCTTTTTTCGTATTGATCAACATGGGACGACAATTGACCGGACTGATTCTTGTTGTTGACTTTAGTTTCCTCAGTTTTTTTTTTCTAGAATAAGCTACTTTCGGGGGAGGGGCACGTGGAGGTTGTGAACGTCCATAATAAAAGTGGTTCCATGGAATCGACAGGATTCGAACTTAGCGCGTCCACGTCGGTATCCCCTTCACCGCTGTCACCTCACATAATCGCTTAATGGCATTAAATGTGCACACGAATGTTGAGCTAATCATTGAGACGGTGGAAGTTGTTTTGTTTTTTAGATGAACAATTAATGATTCGAAAACTTAGTAAGATAACATAAAACGGATGCGAATTTCTTAAAACGAGGACAAATAAAAACTATAGAAAGAGATATTTCTCAAACGAAAGAGAAATTGCCATTAACCTTTGAATGAACAGAATTATGTGTTGCTGTGCAATGAGTGTTTGTAAATCTATTTTGAAAAAAAAAATGTTCACTTATAAATAGGCAAAATCATCCAGCAATAAAATGTGTAATTTAAATTGTGGTGAATACGTCCACTCGCCCAGTCTACCTCCAGGTGATAGTCCATCCGAGGAGGAAACTTATGTTATTCACTTTCGAAGAAGTACCCGCTAGAATAGAAATATGACGAGGAGATCAGGCAAGGATAATGTAGCGGAGACATACCTCGCCGAATCAAGAGAAGGCGAATTGTTTCTCTATGTGTTTGTTAACATGTTAAACTTAGAGGCGAACGTTAGCGAAGCTATGATGAAATAACACACGCATACGTCATCGGTTAAAATGCGGATGACTTAAGCACAAAATTTTCGTTTCCCAGCCGAAACAGTGGAGGGATAAAAGAGCTGTTTTTTTGCTTTTTTTTTGGGGGGGGGGGTCAGCGGAAGTTTCATTTTTGGGCCTGGTTGAGACTACAGCTGTGTTTCAGAGAAAGAAAAAGAAGAGAGGAAGTGGGGGTTCTTGTTTGCAGTGTCTACGTTTGCAAACAGCGGGAGTAGATTCCAGTTACAAAATGGTATATAAATTGTCTTTAATTCATTTTTCTAAAAGTGAACATAAATAAATGAAGAAAATATTGTTCAGTAATAAAATGTAAAAATCTACATGATTGTTTTTTTTTTCTAAATCAATTTTTCGAAAATTGAAACCAAACATTCATTCATGAATGAAATTGTGTGTAATAATAAAAGTAGAATTTATATGTCCCTCTGTTTATACATCTTTTTAATAGGAAAAGCAGACATTAATTTTTGAATAAATAAACTGATGTGCCATAATAAAATGTTTAATTTAAAAGAAAGGAGAGAAAAAAACAAACAAACGGCTGACAAGTCTAAAAGAACACATGCAGACACACAGAACAAGTCAAGTGGACCGTTCTCTTGCTCAGTCACTTTAGCAAAAATAAGTAAGAAAGACAATTAGATACAATGAAAGAACATACAGTTCCTTGTAAACAAAACAGAAAGACGGAAAAATATCCCCTTAAGAAAAGAAAACTGGAAACTGTGAACAAAACGCACGCACAAACACAGTGTAATGATTTAATTGGATGATATGTGTCAGGAAAAGTTGGTTGCTTACCTTACGGTGGCATCTGGCATAGTGATGAAAAGCACCTGCCTGTTTGAATTACTTTTTATCTACATTATTTTCGCATAAATGGTCACATGACACCTTTTTAGCTAAAATAAAAGATTGCTTTTTTTTTTTTTTGTCATTGTCCTTTTTGCTGATCGAAGTCGCAGGCGGCATTCATTTGCCGTTTGGTGGTGGTGGTGGTGGTGGTGATGATGACGGGCATACCAGTCGAGGTTTCGATCCTGTCAAACTGGGCAATTTCGGTGGTATTTTATCTGTCTGGCTGAGGTATTCGTCCTAAGAGGTTCGCCCCCTCTTATTGTATGATTGATTCCATTACATTCCTTTTATTTTGTCCTCATCCCACTCCCTTTTTTATTTTCTGTCCCACTACCCTTCCCTCTCCAATTAGGTGACTGAGTGCATGATTTGCCGGAGATGCAGGTCACCCTTCGATATTTTCGAAGGAGGTGGTCAGAATAAAACGTTGGGGCCTGCATCAACCACCTTTTTTTCGAGTTTTCGATTTCGACCGGCAAATCGACATCTCTGCCACATTTCAATAACGGGGGGGGGGGCTTTTACTAATCTTTATTTCTTTTGCATTGTATATATCATATTTTTAATTTTTAGCCCCCCCCCCCCCCCGTTGCATATTTCTTTATATGGGTTTTAAGTAGGATTTCATGGTATGAATTCTTATGGTGAGTAGCGATGGATGTATAGTATGAATGCGGTATTATGGTAAATGATGGTCATGATTGAAACTAGCTAAGTTGAGTTTTTTTTTAAGTTAGAGATGACCGATCCGTTCCCCACCCCTTTTTTGGCCTTGTGCCGCATTTTGTGTACAAGTTTACGCAAATAAATATTGAGGTTCGCCCCTCTTTGGGGTGGAGTTAGTTTATTACTAACTACCTGAGGTGCTCCGACAAGGCAGCCCTAGCATTTTTTACGAGGTCAGATTGCTCTTTCTATAGCGGCGTTGGCTTGATTCTCCTGACCTTGTGTTACATCTTTCTGCGGTAGGAAGGAAGTAAATCGCGTATTTTTCTTCTGGTCATCAACGAGTCACATGGTATGAGTTTTTTTGGTGACTTTTTTTTTATTTCTACGTACGCCACGTCAGTTACTATAACATAACTACCTTTGATCTTCTAAAATGTACTTATCAGAGCTTACTATTGATATCACCAAACCAACGTCGCAACACCGGCAATCTGTTGCAACACCAATTTCTGACAACCATGATCAAAGAGGCAACGTGTTATTTTCTTTCTTTCTCTGTCAGTTGTTTGATTTGATAGTGACTTTATTTTCCAAGGTCAGCCCACGTAACGTCATCATTCGAGAGATTTCGCTACAAATAAGGAAGATAGATTATATTGGACCACCTTGAATATAAAGGTGACACACGTATTTTTTAAAATCTTTTTTCTTTTGTCTTCTCCTCCTCCTACTGCTACTACTTTCTCTTCTTACCTTTACGTGGGAGTGGTCATACGTAGCAGGAAAATATATACGTACTCTTGAAAGAAGAGTGGACGTGTCTTTATGCGTATAATACACCCCCCATAATGGTGTGTGCTAGCCTTTTGGCTAAGATCAAAGTGTAGTATCTGTTCCGATGGATACTGCACTTCATAGATCGGTATTGTCTTGGCCTTCGGGGCTTGATTTCCGCCGGTCTATGGGTCTGATCTGTCCTGTGCAGTTCTAGGAGGTCCACCCTCCCAGGCTTTACCTCCCCTCTTTGGGGAGGAGTAAGTTAATTGCTTACTGTCTGAGGCGCCCCTACCGGGGAATGCCGACGGGGCTGCCCAGGCAATTTTTAATTGCCATAGTGATCACCTTCTCGAGCACTGGCTTTTCAAATCCCACTTTCCGACCTTGTGTCACATATTCCTATTGTGCGTAGGGGTTAAATAATGCCTTTTGGCTAAGATCAAAGTGTAGTATCTGTTCCGATGGATACTGCACCCCATACTGGTGTTGTCTTGGCATTCGGGTCTTGATTTACGCCGGTCAATGGGTCTGTCCTGTGCAGTTCTGGGAGGTCCACCTTCGCAGGCTTTGCCTCCCCTCTTTGGGGAGGAGTAAGTTTATTGCTTACTGTATGAGGCGCCCCTACCGGGGAATGCCGACGGGGCTGCCCAGGCAATTTTTGAACCCCACTTTCCCGATCCGACCTTGGGCCACATCTTACTTGTGGGAGTAAAATAAAAACTGGCGTTGTGCCTAACTCCTGGAGAGGAGTAAATCAATATTCAACTAGTAATAAAAACCAGTATTTTGTTATTCAACAACAATAACATATTTTATCAAAACAACAGTGCAACACCAATTTTCTGGAAAATATTTTTATGTACTAACGATTTACCGCTTATCAACGGTTGAAGGCCACTCGAGGATAAGGGTTGATGAATTTGTGAGCTGGACGGAGAGAAAACAAGGCATAATTTGAGTTAAGAGGACGGCTCAACAAGAATGTGTTAACATTGGACTTGAACACAGCCATGTTTTAATCAGCTGAAAAGCAGCCCCGTTGTATTGTGTTCCATAGACTGATAGTTCTTCGAAAGAAACTTTGGTCATGGAAGTTCCGTTTAGTTTTACGTACCCAGAGGGAGAATAGAAAATTATTTACAGTTGTAGTAACTAGACGAGTTTTTGTTGTGAATGTTTTACAGGGGCACCATAGATTAGAGCTCAGTAGATCACCTACTATGCAAATTACGATAGAGTAGAGAAAGACTAGTAACGTATATTCTCTAAGAAGCTGTAGCGAAGAGAAGAGGACATCCATCACTAGATTTCGAATTTTGTTTTGTACTCTGTCAAGCCAGGAAAGGCTGTTCTGAGCGGCACTTTCCCAGTAGTACTCCATCTTAGGACTATCTAACTCTTATACAGGTAGAGTATTGCGTCAGGAGTGAGATACTTTATGGAGCCGTAGAATAATTCAACCATTTTTCAGCGAGCTCAGCAACACATTTAATGTAAGTCACCTAATGTAATCTAGAAAAAAAAATCACGAGAGGAAACTTTATAATTTCGCTGCCGCCATAGTTTACTAGATGACCAAAAAATGACTGTGTGTAGCGCTCTATCAATTTGTTGCTTGCACTGCAACTGTTAGTCGTGGTCGCCTTTTATTTTGAGATTACATTTAATGTTTATTAAATGTAATCCTAATTATGGCTCCACAGGCAAATTGTAGGTGGCAACCGTTTCGTGAATCGTAAACACAGGTCTATTCCCATCAAAGTAAACGTGGAAAAGCTTAAAAATGTTCTAGCAATCTCCGGTGGCCTAGCGACATGATAAGTTTGTAATTAGTGGGTTACGGGTGTGTAAATGAATTATTCTTAAAGTGAAACCAGCAAAACGAGTTATGGTGATTAGTATCTGGAATTAAGTGTGCGAGAAAGTCGTTGTTTCACACTTACTCAGTTTTTACAAACAAACAGACAATGAAATGAAGGGGAAAATAAAACACATAAGTTATTTTTAAGTAAAAATATCAGGTGTGTTTTGATTTTCAGAGGGGGGGGGGGGGCTTTTTGGGGCTTTTTGTTACAATTCTGTAGCCAAGCGTTTTCATTCAAAGGCAAGATAAGAAGACTGTCTGCCTGTCGGATCTGTCCTGGCGTTTTCTTTCAACCACAATTTTATAAGCAATGCACACACATATGTTGCGTGATGTATGGATCTCTTCTCGCGCTTTTTAGTCATAACGTTTGACTTATAAATAAACCGACACTGAAATCAGCCGTTACTTCAAGTGCTACATATAGTAACAGTTCGAGGGGAGGTCAAATGTCTCGCAATGCCATTTATTAAGATGTTGACCTTGCCTTCTCTTCTGTTAACGGTGTAGTACATTCCGGGCAACGAGCACGTGGTGGCACTTGGTTCCTTAGTTTACAATCGATCTAAGTCATTCTCTATACGTGATGTTCGCTCCCAAACTTCTAACGAACTAGCCTACCTCTTTCGCCCTCTCGCTTGTTAAGCCATGTTATGTCACGTTTGCTTGTGGCTACGCAGGTTCAGATGACATTGGAGTGCATATCCATTAACCAAAAGTTTCCTGTGTACGTGTCAATGTTTGTCCGAAAATCGAAATCACCAGATGAATACTAGCAAACTTACCCATTACTATTTAACAGAAGTTATTGACTTTCATAAGAAAACCGCCATATTCTTATCAGTCATTTCTCAACGTACTAGACTTCCCATAGAATATACATCATTCGAATCTTTCCATTCCGGTACAAAGCTATTAAATATTTTACATGTTCTTTTTTTCGTTTCATTGGTTGTAGGTGGGGATCTTGTATACATCAAGAAATACCAAGTTTGTATAAAATAAATAAGAAAACATAGAAGTAAAGAACAAAAAAGCATAAAATGTGTTTTCTTCTTGAAAATTGTCTTTGTTTTGTTTTGTTTGTGGTGGCTTGAGAGGTTTCTAATGCAAACCTAAAATCGTAAGAAAAACGATATTGGAAGGATTTAATGAAATGAGGCTAATTTCCCTCAAACTAAATTGATTAAAATAGAAGGAATAATTCATTAATGCGAAATGCAAACAGCAAAGAGGAAAAATAAATTAATTCGCCGCCAATCAGGTTAATTCAGTAAAATAAAAAATTCTCTTCAATGGCGAAAATGCCATTTTGATGTAGAGTAGTGCTTACACAACCAATCTCAGCAAACATTGCGCCGACTAATTCGTTGAATCGGAGAACATTCGATTTGTCCAACAGTTGTGCGTTTTTGTCAAGAAGAAGCTAATTTCATAAACAACTAAATACACATTTTCGGATTTATTTAGATAAGGATTCATATTTTGAATTATTAGGACTACTGTTCTCATATTGAATGTTATTATCACAAAATTTCTGCTGATGTAAATTCCTACCGTCTTGAACTCGAGAACCTTTATATCGAACATCGACGGAAAAAACTGCTAATAATTAGTTCTAATTGACAGCCTTCTTGGAGTTGAAGGTTCAATCCTCAGTACACGCCATATTAAGAATATGATCAAAACATCTGCCCGGTCATGGCTGACGAAACGAGAACAATCTATTTGCAGTGATTAAATAAAGGGTTCAGTTCGAAATTCCCTACAGATTCACGACTTCGACATAAAGATTCATGAGTTCGAAAAGACGAACCCGAGGAAAATCGAAGATTACATCGGCCGGAATCTGGTAAGCTGAGATAGTAGTCCGAATAATTAAAATAACGTATACTAGATACATGTACATAGAGTAACTAAATTAGCTCGGAATAATGCGTCGTTTAATGGCGTCGGTGAAGCACAATTTCAACAAAACATCAGGTATTCGTTAAATTAAATAAAAAATCATTAGTTTATTTATTGCATATTGTTCAAATTTATAGATTCAAAATCAATCAATGTTATTACGAAAAGAAGGTAATCTCAATTATTTTTACTAAAAAATCTCCAGGATACCTTGAGTTAACATTAGAATGTATGTTAGATCATCATTTTATAGGCAAATGATTAAATATCGACAGACATACAGACATTCACACATCATATATATATATATATATATATATATATATATATATATATATATATATATATATATATATATATATATATATATATATATATATATATATATATATATTTGTGTGTGTGTGTGACAGATTAATACATCCCGGAGAAATCTAGTGAAAACATAGAAGCATGAAAGAATTGTTTTTTTCTATATTAGCGCGCACACGCGCACACACACACACACACGCACACGCACACGCACACACACACACATATATATATATATATATATATATATATATATATATATATATATATATATATATATATATATATATATATATACACACTTCAAGCTTCCGTTGCTAGCAAAAAACGCCGTAACGTTACGTGAGAAGGAGCAAAAGATAGTGAAAGTTCGTTTCGGAAGTTTTGAGCGGGCAGCACGTGTAAGGAAATGACTTAAGAATATATTATAAGCTATGAGGCCTAGGGCTCAAGATGTTTTCACTTCCACCGCTACCAGACGCTGTCACAAGCTTAATAAATTATATTTTTCTAAATTCAGACCAATCTTTTTTCTTTGGTTGTTGTCAGACTTTTATTCCAGGCGAAGTTTAACCCCCATGAAGACGATCGTTTATGAAGTACAAAGAGGAGAGAAGGACACGTGGTATGATTTAATGGTGATATTATGATTTGTTTATTTGCATTCGATAGCAGACATGTATTTTAGTTGATCGTAGCATACGAGACATTAGACTTCCTCATAGAGAGGAGGTATATGCAACACTAAGAGTATGATGCATTTTTTCTTTTCTCCCACCATTTATATCCGTACCTTTACCCATGGATAATATCATTTTCTGTGTAGTTTTCTTTCTATTCCGTTGCACGTCTCTTCGCCTCTAATATGCGTCTTTCACCTGACCATCCCAATCTGGATAATTAACTATCGTTGGTAATTTAAATCGTCGTTTTTAAACTATTCTACATCTCTGTACTAAATTTAATCACTCCGTTAGTTTTGATGAGGAAAAGTACACACAAACGGAGAAACATTTTTTTTTATTATATACAATCTCATAAGCAACCAGAATTTGCATGCGCAGAAATCGGTCTCGCGAGAATCACGCAGAACACGCAATCGTTTTATTTCTTCATCAATTCCTCCTCTGAACAAAGCCGCATTTTTCTTTTGCATTCGAAACACGTGCGCGTCCGCTTTGGCCGAGGTGGTAAATCAACTCCCTCGCTACAATCTGAAAACAAAAGTAAAACTGTTTTAATACATTGAAATACATACAATTCTAAATTTGAATAATGAATTCAGATAGCCAACCTTTCGTAAATTCTAAATAACTCAAGGAAAACTGATCAGAGATACTTGGAATCTATACCCACGGCTCAAATGTTAAGTGGCATATTTGAATTCAGCCTTCTCTAGGTGTACGCAATTTATTGTTATTTAGAAAATAATAAATTCTGAATAGAATCACAATTGACACGAGTATTTTTAGAATTAAATGAGAGCAACAAGAATTAGCACTGTGGTCGTTTTTGTGCTTATCTTAGCAGATTTATGTTATTCACGTGTTCACTGTGTCGGCATCTTGAATCTCGCTTTGTGGCTTGTACTTGCTTTCAAGTAATGCCCATAACGAGATAGAATATTAATTTTATAACTCTACTAAACAAACAATCACTAGTCAGTCGATAACATCATACGTTTCGGGGATTTTACACGATCTATTCCCTTAGCCATGGAATCGTGGGTAATGAAGTCTTATGCAGCCATTCGTAATTTACCTTCGTGTCTAATGAACTGTCTAAACCTGGCTATCTTAAAAGTCGTTTCCATAAGATAAATAACGGTTTAGTGGTGCTCAGTGGTGTTTAACCTCTAACAAAAGTTAATCCGCCCTAGACTTAAGATTCTACCAAAATTTTGATACACAAAATTAATGAAATAAAGGAACATTCAAAGCTTCATTTATTGTTTGAAACAAGACTGTTTCGAAAATAGTGAAATAGAAAAAGAAACTGAATACAGAAATCGAACCCTGTGGCTTATGTGGAAAATGTAATTATTATGCTGGTCTACCCTATTCCGTCACTGTATGGACTCTTCTTGACTCTATGAATGCAGTCGTTATGAACAATCAGTAGGGGTGAGGAAGCAGCCTCTGTAAACCCATTACTTCTGTATTTTCTGTTAATACAATATCTTGTTAATTGCATTCTGTTCGTGTTATTTCTTCTGAGACTTGAAGATAACAACACTGGCGGCGAGAATTCAGACTTATGTCGGGTACAACATCACTTTTACTACAACACTAGCGACGTTGTATTTTCGAAAAGGACTTCCGTAGTGCCCGCAAAACTTGTTAAGTATTGAAATATTAACAGTGAGAAACTAAAGAACATGTTAGACTCTTTAACACTTAAGGTTTTACCAATACCGCAAAAAGAAAGTCACTGAGGCCAGAAAATTAGATGTTAAACAAAAAGATTCCGTCTTTCACGAAGATTTTGGGAAAAAAAACTAAGTAGTATGATAACATTTTTTTAAAAGTAATTAGAAACACGAATAAGTAGAAACTAACTTATTTTTTCTTTCGATTCGTGAATAGGTGAATTGACAAAATTTATTTTCCAGTTTAAAATTTACATACGACCGTATAGTAAATACTGGGACGTGTGGTTTTTGTCTGAAATGTAATTAATAGATGTTTTTTATTCCTATGTGCTTGCCTACTCACAAGGACAGAGTTAGACAAATATAGAGAGAAAGCTAGTTCCCCCAAAATGGGCATTATGATTAGAATACAAATATACATGACCTCAGTCTATAAGGATTTCTTCTCTCTCTTACCGAGGACAAAAAAGACTAAATGCAGCATCAGAAGATGTACTACACTTTTCTCCTAGCCTAAAGGCCAAAAAGCCAAAAGGCTAAGCCAATTGTATATTGTTGTTACCCAAGAGAAAAATCAAGTGACTCTTTCCGTTAGTTGTTGTCTAGTGAACTCATATCCGATGTTTTTTTTCCGTGTATGTGGTTGACTGATGGATTTATGTCCAATTGGCTATTGGGATCAACTCTTTTCAACTTGGATTTTAATATATTCCGCATTATTAAAACGTTTGTTCTCGATAAAAGCACGTGTGTCTTACGATTAAGCTTGTTATACTTATTTTAATTACGTATAAAAGTGTAGCGAATAATATCCTTAAACTGCGGCTTTATGAATTCGTAAATTTCGTCACCAATTTAGAAGAAAACCGTGAAGTCTATTTAATTTACACTCTCTTATTTTTTGAAAACTGAACTGATAAGTAAATGAAATTGAGAACTAAATACGAAAATAATTATTTATTTGAAATCTAATTAAATAAAAAATAAAAAACAATTCATTTATAGATTCATGGTTAATAAAGTTTTGCTAATGAAGAGAATCGAGTTTTCTTTTCGTTTTGTAATCTCTTTCAAAGAAACTTCCACACTTCTAAAGATAACAAATTTGCAGTTTTTAAATTGATTACTATATTTTTCCTGAAAACACAAACCAAGAAATGCTTTACCGGTTTTTGAGAAATTGAAATATATGTGTTGCTTAATATGATATGGATATGTTCATATATATATATATATATATATATATATATATATAATAAAAAAGAAGTGTGGTAAATAAATACCATCAAAGATTGTTATAGATGCAATATGTATTTTACAAAAAAGAAAAGACAAATCGAAGACGATTTTTTTTTCTCTTTTTATAAACTAACATTAAGTATGTATGTAGTTTATAGTTATACAGATATTTCGCTAATAAAATTAGCTTATTCATTGTAGTTGAAAATTCCGATGTAATTGGAAAGCCCGCTTCTGTTGATGTGAGCCGGCGAGTGGGATGTTGTTTTTTTTTCCTCTCTCGTATGAAATCACGCAAGCACGTGGAAGGTTATAGTTTAAAGGATCATACTTTTTTTAATAAGCATCCGTTTGAAATTTAATAAAAAAGAAGTGTGGTAAATAAATACCATCAAAGCTTGTTATAGATGCAATATGTATTTTACAAAAAAGAAAAGACAAATCGAAGACGATTTTTTTTTTCTCTTTTTATAAACTAACATTAAGTATGTATGTAGTTTATAGTTATACAGATATTTCGCTAATAAAATTAGCTTATTCATTGTAGTTGAAAATTCCGATGTAATTAAAAAAAAAAAAAAGTATGATCCTTTAAACTATAACCTTCCACGTGCTTGCGTGATTTCATACGAGAGAGGAAAAAAAAACAACATCCCACTCGCCGGCTCACATCAACAGAAGCGGGCTTTCCAATTACATCGGAATTTTCAACTACAATGAATAAGCTAATTTTATTAGCGAAATATCTGTATAACTATAAACTACATACATACTTAATGTTAGTTTATAAAAAGAGAAAAAAAAATCGTCTTCGATTTGTCTTTTCTTTTTTGTAAAATACATATTGCATCTATAACAAGCTTTGATGGTATTTATTTACCACACTTCTTTTTTATTAAATTTCAAACGGATGCTTATTAAAAAAAAGTATGATCCTTTAAACTATAACCTTCCACGTGCTTGCGTGATTTCATACGAGAGAGGAAAAAACAACAACATCCCACTCGCCGGCTCACATCAACAGAAGCGGGCTTTCCAATTACATCGGAATTTTCAACTACAATGAATAAGCTAATTTTATTAGCGAAATATCTGTATAACTATAAACTACATACATACTTAATGTTAGTTTATAAAAAGAGAAAAAAAAAATCGTCTTCGATTTGTCTTTTCTTTTTTGTAAAATACATATTGCATCTATAACAAGCTTTGATGGTATTTATTTACCACACTTCTTTTTTATTAAATTTCAAACGGATGCTTATTAAAAAAAGTATGATCCTTTAAACTATAACCTTCCACGTGCTTGCGTGATTTCATACGAGAGAGGAAAAAAAAACAACATCCCACTCGCCGGCTCACATCAACAGAAGCGGGCTTTCCAATTACATCGGAATTTTCAACTACAATGAATAAGCTAATTTTATTAGCGAAATATCTGTATAACTATAAACTACATACATACTTAATGTTAGTTTATAAAAAGAGAAAAAAAAAATCGTCTTCGATTTGTCTTTTCTTTTTTGTAAAATACATATTGCATCTATAACAAGCTTTGATGGTATTTATTTACCACACTTCTTTTTTATTAAATTTCAAACGGATGCTTATTAAAAAAAAGTATGATCCTTTAAACTATAACCTTCCACGTGCTTGCGTGATTTCATACGAGAGAGGAAAAAAAACAACATCCCACTCGCCGGCTCACATCAACAGAAGCGGGCTTTCCAATTACATCGGAATTTTCAACTACAATGAATAAGCTAATTTTATTAGCGAAATATCTGTATAACTATAAACTACATACATACTTAATGTTAGTTTATAAAAAGAGAAAAAAAAAATCGTCTTCGATTTGTCTTTTCTTTTTTGTAAAATACATATTGCATCTATAACAAGCTTTGATGGTATTTATTTACCACACTTCTTTTTTATTAAATTTCAAACGGATGCTTATTAAAAAAAAGTATGATCCTTTAAACTATATATATATATATATATATATGAGAAAAGAACGATGAGAGTAATCCGACGTAATGGGAAATGAAAAGGGAAAAACCAAGAGACATTTTTTATATATGCATCAACGTTTCGTCTTTATTTGTAAGACTTCCTCAGAATCATAATTTTAAGAAAAATGTCATGCAAGTACATAGAAATATTGGGTTGACATAATGGGTTGATGAGAAACCATTTTTAGACACTCTTATAATAAAGTCAAACAACAAACTAGCATTCAAAGTACACCGCAAAAACACTCACAAAAACGACTACATACACTTCTACTCTCACCACAATAGTAAGATAAAAACAGGTATAATTATAGGCTTCTTCCTACGCACTCTTAGAATCTGCAGTCCTCAATACATAGATGAGAAAATGAAACACATCATTAATTCCTTAAAAACACTGCAATACCACACACAATTTATACTAAATAGTAAGAAGAAAGCCTTTCAAATATTCTCCAAGGACAACACATAAACACATCAAACACCAAACACCTCTCTCATAGACCCCTTCTCTTACCTACGCATTCCTATAACACATCTGCAACACACTTAACAAACTAGGCATTCCAACAGTACAAACCACATCACAAACCATAAAACAAACATTAAACACAGGAAGACATTTCAAAAACACGCATCCCATGCCGGTTTATATACTGTCCCATGCAACAACTGCCATCAAATTTACGTGGGGAAAACGCAACGTGAATTGAAAAAAAGATTGAGCGAACACAAAAAGGAACATAAAAAACAATAACTCTCTCAGTGCACTTTTCCCCAATGAATTAGAGCACGATCATGTTTTCAAATTTGAACAAGCCAAAATCACCAAACACATTCATAACAAACCTTTTGCGCTTCCAACCTTCCCAACGAACTCTCTACTTTTATAGCTCAGTCTCTCTTTGAATAATGTCCGATTCTAGTATACAGCAAGTTAAGGTGACATCTGAGTGCATATGCTGATCCGATTTCCTGTTTACGTGTTAACGTTGAACTGCTATGTTAAATCATCAGATATGTACTAGCGAACGTACTCTTTACTATTTGACAAATAGTGGAAGCACCTATTTTGCTCTCAATAATTCAGAGTTCAATATATAAAAATGCAAATAAATGGGAAACATCTGTCCGTCTGCCCGTCTGTCTGTCAGTTAACTACTTTTAGGTTATTAGACCTAGGAAGGCGAAATTCGGTAGTTGTGATATCTACCTCCTCAGATAGTTTTAAGAAAACCACGATGCGAGAATATGCCCACCTCACTATATAAAAAGATCAATCTTTTCTTTCTTTCTTTTATTGCATTCATCGTAAGATTTATAGATGTTTTTACTGGTGAGTAACCACCTACTAAGGCCCGGAGACCACTCGAGGATAAGATTTAAAGGGATCGTCGGTTGGATGATGATCGCCACCACGAAAATATTGGAAACAATGAGTGAAATGGGCCGAAGATTATGTAGGAGGAATTGATTATCCAAGACGATGGCTCGACGAGTATTTGTTAACATTAGACTTGAAGACGACTATGCCGTAGTCGGTTGGGAAGCAATCTCGTAGTATCTTGTTCCACGGATGGGATGTTCTAGGAAATAAACTTTGTTCATGGAAGCTCCGTTTTGCTTTTGATACAGACGAGAGATAAAGAAAAGTGATTTGCTGTAGTTGTAGCTAAACGAGTCATTGCTGTGAATATTCTACGTGGGGGAAGCGATTGGAGGTCAGTCGATCACCTACCATGAATTCATTATTTACTAGCAGGAGTACTCTGTGTCGCTCTGGGTCCTAATTTCCGTAAAGTACGAATAGTATGAAAAATAGAAGTAAAATGAATTAATATGCGTAATATTATAATTGGAAATATTTTATTTCATTTTAAGACAAAACGTGATTTAAAATATTTATGTCCGGTGAGCTTCGAACTCATAGCCTCTGATATTGAATACGGCATGCTTACCGATTTAGAAAACGAATAAACTCTCTCTCTAACTCTCTCTCCTCTCTCTCTCTCTATCTATATATATATATATATATATATATATATATATATATATATATATATTAAGCAATATTGGTTGGTCGTCCAACACCACCAGTGCGGAGAGACGTTTTATCAAGTAACAAAGAAATAAGTTTGGTTATTCTTGCTTTTGATTTTTTTTAAAAATGACTCAATATCTGGTCACCTCTGAAGATGTAATTTATCTCGAAATATAAGATTAATGTAAATATATATATATATATATATATATATATATATATATATATATATATATATATATATATAAATTAATCTCGCATTGTTAATGGCTTACATATCAATTTTATTAACATATCCAAAAATGCTTTAAATGGACGACCAACCAATATTGCTTAACCTACAGGAGCGAGCCAGGCTCTTCGTTCGACACCGGAATTTGAATCATGGCCGCCAACACCACCAGTGCGGAGAGACGTTTTATCAAGTAACAAAGAAATAAGTTTGGTTATTCTCTTTTTTTTTATAAAAAAAGTTTTAAAAATGACTCAATAACTGGTCACCTCTGAAGATAGAATTTATTTCGAAATATAAGATTAATGTAAAAAAAAATATATATATATATATATAAATTAATCTCGCATTGTTAATGGCTTGCATATCAATTTTATTATATATATATATATATATATATATATATATATATATATATATATCTCACACACACACTATCGAATGTTAGTTAAGACCAGAGGGGACAGTATTCTTTCTGTTTTCTTTCCCTCTCTATCTATCTATCTATATATATATATATTTCTATCTATCTATCTATTTCTATATCTATAACTATCTATCTATCCCCTCTCTCTCTCTCTCTCTCTCTCTCTCTATATATATATATATATATATATATATATATATATCCTTCTCTCTTTAGTTTCTTAATCTTTATCTCCGTGCGCCGAAGGCAATAAAAGAAATAAAAGATAACGAAAAAGACAAATCAAGAGTTCGTTAACCTTTTATCACCGGTGAATTTTTAAATATTTGTCATTATTTTTTCCCGATATCCAATTGTAGAATAGGAGTACACCGTAATTAGTGAGCGAAAACTCCCGCCTCTTCCTTTATTAATTACTAAAACAACATTGACCAGGATTAAACATTAAAATCGATTAAATAAATTGGAAATTACATTTTTGTTTTAAGAACACAGACTAATATTTGCCAAAACTGACTGATTGAACAGGTTTACCTTTTACTAACAAAGCTATTAAGATCAAAGAAATAAGGGAAAACTGATTTTATTTCATGTATAAGAAGATATGTATGAAAATAAAATAATAACATTAGAACTTGATAATACCGTCCAATTATGTATTAAGTCTTATTTGTTTTTTAAATTAGAAATTTCATAGTAAAAAAATGTTTGCATACTATAGCCCCGTGTAATTCTGATGGACGATTACAGAATCAAATTAGAAGTTAGCTATACTGATAGATGCATAACATCTTTTACGCACGCGTGTTGATTTTCACGTCGCCATCGTCGTCGCTGTGAACCCAGGCTGTTTTTCGTCTGTTGATAACACTAACGCCGACACTGGTTATTTTGTTTTTTAACAGGGTTTATTAAAAAGGACATACCGACACAGGTTCGCTTCGTGTATGTGTGTGTGTGTGTGTGTGTGTGTGTGTGTGTGTGTGTGTGTGTGTGTGTGTGTGTAAGATAGACAGACAGACAGAGTCAGATACCTGGTTCCGCTACATCAGTCGCTCGACGCGCGCTTCACCCTTCTTGTTGATAGCCACACGACACGTCATCTCTGATTGAAATCCCGCCGGCTAAGAGAGTGAGAGGGTTCTAACCGGAAGTCATGCGACTCACTCAAATTCCACCGGAAGTGACTTCTGACCTTTGAGACCCATCTGCTTAAAACACAGCTCCCAATATTTAACAATATATAGATAAGAAACTGAAATGCATTCTGGTTAATATTTTTGAAATTATTTTATTTTAATGGGATGTTTTAAATTTTGTTATATTTTGTGGTATTGCATTTGATTTCTCAATAGTTATCTGATTAATAGTAAGTAAAAAAAATAATTAAATGTGTAATTATAAAAGTTATGTTGACGCGGTAAATAATACAGACACGTGAAGCTGCCTAATAACTTTGTTAATATTCATAAACATTATTAATATGTATTAATGGCACATTCATTTCTAAATAATGTATATGTAGAGAAGCATAACGTTGAATAAATGCATTCTTCAGACCAAAATCGACGCTTTCAATTTCTGAAATAGATTTGATTGGCTTAGTGAGACGAGACAAGACGCACCCAGTAAACTGCTATTGTAGAGACGAATGGTATTTCAGACCGTATCTGCCCACATTTGTCAGCTCTACCTCTCTCTCTCGACCTTCTACCTACCCCTTCTATATCTTTCTTTCACTCTTTCGCCATTCTCCTACTATAATCTATCCCTCCCTTTCTTTTTATTTCTCACTGTGTATCTTTCTTCTCTCACTGTTTCAATCTGCCCCTATTTCTTTCTGTATATCTCTTTCCTTATCCGTCTTTATTTCTTTTTTACCCCCCTCTCTCTCTCTCTATTTATCTGCCAGTCAGTATACCTCACTTAATCATTCTGTCTGCCATTATGTCTCCCTGTTTCTTTATGTTAACCTGTTTCACTCTCTTTCTTTATGTCTGTATCACGCCTTTCTAGCACACACTTTCTTTTTATTCCTCTTTCATGTCTCTTGCTGTCTATGTCTCTCTCGGTGTGACCATAACTGAAAAATAGCTCATGGCTGTGTAGCGTTCAATAATGGTCACTAAGTGCTTGGAAGACATCTCTCTCTCTCTCTCTCTCTCTCTATATATATATATATATATATATATATATATATATATATATATATATATATATATATATATGTATCTAGTGTACAAAATTAAGTCTGTCCATTTCTTGAAGTTAGACAACGATAGCATTGCATCTGACAAATCGATATTTGTCTATATCTAGCCATTTGTTTTATTCCTCCCACCATGTTATTTACAATAAAATAATGTATTTCGATCGAGATTTATTTAAAAAATACTTATTCCGGCTAGAAAAATTATTAAACTGGAGACAGTTATTTCGTTAATAAAATATTACTATCACGTATCTTTCATTTATTTACAAACAGAATTTCACTTACACGTCATGGATTATTTCAACTTGAATGTTGTTAAATATCAACAAAAAATAATGTACTGCAGCATCAATGAATATTCTGCTTAAAAACTTTAGGACTTGAGTTTCTATTTCTGCTTTATTCATTAGATGTTATGACTATTTAAAATTGCTTTTTTATACGTATTCCTTACATGCATAGCATAGATGATTTTCTTATTTGGTGGAATCCATATATGTATATAATTATAAGATAACTTCGTGTGTGTGTGTGTGTGTATGTGTGTATTGCAAATGCAATCTTATTACGTTTATCCTTTATAAAATGACATTAACAATAAATACTTGTATTAAAATAGGATAGTTTATGTTTTATCATTTTTAAACATATTTTTAAGAATTTAATAATAAATGAGGCTAAAAGCCTTAAAAGCATGTTTAGATGCGATATTTATCAATAAAATTAAAACAGAGTATATATATATATATATATATATATATTTGTTTCTGTTTTTGTTTTGATAAAGTTTCTGAATAATACTTTTTCTCTTTTTTCTCTTTTTAACTCAAGTATAATTGTATATGTTATTTCATTTTATTTATTTATCTATTTAATATTTATCAATAAAATAAAAACAGAACAGATTTTGTTCATTTTTACTTTGATGTTTTGACTGATGATTTCGCTAGACACTTAGCTTTTTCAGAGTATGAGGTGAGGTTGTAACAGTTTCGTATGTTTGTAGCCGTCCATAAACAATGGAACATGAGTGTTGTGTTGTTATTAACGGTTTACTCACTTTTTAAATATGAGGTGACGCGCATGCACGCGGTATTTTCTTCAAATAGAATAGTTTTTTTTTTAATTTTTAAACATCTTTTTTAAGAATTTACTAATACATGAGGCTAAAGCCTTTAAAGCATGTTTAGATCCGATATTTATTAATGTTGTGAAGTTGTCCCACAGTAAATAATAAATAAAGGAAGTCAAGTCGAGGGTTGGTTTAACAAGTGTATTAACAAAGTAAGAAAGTGACTAGCTCTTGGCTAGACAGTTACAAGACTGTGCTTTGTCTTCAGTGTCTCTGGTGACTCGCACTATTTATAGTGACAACCGGTGTAGTTTCTCCTGTGTAAGAACGGCCGGTGTAACAACTAATAAAATTAACACAGAACATATATATTTGTTTTGTTTTTGTTTTGATAAAGTTTGTGTTAATAATACTTTTTGTCTTTTTTCACTTTTTAACTCAACTATAATTGTATATGTTATTTTATTTAATTTATTTATTTATTTAATACACTTGATTAATTATTAGCTAGTGAAAGCTATTACGTAAGTAATATTATAAGTATAGATGCCTTTTAATCTTTATTTTGGCACACTTCTAGTTTTTAACTTTCGTATCCATGAGTTTGAAATAACTTAATCTTTTATTTTAACTAAATTTTTATAATTGATTCATATATTTAAAAACAAATTTCTTAATGCACTTCATATATTATTAACTATAGTGACATGCCATTTCAGTAATACTATACGTACTTTTCACAACTCTGTATTAAATATGCCAGATGGCCACTTGATAACGACGAAGAAATCCTCGCTTCCTCAAAGGAACAAGGTTCAATGTAAATCGTTTGTTCAGTGTTTTCTGTGTTTCTACTTCAGTTTTTTCCTCTGTAAACTATCTTTGGAACTCTGATGAGCTACATAGATGAAATATCTTGGAAATACATGTCTATTCCTTGTTACTTATATATGCGCGAAAAGGACCGTAAAATGCACCGAATTCTTTAAATTTGGAGTAAAATGTATAAAGACTTATTAACTGGAATCAAGCGTACTATTGTATATATATATATATATATATATATATATATATATATATATATATATATATATATATATATATAAGTGGTGTACTAAAAGCGAACTTTTAGGAAAAGTAAAACCTATTGTGAAAAGTATACAGCTCAATCTTTTTTGCAATCGGACATTTGCTTGCATTCGGGCAGAGTTTTGCCCTGTGTTTCTTGCCCTACAACTTTTATTTTACTTATTCAAATTTTAAATCTTGGCCTTTGCCAACTTATCTATCCCAGCGACTTCCTCTGATAATAAGATTTTGATCTTTGAAAAGCCTGGCTTAAGGAAAAATTTAACTTGAATAAATTGCCTTTTTGCGGAATATACCTTGCTCTGAGCAATTGAATTGAAATTTGATTTGGCTTTTGCTTTTCTAATTCCTTTTCATTCTTCTTCATATATATATATATATATATATATATATATATATATATATATATATATATATATATATATATATATATATATGCTGATTCAATGTGATAGGATTACAGCTAAAAACCACAGCAGCAACTGTGTTATGGTGACTTACCTATGTACAACATGGACTCTTCCTCTTTGCTCAATATATGCTAACGGCAATTAACTCTCGCCAGAGAGGTATTCAGTAAGATAGACGAACTCGACTTACTAGGCGCATATTTCTTCCCTCTGTATTCTATTTTCTTAATACGCTTGTTTCTACTCTATACCGTGTTCGTGTCTTCATTTCGGTCCCTTTAAACAGGGCCACAACAACTTGGCGGGGAACGATTCGAAGATCTACTCTCTCTCCATTTTCTAACCACCAGACAACAATTGGCAATCTGGAATTACGTCAAATTTTTCCTACGTACTCATCTTTGAACAAACGAAAGTTTGTACAATGAAAAAAAAATCCAGCGTAAGACAAAAACTGGCAAATGCACGAGGAATTTAAAGACGAACGTGGAGAATGCTACACAATCACTAAAGTTTTAAAACGAGTTTATCCAGTGGACAAAGAAAAAGAAATCTCGAAAATCAGATTTTTTTATGCAAGTAAATTCACGTGATTTTTTTTTTTTTTTCTTCGTCTCTTACGAAAAAACATCAACTAAGTTATTTTTTTCTAGAAGGTCACTCGTGAATTATTATTTTATTCCGGTACCGAGTTAAGATTTTTAACAAAGGAATATAATACAACTGTTTCTCTCTCCAAAGAGAAAAAAAAATACTACCGCCGAAATTAAAAACTTTTTTTTTTTTTTTTTTTTTTTGTCAAGCAAAAAAAAAAAAAAAAAAAGGGTTGACTTTTTTTTTTCCTGGTTGAAGAACTAATTACGTTAGCAGCGTAATATAAAAAAAAGCTGTTTTGTATAAAGACACAAAAGTAAACATGGAAGAATTCAGAACTATGATGTTAGAACTCGTTAAATTCCAAACCGAACAGGCTCAAATGGAAGTTAGGTTCCAAGAAAAACTGCTTATCCAACAACAAAACGCCGACGAATTGCTGATGAAAAACGGCAAAAGTTTGAACAACTATTGCTACAAACAATATTGAATAGGGGTCAAAATACCGACAACGAATACGCATTTTCCCAAAATACTGTCTGGAGTACAATTGAGAGTTTTTCTTATTCTCCAGACAACGATAGAACGTTCGCTTCATATTTTAGAAGGTATGAAGATCTTTACAACATAGATTGCGAAAATTGGGCGAACGCTAAAAAAGTTTATTTACTCCTTAGTAAATAAGGGACCATCGAACATACAAAGTTCGTTGACTATATATTACCCCGTAAGACCAGCGATTTAACGTTCTAGGAAGCGGTTAAGTTATTGACCGAGTTGTTTAGCCCCCAAATTTCCCTTTTTCACAAAAGATGGAAGTGCATAAATTTAACGAAAAGATTGAGGATTACACGACTTTCGCATCAGTAGTGAATAAACACTGTGACGATTTCAAGCTTGCCGAACTAAGCGCAGATGATTTCAAATGTTTAATTTTTGTGCAAGGACTGATATCAGCTAAAGACGCCGAAGTAAGACGCAGAGTTCTGAATAAGCTATAAAATGAGCCGAATATAACCTTACAAAAAGTCGCAGGACTGCGAGAGATTTGTAAGCGTGAAGCAAGACTCGAAAGACATAGAAGAATCGGGCATAGCACACATAATAAAGGTACGACAAAAATCATATCCTAATTTTCCTTCAAAATCAAGGCAATACAAAGAGTGTCTATTCTCATGTTTCGTCAAAAACAAATTTCCCCAAGAAAAAACAAAACAAATTACCACCTAGCCCCTGTTCGCGCTGTGGTGCTTTTCATTGGAAGATGGATTGCCTCTACCGGTTTAAAACTTGTTTAATTTGTAACATGGACCAGAATATCGGGAAAATCGTGAAGACATGCCAAAGGCTGTGCATTGGCAGCAAAGGCACCTCCGATCAAATACAGTCCTTGGCCAAAAACGGACCGACCATGGTCCAGGATCCATATAGACTTCGCAGGCCCATTATACGGTTTCAACTATTTAATTGTAGTAGATAGTTTCACAAAATGGCCCGAAGTGTGCCGATGCAAAAGTCCAACTACGGAAGTAACCATAAACTTCGTCTACGAATTGTTCGCTCGTTTCGAGGTGGTGGATTGTTTAGTTAGCGACAACGGAACACAGTTCACATCCGCTGAATTCAAGGAATTCTGTGATACGTTCCAAATAGAACATATTACGACTCCAGCATACCACCCGAGATCAAATGGCCAGTAGAGCGTTTTGTCGATACACTGAAAAGAGCCCTGAAGAAGGCTAGAGGCACTCGTACAGAAAAAGCCCTATAACAGTCTCTTCATGTGTACAGGATCACGCCAAACACGAATACACCATCTTCATTATCCCCTGCTGAGGTAATGTTTGCGCGCAAGATAAGATCCGTCTTTGACAAACTGCTGCCAAAACAGACAAAAACGGAACGAACAAATGCAGTACCAAGAAAACGTTACGTCCCAGGCGAAAACATATTTTTTTAAATGTTTAAAAATAATAAATCGTTCTGGGAACTGGGGGCAATTGAGAAGCGGATTGGAAATATGGTATACATAATTCAAGGCCCTAAGTTCTCTCATAAGAGACATTTAAATCAATTAAGAAAACGACTATCGGATGACACCGACAGCGCTCCCCAGGAAGAAGAAATTATAGACATCATATATGACACCTTTGATATTGAGATCCCCCAGGCAGCTCCGGAACCAAGACAATCAAAAAGGAAGCGAAAACTCACGGATCTGATAGTAATAGACCCGAAAAGGAAACGCTATTAATTCTCCTGCGGAGGTAATACTTGGGAGGGGGTGTTATGGTGACTTACCTATGTACAACATGGACTCTTCCTCTTTGCTCAATAAATGCCAACGGCAATTGACTCTCGCCAGAGAAGTATTCAGTAAGATAGACGAACTCTTAATACACTTGTTTCTACTTTATATCGTGTTCGTATCTTCATTTCGGTCCCTTTAAACAGGGCCACAAAACACTAAACATATTTTTACAATAAGAATTATTACAAATCAATAGTATTTTGCTGTCCATTGTCATGGAAAATAATTAATTTTTATACGGTCGATTCATTAATGTGTACATTTACTGAAAAATGCTTTTTTATTTAAAAGTCTGCTATCAATCTATACATATGTATCAAGAATGGGCTAACCTATGACTTAATAATGATGTATTGTTTAACCAAATATATTTATTAGTTTAATTATTTACGGAGCTATAAGTCTAAAAATGTATTAATCTTAGCAATTATATATATTGTGTAATTATATGTGTATTCATTTTTCCAATGTATGTTTATACTATAGAGTTATTACTAAAGCCTAAAATGGGAGAGTATCTATCTAGATAGGTGCACACAAGTCTTAAATATTTCTTGTTTTTGATTATTTAAATTATATTTCAACTCTATTATATGATCGGATTCCATTTTTAATTGATTACGTTTTATAAACTTACCAAGTGTGTAGTTATTTGGTTTTCCTAGTTTAGACCATTTCAATTCGAATTAGGCGTTATTTTCTTGTAATTTTCTAACATATTTTGCTAATGATGTTAGGATGTTAAGCTTTACTTTGAAAGAGTATTATGGTTTCTATACCTATTTTAAAACTTATCCTGTAGACTCTGTTTAGATCCTAGTACTGTCTCTCAACAGTTTTGCATTTATACACTATATTTGAAGTTAAACACTTACTTTCTAGAGGGCATTCATTTACATTACTACAATTACATTGGGGTCAACTATACATTTAGGTGTCTATTCAATCCGCCATTTTTTTATTTTATGGTTTATTTTAGTATTATTAAAAGCTATAATAGTTGAGGCTAAGTTTACTGATATTGAGAATGACAATTTTACTTTGTTTTTATTCATAATTATACCTAGCAAGCTATATTGAGGGAAATTTATTTCCAAAATGCGGTATCATTCCTTAAGAATATTGTTAAGAATGTGCTTACTGTATTGTTAATCAAACCGTATAGTATTATGTCGCCTTTTTTATTCCTACTGGCACTGCCTGTTGCTGGTGGAGTATATTTGAGGTTCACATCTCTTTTATGCAGTTATTAGTATGATTTTCTTTTTACTTTTCATATAATGTTACACATAACCATATTATGTTTTTACTATTTGTAAACATTTTCACGTTTCTATCCAATTCGCTTTAAACAAAATGTATTTGTTTACTATATATTGCTAATCTTTCACTATAGTATTGTTTATTAGTATTGAATAATCGCTCGTTTGATAATAGCTTAGATACTTTTTTTAGAAATACTAGAGACAAGTGCATTTTTCATAGATTGCGAATGTTTTGAATTATTATCGATGTAGTATGTTATTAGGTTTATCAATAAAATGTAGTTTTATTTCAACAGATTTTACTACTTTATTGTTTATGTCCACGGTTATCTTAAGATCTACTTTTCCGAGAAAATGATTAAATATTTTTTAGTTTTCTCTAAATGTCTATCCATTTAGTTAACAATAAATAATGCATCATCCATATATAAACCTCCAAGCATACACAGTATTTCTACATTGATTTGTTTCAAAATGTAAAGTCTAACCACATCAGTGATTTGTGCTGAAACCGGAATGTCAATATTAATTTCTATATTTTTCTAGTCCATAATATATTATCGTTTTGTATAAATTTTCTATCTTACTTTATAATGTCAATTTATAATTTTGGTATGTTCGTTTCATTTTAGCCATATCTAGGGTTTTTTTAGTAAAGGGGAAATCGAAAATTAATACGAGTCGATGTCGAACATAATAAATGTTCGGTTCTTAACTTGTAGTAACTCCCTTAACCATTCTTTAGAGGATAACTAAAATTTATGGAACACTAGATTTAATGCTATGTAAATCTCTATCGAAAATCCTTTTACTAATTATACCTGTCTGAGACACAAGGATAGTTTTTTTTTTAATCCAACTTATAATCCTTAAGCGTAAACCTAGGGAATTTATACATAAATGTTTGTCAATAATATTCTAAAAAATATTTTCGATGCGGAAGAGTTAATGTTGAGATGATCAGTTCTGTTTGCAATTTATGGTTTCATAATTAAATTGTTATAAGTTTCAAAATACAAGCCGTATATGTTAATAGTTTATCTTCTGTAAATATCAAATTTGGGTCATTTATTATTCTGTTAAAAGTTTTGTTAATTTTATTAATTACTAGATCAGTGTACTGACTCGGAATTTTAACTTATAAGTTTTTACCATGTCATGCTCAAAATTGTCCAGCGCCGTAATAGCAGGTGTATTTTTATGTGATTTCATTTTATAGAATTTTACATACGAGTTATTACAGGTGGGTAAGTTTAATGCCGTCAGATTTTCCGATCAATGCTCAATCTCTCTACCGCTACGATGATGGAAAGCTTTCCTTCAAATTCTAATGAGTTGCATAGATGAAAGATCCTGGAAATACATGTCAATTCCTGGTTGTTTATATTTGCGCGAAATGAACTGTAAATTGCAATGAATCTTTTGGATTTGGGAAAATAATGAATAAAATCATAGCAACTGAAATTAAGCGTATTATTTTTTTTATTTATACATGATCTATTATAAAATGTTAACATTCATCAAGTTTTAACCTTGAATAGTTTTATTAAAAAATGTATAAAAATATATTTTTCATACACTACGTGTGTGTGTATATATATATATATATATATATATATATGTTTTACTGTTATGTCGCTATGTGTCACTTAGAGGTAGGGGCACGTAGATATCCGAGAGTAACGTAGAAGTTCGGAACCTCTTACATTTTTTTCCCGGAGAATCTTATACATATGATATAAATTTCATCAATATGAGATATATTTTAAGTATTAAGGGAGTTATGTCGTCACAACCTCCTTATGCGTATACTTAGAGATTCGGGAATGCTTCCATTTTCTCTCCCGGTAAATTTTACATAAGAATACACTTGTAGATTTTATGTAGATTCTCTAACCTTTTTTCTTTAAGGAACACACACATACATAGACATTGAGTTATACATATATAAAGAGAAGGAGAATATATAGAATATATACATAGATCAAGATATATAGACAACGATAAAGGGAGAGAAAGAGAGTTATCGAGCAGAATGAAAGAGAGACAGAAATGCGTTATGTACTTAATATACCAAAATTCTTGATATTCATATTATTATATTAAAATAAAATGATTCTTTTGTTTCATTGTTTAAACAAAAACAAAAGCAAAAACACATGTATGCGCGCGGACGCCCACGCACACAAACCAAAACTAACCGCACGCGCACACACAGACAGGGTGACGACAAAGGCAATTCTATAAGCGGAGATTCTGACCAAAATATAATCAATCACCACACACACAGATGACCGGAAGGATGAAAGTCAGAAACACACATACTAAAAAAAACACATACTTTGACACAGAGAAGCAAAGATATGAAAACACATACACATGAACCCGCACGCGCGCACATCCGCAGAAACGCCAAACTGTTAAAAATAAAAATATTTATTTCAAATGGAAATAATATTTGATAAGAGCACAAATGCTTGAAACCCGTTATAAAATTATAAAATGATAAAATTATAAAGTAATAAAATAATATACAATTGTTGAAAAATGTTTTTTTATAAATATTGGTAGCCTCACATCTTTAAATATACATTTTTCTCTTGTTGGAACTACACTGATGCTACACTACCCTCTACTCTCTTTGAACACCTCATGAAATCAAGATTTGTGAAGCTCTCGGCGCACAGTATTTGTTGGAACGAGATTATCCAGATGATTTTTAAGCTCTGCTGTAATTTTAGGTGCCGTTGTTTTGTGTTCTTTCTTAACTGTCCTTACAGAAGATCTACGATCTCTTTCAGAGAGCTTCGGCTTTCTTCCAGAATTTCATTTAGAGAAGGATGTTTTCCCTTCCTTTTTATAGGCTATCATCACCTTCGAGACAGTTCTCCTCGATACGGCCACCATCTCAGTCACTTCCGATACAGTAGCACGTGCCATACGGGCACCAACAATCTGACATCTTTGTAAATCTGATAGATCCGTCATCTTTTTTTGTTTTTACTTCTATGCACTATCTGAAAAAAGAATTAACTAATTAATTCAGGACAACAATAACAATATATAAAAAATGAAACCAACATTTGGGGTTTTTTTTTCAATTTTCAAGGTCTTTTCCATTATTTTGTCCAACTCTTGTACATATATATTTATATATATATATATATATATATATATATACATATATTTATATATATATATATATATATATATATACATATATTTATATATATATATATATATATATATATACATATATTTATATATATATATATATATATATATATACATATATTATATATATATATATATATATATATATACATATATTTATATATATATATATATATATATATATACATATATTTATATATATATATATATATATATATACATATATTTATATATATATATATATATATATATATATATATATACATATATTTATATATATATATATATATATATATATATATATACATATATTTATATATATATATATATAATATATATATATATATATACATATATTTATATATATATATATATATATATATATATACATATATTTATATATATATATATATATATATATATATACATATATTTATATATAATATATATATATACATATATTTATATATATATAATATATATACATATATTTATATATATATATATATATATATATATACATATATTTATATATATATATATACATATATTTATATATATATATATATATATATATATACATGTATACATATATTTATATATATATATATATATATATATATATATATATATATACATGTATACATATATTTATATATATATTACATATATATATATATATATATATATACATGTATACATATATTTATATATATATATACATATATATATATATACATATATATTTATATATACATATATATATACATATATATTTATATATATATATATATATATATATACATATATATTTATATATATATATATATATATATATATATATATATATACATATATATATATATATATATACATATATTTATATATATATATACATATATTTATATATATATATACATATATTTATATATATATATACATATATACATATATTTATATATATATATACATATATACATATATTTATATATATATATATATATATATACATATATTTATATATATATATATATATATACATATATTTATATATATACATATATTTATATATATATATATATATATAATATATTTATATATATATATATATATACATATATTTATATATATATATATATATATATATATTTATATATATATATATACATATATTTATATTATATATATACATATATTTATATATATATATATACATATATTTATATATATATATACATATATTTATATATATATATATATATACATATATATATATATATATACATATATTTATATATATATATATACATATATTTATATATATATATATATATATACATATATTTATATATATATATATATATACATATATATATATATATATACATATATTTATATATATATATATACATATATATATATATATATATATATATACATATATATATATATATATACATATATTTATATATATATATATATACATATATTTATATATATATATATATACATATATATATATATATATATACATATATATATATATATATATACATATATTTATATATATATATATATACATATATATATATATATATATACATATATATATATATATATATACATATATTTATATATATATATATATACATATATATATATATATATATATATATACATATATTTATATATATTTATATATATATATATATATATATATACATATATTTATATATATATATATATATATATATACATATATTTATATATATATATATATATATACATATATTTATATATATATATATATATATATATACATATATTACTATATATATATATATATATATATATATATATATATATACATATATTTATATATATACATATATTTATATATATACATATATTTATATATATATATATATATATATATATACATATATTTATATATATACATATATTTATATATATACATATATTTATATATATATATATATATATATATATATATATATATATATATACATATATATTTATATATATATATATATATATATATACATATATATATATATACATATATTTATATATATATATATATATATATTATACATATATTTATATATATATATATATATATATATACATATATTTATATATATATATATATATATATATATACATATATTTATATATATATATATATATACATATATTTATATATATATATATATATATATATATATACATATATTTATATATATATATATATATACATATATTTATATATATATATATATATACATATATTTATATATATATATATATATATACATATATTTATATATATATATATATATATACATATATTTATATATATACATATATTTATATATATATATATACATATATTTATATACATATATTTATATATATATATATATATATACATATATTTATATATATATATATATATATATATATATATATATATACATATATTTATATATATATACATATATTTACATATATTTATATATATATACATATATTTATATATATATACATATATTATATATATATATATATATATACATATATTTATATATATATATATATATATACATATATTTATATATATATATATATACATATATTTATATATATATATATATATACATATATTTATATATATATATATATATACATATATTTATATATATATATATATATACATATATTTATATATATATATATATATACATATATTTATATATATATATATATATACATATATTTATATATATATATATATATACATATATTTATATATATATATATATATACATATATTTATATATATATATACATATATTTATATATATATATATATATACATATATTTATATATATATATATATATACATATATTTATATATATATATATATACATATATTTATATATATATATATACATATATTTATATATATATATATACATATATTTATATATATATATATACATATATTTATATATATATATATATACATATATTTATATATATATATATACATATATTTATATATATATATATACATATATTTATATATATATATATACATATATTTATATATATATATATATATATACATATATTTATATATATATATATATATATATATATACATATATTTATATATATATATATATACATATATTTATATATATATATATATACATATATTTATATATATATATATATACATATATTTATACATATATTTATACATATATTTATATATATATATATACATATATTTATATATATATATATACATATATTTATATATATATATATACATATATTTATATATATATATATACATATATTTATATATATATATATACATATATTTATATACATATATTTATATATATACATATATTTATATATATATATATATATACATATATTTATATATATATATATATATACATATATTTATATATATATCACTCTTTCTCACATACACATTATCTCCTTCTCTCTCTCCCTTTCTCTCTCTCTCTCTCTCTCTGATCGCTAAAAGGAGTGTCCCCATCGTCGTTGTCGCTACTAATTTTCTACAGATCGTGTGTACTTCGTCGGCGATTCTGGCCATTGTGTTTGTTAATTATAGAGTTTTAAGCCATCGCTTGAATTCAGAATATTTCTATGCAGATACGATTGAACAAAGTATTACGACGATCAACTTCAATACAAACTAGAAGTTTATTCTGTCGACCACTAATGTAAGATCACATTAAGATTAATGGAAGCATTTAAAATTGTCTCTAAATTTTCAAATTATTCATTCACTTTAATAAACGCACCTGAATAGCATATACATATATAGAAACTTATTCAATCTGACATATAGTTGTGATATAAGCTTCGTGCATCAGTTATGTTTAACGTAGATTTGTAAACATGGGCAAGGCGGCATTTTTAGTGTAGTGCATAGATGCATGCTACGCACGGTAGGACTTCGAGGGGAAAATATTTAACTAAGAGAAGAGAGACCACCTATGAAATGTGAAATATATCTGGCTCAGTGTTTGACCCCCCAGAATTAGATTTCTTTACATGAAAAAGTGTTTGCCTCTTTAAACGGGGATACATGTGGAGAAATCAAAACACATCAATTCTTGGAAAAAGTAATGTTCGTCTAGATAAGAGGCAGTAGGTTTTTTAATGTCCATAGATTGGCAGATGATTATCTCAAATGGTCTCTCTGGGGTGGTCCAAGTGATACCTATATATATATATATATATATATATATATATTCCAGCAGAAGAGTAGAGAAGGTCAGTTGATGTTCCGTGCGTCTCAAAGATAGATGGACCTTTGAATCCTAAGCTGAAAGACTGTGTTCGGTTTGTACTTCTGTTTTGTTTCGGTCGGGTCAAGAGTTTTTATTTGCAGTCCTGTTGTTCATTATATTTGGTTTTATTGTTTTGTTTTACGGCATATCAACCGTTTTTTGAGTTACCGCTGACTTTCCGCTGTGGGAGGTAGATAAATAACTCCTCATTCTTGGCCTTTTGGTCAAGATCAAAGTGTAGTATCTGTTCCGATGGATACTGCACCCCATAGGCTGGTAATGTCTTGGCCTTCGGGGCTTGATTTACGCCGGTCTATGGGTCTGATCTGTGCAGTTCTAGGGGGTTCACCCTCTCAGGCTACCTCCCCTCTTCGGGGAGGAGTAAGTTTATTGCTTACTGCCTGAGGCGCCATTACCGGGGAATGCCGACGGGGCTACCCAGGCAAATTTTAATGGCCAGAGTGGTCATCTCTCGGGCGCTAGCTTTTCAACCCCCACATTCCCGACCCGACCTTGGGTCACATCTTACTTGTGGGAGTAAAATAAAACTGGCCTTATGCCTAACTCCTGGAGAGGAGTAAATACATACTCATTAAGAATTCACACACTATTCGTTACCAGTGATCTCTTGCTGTGAAAACAAGTGATTTTCCATGGAGTGTGAGTCACAGCAAGTCTTTCCAGGTTGTTAGTACACTCCGATCGTTTCTATCACCATTACAACTCACTTTGTGTTCTCGAAGCCGCCGTGTACTAGTGATTTATCGCTGATAACGACACGTGGTTTTCTTGTAAATTAGAGTGACAATAACATTTTTAATATTCCACTACTCTCTATTCGCTTCCAGTCGGGTTCTGAATGGTACTGTCTATCCTGAATATATTATCCTCTCAGACCATCCACTGTTGTCTGGGTATACAAAAGGATGTTGCTGTCTCTGCGTTTCTTTTTGTTTTTTTAGGAGGCCAGTTTATTTTTTATATATTTACTACAGGCATTCTCAGCTCCATGAGGCTTTTTTAATATAATAAGTGTTCACCACTTATTAACACCAAAAGCCATTCGAGGATAAGGGTTAGTGAAACCTTCAGTTGGATGATGGAACAGTACTATGAAAGGATTGAAAATTATGATTATTTCACAGGACGACATGACAGATATTTGTTGACATTGGACTTGGAAATGACTATGTTGTAGTCTGTAGGGAAACATTCCCGCAGTAATGTGTCCCACAGGTGGACAATCTTCGAAAACTTCGTCTTAAAATGGTTTATGTCTAGTTTTGTTTGACACCCACTGAATCTTTATTTTATCTTCCCCGTGGTTATTCAATTTCACCTGATTATGTGTGTTGGCTTTCGCACCCAATGATGTATTTATACTATGTAACCTGCTTTAATAAATGTCGCATTTTTGTATAAGGCCAATCATTTATTTTATTCTTATTTCTTCTAGACTTTAACCAGGTTTTCCGGAACTGTTCTGAGTGCTCTTACAAGTATTAACATCGTACTATTTTTCATGTTCGATAGTCCTGGTAATTTCCATATATTTACATAGTTTTTTTTTGTGTTTTTTAACATGATTCACCCCAAACAAGACAGGCCGCCACTGTACACGTTAGGGGCTACTGAGAAAAAGGAAAAGGGGCGAAGGATTGGTGGTTCAGCTTAAATTGGGATCTGAGCAGCGAGATATCTGTTTACATTAGTTTTAAATTTCTGCATGTCAGTACTGTCGGGGAAACAGGGGGCAGGGAGGGAGTTCCAGAGGCCAGCAACACGAGGAAAGAAGCTATTTGAGTAGAATGCTCTCCAGCATCTGGGGACCTCCACAGTGAATGAATGAGATTTAGTAGAATGTCGAGTTAGTCTAGTGAATTTACGTCGAGGGGGCACCAGAGTAGCCAACTCATCGGAGCATAATTCATTGAAGTATTTGTAAAACAAACATAAGGATGCTACATTGCGGCGATGGGACAGGGGCTGGAGCTTAGCTGACAGTGAGGGACCTATTAGGTTGACGACTCTTTTTTGGACTTTGTCAAGGAGGGAGAGACTAGTAGATGATGCACCAGCCCAGATGTGGCAACAATACTCCATGCATGGGCGAATGGTGGCTTTGTAGAGATACAGGATAATGTCAGGTGTAAAGAGTCCACTAGCACGGTAGAGGGAGCCAACCTTCTTTGCGGCAGCCTTGGCAATGTCTTCAATGTATGTGTTCCAATTCATGTTACCTGTGAAGGTTAGGCCAAGGAGTTTGAATGATGAACTCTCAGGTAGGGTGTTATTTGCCATGACAGTCGGTTGTTGGAGAGGCTTCTTGTAGTTGTTGAAGGAAAGAAGCTTAGTCTTTGCGGCATTAAAAGTCACCAACCATTCATGGCCCCAATCCACTACAGCCTGGAGGTCATTTTCTAAGGATTCAGCCATTGCCTCAGATATGATGGCGTCTGTTTTGCCAACATGGCGAGAGTAAAGCGTGGTGTCGTCAGCAAATAAACCAATCTCAGACACTATGCCATCAGGGAGATCGTTTATATAGATCAGGAACAACAAAGGTCAAAGAATAGATCCCTGGGGCACACCAGCATTTATGTTATGTTGCTTAGATGAACGGTCATCGAGGACAACCTGGATTTTTCTTTTGTTTAGGAAGGATCTAATTATATTAAGTAGTTGCCCAGTAATACCGTATGAGCGTATTTTCAGGAGAAGCCCTTTATACCATACCTTGTCGAAGGTCTTGGATATATCAAGCGCTACTGTCCTAGCTTCACCTGCCTTGTCGAGTGTATGATACATGCGTTCAGAGATGACCGTTAAGATGTCTGCAGTAGATCGTGCTTGTCTAAATCCATACTGGCGGTCAGATAGAAGTTTACCATTAACTAAGTGACGTACTATCGCTAGATTGATTAAGGATTCAAAGATTTTAGCAAAGATCGGCAGTAGACTGATTGGGCGGTAGTTCTGAGGGTCGGTTCTATTCCCAGAACTCTTGTAGACTGGTACCACAGAGGCAATTTTCCAGCTATCGGGGAAGCAAGATTCGGCTAGGCATTTATTGTAGAGTTTGGAGAGAACAGGGGCCAGTTCAGCAGAGCATTTCTTTCTTACTATTACAGGTATAAGATCAGGCCCACAAGCGTTAGAGGTGTCAAGGTTTTTTATGATGTCTCTGACCTGGGATGGGGTGATGACCAGGTTATCAAGTGTGGCTTCAGTCCGCAATGGTAATTCGGGGAGAGGGTGGTTACCTGAGTCTAAAGTAGAGTTAGAAGCGAAACGCTGTTCAAGTAGTTCAGCCTTATCAGTGGCCGTACAAACGACATCATTGTGGTTTGAAAGTGGGGGAATCTTAGATTGACCATTATTCACTACACTATTGTAGATTTTCCAGAAATCGCGAGTACCTAGTTTCTGTGACTGGATGCGTTTTTTTGTTAACTCATTATACCTTCTCTTCGCTTCGCCTATCACGGCCTTGCAATTATTTCTTGACTCTATAAATTTATGCCTATTAGTAGCTGACTTATGGCGGCCGAATTTATGGAATGCTTGTTGCCTCTCAGAAATGGCAGCTGCACATTCCGAAGTGAACCATTGAGGAGAGTGGGGCTTGCTAAAGAATTTTCGCATGTGGACATAGGCTTCAATGCCTGCTTTGACCCATTCAGTTAATTCGTTTGCACACTGGTTGACAGGGAGTGAGAAGGTTTCCCTCCATGGGGCGTCACTGATGTGATCTCTGATTGACTCAACATCAGCTTGTTCGTAGTATCTTGTTGTTTTGAGCAACGGTTCATCAACTTTTGGACGACTTTTTAGCGTGATATGTATCATTAGCACAATGTGGTCAGCATTCCCGAGTGGGCCATGAGCTTTCGTCACACAAGCCTCAGGTATCGAGGTCAAGAAGAGGTCTAGAAGTGAGGCTTGTTGGTCCACACGATCGGGGATGCTGGTCGGAAAATCAACAGTCTGAGAGAGGGAGTGAGCTAAGGAGAAATTATACGTAGAGTTGCCGGCTGCGTCAGTAAGGCTGGAGAATCCCAACCAGTCGCGGTGGTGGGCATTAAAATCCCCAAATACATGTATCTGGGCATTCGAGTCAATTAAGAGTGGTCTATCTATGCTTTCAGAGACAGAGTTTAGCAGAGTACAGTCCTGGGTCGACGGGGAGCGGTATAGGAAATATAAGTAACTAACGTTGTGATGTAAAGTCAATCTAAGGCACATGTAGTCGTAGTCATCTGATTCTAACCTATGTTCTCTAGTCAGGTGGAGGGTGTTCCGAACATAAACTCCTAGCCCGTGTATGTGTTTGTCAGAGTCTTTACGGTAAAGTCGGAGGTAGTCAGTCATGTCAAAGTGGTGAGAAGAGATTGAGGATTGGAGGTTAGTTTCACTAAGAGCTAGGATATCCGGGGAGTTTGTCAGGAGAAAGGTTTCTACGTCGTTGATGTTTGTTCTAAGTCCCCGGATATTTGGGAATGCAAGCCTCAAGGGCGGAGGCGAAAGTGTTTTTTGGGGGTCTGGTTTAGGTTTGATTTTATTTCTTTGTAATGGCATGTTTGATTTGATTATAGAGTGGATTGGCCAAGGTGGGTACTTGCTTGGTGCCAATAAGCTCACACAACCAGTCCATTAGTCACGACCTGGTCCATGGGGGTCGTGGCCTCGGGAAAGCCCACCGGAGATAATTGCAGGGTCCCTTTTCATGCGCGACATGGCACATACAACTACCCACGGTATTATGCAACTGATGATGGAGCAGCCGTTCTTGGCGCTACCCAAAAGTTTGGGCTCCTGCCCTATCAGTCGGAAACAGCAGCCATACAAGCTGTCTAACCTGTACCCTCAACCTGTCGGAACAAGAGAGACCCAGACTGGTCATGTAAGACTTACTAACGAAATAAACTTTCCCCAAGTTGCCCAAATAGAGAGAAAGACAACGGCGTTCATTGTCCTAGTAAGGAAACAAGGCTAGGCACTGAGTGTTTAGAGGCGTCCAGCGCTGTTACCTCTGCGCCTGACTAATAAAAAAAGAAGGAGTGCAAGGGCCGGCGATAGGTAGAACCTATCTACTCCTTAAGCAATTGTAGGTTTGCAAACCGGATATTTTGTTCGAGATTCCAACTCTAGGAAGGTTGTCGATCAGGACTAAGGAGGCCATCCTCCCCCAACAGTTTACTGCCACGGCGTAAGTAGCTGGTAGCAAGGTTTTTTTGTCAGAGATTTCCTTCTCTTAGATGGATAGCCTTACGAGGTCTTACGGGTCCAACACTCCGAGAGGGGTAAAAATAGCCTCCGCCCATGTACTAGTCGGGTATTTCCTAGCCCCCGCAGGTAAGAAAAAATTCATATAATATATATATATATATATATATATATATATATATATATATATATATATATATAATGTACACATGAAGATAGAATAAGTTCAATTGCATACTAAGGAGGGAACAGTAAGTTATAGATAGGTTTCCCTCTTTCCACCCCCCCTTTTCAACCCCGAACGCAATTTCGGTTTCTTCACTGCTGAGGCAGATATGAAATGTGTCTTTAACTAGACTGGCATGCTTAGTTTGGACGATATTCATTCCCTATCTACATTCGCTAGTGATCTACCCCCACCCACCCCTTTTCAAACATGAACCCAAGTGACCCCTCTGTAACCTGCAGAATGTAGGCAAGAAAAGAAAAGAAAGAAAAGATACAGATCTTTTGAACAGTCAAGAATCCTGAAAAAAAGATTATTTTAGCTAGATACTCGTTGCATGTTAATACATGGATTAATTAAGAAAAAGATTCCAGAGTAAAATAATTTATACACTTAGCTTTTTTTGTTGTTAAATGCCACCCATACATTTCAGTTGAGATTTCGGTTTCTTCTTCCTTTAGCTTCACTCTGTAATCAACTGTTATTTGTCAGGTGTATTCCTTCTTGTTGACTATTATCATGTCTGGCCTTCCAGATTAGATAAACTTTTCATTATTACTTGTTTACCTTTATTTTATGATCGTGTAACACTTTTTGGCTAGGATCAAAGAGTTTATCTGTTCTTATATTAGACTTTATTTGTTTAGTCTTCGGTCGTCGAGGAAGAGATCCTTTTAGATTAAGGCATTATTTTTATTTTTGTCCCAGATGAGAGTACCTATTTGGGGGGAGCTAGATTTTACCCTATATTAAAAACCGACATTGTATCTAATTCTTCCCTCGTGGGAGGAAAGTAAATAGGAATTATAACGCCGCGCCTTATACAACTGAAAAAGAGAAAAGGAACTAAAATATTATAACCGTTCAGAACATTCCAATTTCTGTTCGCTCACTCAAAGAAATAACCGAGTTTCTCTCCATTCTTTCTTTTTGCGGATGGATGCATCAACACTTTCGAAAAGATGGGGCGAACATTCTTATTCTTACATATGCTTAGCACATTAAAATCGATATGGTTTCACTTAGGGCGATTCAGTAAACATGTTGAGACAACGCGCCTGAAAGATGGACAGAATTCTAAACGATAGTAAAAATGCTTGAAGCTTCGAATACGCAAAAGAAGAAAGAAAAACCGAAAGACAGACGCCCCAACGCTCGAGGATGAAAGGGTCTTATGAACATCGGAACTCCAATTACTTTTCTCTCTTTTCTGTTTCGTCGGTTATGACTCAATTTTGTTGTCAATTCTTGTTTAAAAAACAATTTTAAATAAACCGCCAATTGTTTTTCCCGTCCAGACTAGTTTCGTTTTAGTTATTTTCTTTTTAGAACTGATCTACGGTGTGCATTTGATCACGTTGTTGAATATCGAGTCAAGTGTACCGGAAATAGCACATAACAAGAATAAATAAAACTTACTTGGCACAGACACACACCTGGCCGGAATAAATATAACCCGCTTGATTGAAACCGACACACAGCTGGCCGGAAAATAAATACCCAGTTATTTGATGCAGAGACACCCACAAAAGTCCGTTTCAAAGGTTATCTACAAACGAGAATATACCTGTCGCTAAATAAACAATAAAATGGATGGAAGTCACGTCCCGGCGAAGTTAAAATCCCAGAACAGACGTTTACAAGTGGATGCGTGGGTGTTTCAAAATATTATATAAACAAGCCCAAATGTAAATCGAGCAGAGTCTGCTTCCTAGTGAGTTCGAGAAATCAACCATCGTCAATGTCTGTGCTTCCTCCGTCATTCTCTGACCTCCACTCGTTCACCGCAATTAAGAAAAATATATACCATTATATATTTTTACATCAGCGTTTGTTGTTATTCTTTAAGTACAGTAGTAATACAGCAACGTATGAGAAGAGACATACATTTTGAAATAGTCAGCCGTTAGGTTGTTGAGGATCAGAGTAAAGAAAGAACAAGGATCACATGGAAAAATATAAAAGACAATATAAAGTCCCAGGAATTAAAAACATAATCAATCCAGCGAAGTTAATAGTCAATTACGGTATCGATTATGTCACTCAAGCTCTCTCATTTAACTCTTATGTAGTAGTTGGCGCTTAAAGATACAAAATATTCCGATTGGACAAGCAAGATCAGGAGATGTTAAAAAAAAGTACTCTTAAAAAAGCAGGGGAGTTAAGAGGTGAGATACAGCACTAGCTATAGGTGGGCAGTGTATGCGGAGGTTGTTTCTCTTTACCACCTACGAAGAAATGGTGAAAGGACACTGTAAGGTTATAAAAATTTATGATGCAACAAATCCGGCCGGTGATAATTGTAAAATAGTAGAGTGGAATCAATAAATATTATAAATATTCATGTCGTTCGTGGTCAGCAATTTATCAATGTGGTCCAAACATTCATATGTAGGAATGCAGCATAAAAGTCCAGGTATTTATTATAACACAATTATATACCAATAATATATACAAAAATATTATTTTGCTCCTGTTTGGAGAGCAAAAACAAGTTGATAAATACGACTGATGTCAAAATTGCGTTAAGGAACTTTTATATTTCCGTTTGTGTTTTGTTACTGAGAAATGGTTGATTTCGAGAGACGTTTTTAGTTTTTTAACTTTGCTGCTTTCAATCGTTCGCCGATTTATTACTGACTTAGGTATTAATAGGCAATCTTCATTCGAGGCAACCACTTCTCGTTTAATATTTTTTCTCTACTATTTACGATTGGCCAGTCGATTAAACATTTAATCCTCACCCATGGGAGGAGCATCCAGTCAAGTTACAAGCTAAAGCTTTTGGTTCCAGGATACCCTTTGATTTCAACAGGTGAACTGGCTATTTAATGTGGAACACTGCGCTAATTCACCCGACCAAAATATTCTACCAGCCGTTTGTTCGCTCAAAAAAAGTAATGTTACTTTCAAAACATATTTTGCTTTCGCGATTTCAATTTTATCCGGCTGGTGATACCAGATCAGGCTGCCCTGTGGCTCCCTGAGACGCAATTCACCTACATTGACGTTTTTTTTTTTTTTTTTTTTTTTTTTTTTTTGTAAAACTTAATTATGTTCTACAAAACCAAAAACAAAAACAACAGCCCCTCTCCCTTTCTCCCTCCCTTTTTTATTTTATTTTTAGAACTTGAAGCATAAATCGTTTACTATAATGACCAGATTCGGCATTAAATAACCCAAAAAGGGTTGATATGCCGTAAAACAAAACTACCAAACCAATTTTATCCGGTGCAGTGACGTTGTAAATGTTATTAGTCTACATACGAACTTCTTTTGAAAACCCAGCACGCTCAACAGTTTTTACTATCAAATTGTAACTCAAACCAAAACGGTTATATTACAAACTACTTCTTATATATTAAGGAATTTATTTCCGGAAGTATATAGTATGTTGTCTATTACGTTCATTTTTTTGTTGGTGATATTGGTTGTGCGGATAATATAACTAAATAAGCGATTATTTAGTGTGGGGGATGGAAATAAGCAAGGAATACCACAAAATGAATAATATTATAGCATCAACAAAAAGTAGCTTAATAGGTTACATATTTTATACTGTCGGAAAAAATGTCCAATATTAAAGCAAAACGTCTATCGAGGCGAGATGGTAACTCTGTTAGTAAAATTGTAAACAAAGGTTTCCAGCAAAGATGGGGAATTAATTATTCGTACTATTTAACTCTATTATGGAGTCCAGGCGACGTGGATTGGAAGTAAGCGTTCAAAGATTACGGTTCAAAAGTGGGAAGCATAGCCGGAAGACCAAAACGAAATCGGAAGATCAGGAGATAGCATAGCATATCGGAGGGGGGGGGGGGTAAATATATTTTGGGAGATGTGTCAATCGAAACTGAAAATTATAGTTTATCTAATGTACTATTTCAGACGTCGTTTCCCCTTCGTTTCTCATGGCGTTCTGTGTACAATCTATTCCATAATGTGCTCCCTGCTTTCCATGTGTGTATTCTCATGCATGTAAGGTTTGAACATTTGATCTCTTTTCATGTTATTGAAGATTTCCGTCGTCTAAAACGGTGGGTGATTTGCTTTAATACGACATGCTTGTTACATCTTCAGATGGAAAACAGGGTGACTAAGCGTCTATATCTATCGGTCTCAATGTAATCAATAAAGACAGTTTTTCGGATAGCAAGTTTTCAAAGTTAGCTTAAATACATTCATTTATTTATACTAATAGATATCCATTTCTTGAACTATAAATTGCTTCTACAGAAGAATACAAGTACGAGCACTCCCATCAATTATTACCTTGCATTGCATAGTTTTCGCTCTGAGCTATTTAGCGAACGAAATGAAACGTCAAATCATTACCTATATCATATAATAAAACCACTTCATCATGTATACACCTTGCCACAACCGATATCTACGGTCATCACACGTCAATCTTGCTGAATAACACGTTGTCTAGTCTAAATCATATCTGCACTCAAATCTAAACGTATATGACTGCTAAGTAATATTAAACATTGTAATGCCTTACTTATAAAAATGCTACGCCAAACTATTGAATATTTATTTCAAAATAAAACAATAGTTTCAAAAGGGACGTATTAACGTATGTATAACATCTTATTTTTCCTGCCTATCAAGGGAAATGATTACATATAAATGGATATAAAATACAACTCCTTCGTTAACTTCTAGTGGCTGTTTCGACTCCTCATAGTAAACGTAGCCGCCATCTTGGTTGGTATTAATCTTTCATTGTTGGAAGATCACACACTGAATATTCACCACGACAATCTATCTGCATGTGACCTCTTTTTCACACCATCTCCGCAGAGAGGACTTCGTGGAAACCTAGAGAAGCTGTACCTGGGACGATGTTGGCTTAATCGTATGAAGGAAGGCGTCTTACTTTGGTTTGGATTCGCTGCACCGTAGAGCAGGCTGTCAGAAAGCGTGGAGCACTCTGTAGACGTGCAAACCGTTTAAGACATCACTTGATGCATCATGGCTGCTGATCTTTGGATAATTACCCTGACTACAGCTACTGAAGATGCGAGGGGACGCGGCGTTTCCGGCGTAAAGCACTATCAATGGGGATTGTAATATGCCTTTCGATTAATTTTTCAGCACAGCACTACGTCGTGGTTTCCACAGGACTCAACAAAAAATATACCATAACATTCTCTGTCTGTGTTTCTGCTCTGTGTAACAGCTTACCAGAGGAGATAGTGGCGATGCATATCATATCTAGGTTGAAAGTCGTCTTGAACCAAATTACATACGGTATATATGAGTACACATCTTCTAACTGTCCTTGACAATGACTTGTTTCACTTTGCTATTATTTGCCAATACATTTGATTTGATTTGAAACCAATATTCCCGAGTCGACGGCCAAAAGATATCTTCTTAACAACAAACTGATGCATTCAATCTCCATTGTCAACTAATGAATGCTATTCGAACTATTTCTAATATGCCCTTTCTTGAAGAGAGCGATGCTGATCAACCAATCAGAGCCTTTGGCATATTTCAGTCTCAGTTTACTATATAACAGCGGGTAAACCTAATGCTTCCTTTATTTCATGTAGCAGTACACGCTGAAATATTGTTTTCCTATTAAATCACTTACGAACAAATGTGTATATTATGTAAGGGGTGCTATGTGTAACACTGGTCTTTCTTGGGATAGAGCTGAGAATGTATTCGAATTTCTTTTAAATGAAGATTGATAATTTTTATTATTTGGATTATTCGGACGACTATTTTCATATTGGATGTAATTTTCACACCGTTTCGACCGATATAACCTCCGACCTTCTTCAGGTATATATTATCGATCTCGGAAATCTTCATGCCGAACTCGGGAATCAATACGGAATTACGAACTGAACCATTTATTTAAACCACAAGGGTAGATTAAATAGGAAAAAGTGTATTTTAATTACTTATTTAGCCGACATACTGGCATGAAATAAAGATGGACGTCTCTAAAACTAGACGATATAAAAAGTGGAACGGAACAGACAATATGTGAGACTAAAAGAACGAAAGTCTTTTAGTGAGTTATATAAAAATAATTTATTTAAAACAATTAAACCATTGAAATATTTTTATAAATATTTTAATTATTCAATAAAATAATTTACTAACTTAAAAAGTGTTTTTTTATATTTCATACGTAATACTAAAATGATTTTAACACCAATACGTTCAGCATGTCATAATCTTAAATGAATACAATTTCTGAGCTACCGCATATCGTTATTATGGTTTCGAAACATGATACCGATTGTAGACGATTCATTGCATGCAATTAATTGAATATACATTGCTATATCACACATAGGTTGTAGAGAATTATTGGTTCATGCCTTTCCCAACAGTATTAGTGTATTAATGACCGCATTAGATTTGACAGGACTTGAACCCGGCATAGCGAATTTCATAGTTCACGACTGCCTCCATTTGGCCAAACACACATCCATATTGTACCAGAACTATTTTTGAATACTTTTTTCCAATTCTGATTCTGACCAAATTGATTATTGATTATGGACTGATCGAAATTGACTTTCTCTGTCGCCTCAAGTGTGGTTGTAGATTAGTTTTAAGATTAAACATCAAATGGAAGTCGTCATCTGTCTGTAAAATATAATACTTTTGCATCTGGAGTTTCCGATTCAATTTGACAGTTACGATTAATATAAACTGATTTCCTTGTAAGATAGATATTGTACTTTTAAATAGTTCTTCGGTAAATTACGGCTATTCAGCCTCTACCCTACTCCCCCTTTTATATTCTTTTTCTGCGTCCACTCTCTCTTCAAACCCATCTTCGCTCTCTTTCTCTCTCTCTCTATCTCTCTCTCTCTCTCTCTCTCTATATATATATATATATATATATATATATATATATATATATAGTTCACACTCTACGTCAAAAATTGCGGAAAAACGCATGCTTCGCTAGCGTTTGCACTCGCATTTATCTATATATATATATTACTAAAATATTCATATAAAATCATAGAATGTCGTCAGTAATCAAATTTATCGTATATCATTATTATTATCATTTCTGATGACCTAAAGAAAAACAGCGGGATAAGTCTAATATGATTATCTGATATTTGCTTCCTAGCTTCCTCTTACAACTTGTAATAGTTTTGTACGGGGGCTAGAAAAGGGCACGTCTTTTACTGGCTAAATTTTGAGTTACGAGATGGAAGTGCATATATTTACTTTTATACAAAGAAATACATAAAAATAAAGTGGTTTATCATAGTCGATGCGTACCTAAAAGCTCTTTTCGGTAGCCAGTACACCGAGGTATAGGAAACGGCGCTACCCCTTTCCAAAGATAACTCCAATTTACCTTGTTTCAAACCTTATAATGCTGAGTGTTTAGCAAGAGGAATAAAGTACAATTTTTTTAGTCTTTGGTATAACTCGTCTGAGGATCTAACCCTGGTCTCCTGGCATATTAGCAAACACTCTTACCATCATGCCAAATGGACTGGTCGAAAATAAAAATGGTAATAAATACATACTAATCTTTATTAGAGAGTGGGGGATATAAATACATACACAAACATAGATATAGATACATAAATATATTTATGATACATATATATATATATATATATATCATATATATCATATATATATGTATCATATATATATATATATATATATCATATATATATATATGTATCATATATATATATATATATATATATATATATGATACATATATATATATGATATATATATATATATATATACCTTTGAAATGCCGTTTTGTGCTGATTTATAGTGTTTAACACGATCAAACGAATACACATATTCGTATTTACGCTTAAAACGAAAAAATAATTAATTTCCTTGTATAACCTTACTGATTTTTGTGTTTTTTTTTTGTACAGATATTTTTTCATGTTAAATCCGCAAATCGATTAATAGGAAAGGACAAATAATAAAGTGTTATTAATGTGTAAGATACAGACTCAAAGTAAGGATTTGAATGACGCGCTCTTATTTGTGCTTCCAGCTGACAGCTCCCTTATCGGATTCAGCATTACATCATCATCAGGAGGAATCACTTCGCAGTTTCGGCCACTATTCCGTGACTGTTTTTCTGAAGTCGCGGAGCCCCTCTGTCAAAAGGCAGTTATGTAGCACTGGTGTCATCTGCCGATAAATGCTATCAAACCACAGACACCTTTCAGCCATCATCAACATTAACATCTAATTTTGATTGCATTGTGACGTCATAAATTACCCTGCATATGGCGTCAGCACTATTTCCTCCATCTCCCTTTTTTCAGTATCCAGTATTCACCTCTTTTTCCAGTTCGTATCATCATCTTCATCCACATCCATATTCTTGAAGAACTTTAATCAGTTTTCTCAATTCGGAGTTGTTACAGTAAAACGATATCGAAATAGGTTTACAACCGTTCGCTCCACATTTTGTCTTGTCTCAAATGATGGAATTAGACCTTAAATCTTTTATCCTGATACTCCTCTTCCAACTCTTCATATCTGATCGTTTCCTTATGTTCAGCAACAGCAAAGTTTTCTTCCCATGGTACTGTTCATTCTAGTATTATTCCTTATTTCTATTATTCACGCCACACAACAATATATGGTCGTTTTCCAGATGATACAAACGGGAATACAAAAAGGTTTACCGTTAACTTCCAGTTTTTATTCCGTCAGTTTTTGTAGTCGATTACTTTTTGTGCCTGCTTTTTTGAATTACATCTTATTTGTTTAATCCTCGGTAATTATTAATCATCATGAAATTGACTTATTAATATATATATTTATTTGTGAAAAAATCAAAGAAGAGAGCTCAGTATAATTGCACACGATAACTTCCTTTTAATCTGTATCGCTTAGTAAGGGAATTTTCTCATCTCTAACAGTTTTCTTAGAAGGAATAATTATTTTCACAAAAGACTAAAGCGAAATAAAATATTGTTGTGCCAATAACATAGTAGAGGGTAAATGCGAAAAATATGAAAGTCCGAATCAAGTATCGATATGTCCGAAAGAATTGCTATTTGGGTCTGACTTTCAAAATTCGAAAATATAACTTTATATTTTATCAGCTGTAGCAGACCAGCCGTAGTTACTTTCGCTAGTTTGTGTTTGTTTGTTTGTTTGTTTGTTCGTTTGTTTGTTTTTATGTCAATATTTTTAGTTTGCGTTCATATACGGGTAAAATAGTTAGTCAAATTTGATATTATATAAAGTACGCTCAAGTAAGGTACTGTCATTGACCGTAATAAATATAGATCAAAATAGTAGCTTCTTTAATAAATCAGTGTTTATATATTTTTTCTTCCTTCAACCGATATGTTATGTAAAACCATTCTTAGATTCCAACACAATCTAAGAACCGACCACAAGAAAAGTCTGGTAAATAAAAGTTACTTTTTTCTGGGATAATATTAAAACCATGCAGTATTTTTTACCTTGACCAATAGACTACGAGAATTTTTGTAAACAACAATTTAAGATTCTGAATTTTCGCTTTTTTCTCTTTTTTACAATAGTCTGAACATAACGAATAAATAAATAAATAAATTTTCTTTAGAAAAAACATTAATGAAAAATTCCTACACGTCAATAAAAATGTTTAATTAATTGGCACATTTTTGTTTCAAAATATTCATTGAAAGTTTATTTTATCGTCCAAATCTTTCCAATACATCGTTGTTATAAAATCAAAGACAAAATACCGTTAATATTTTTATATTAAAACTAATCTACTTAATATAAAATCAGAGATTATATCATCCTGTTTGCATAGAACATTCACGGTAAATTACGGTAAATTGAGGCAAACTTGAACTTAATAATAAAAACTAACAAAATGTTAAATTTGCATATGAATTATATATAGAGAGTCAGTTTATCTATAAAACGAATAAAGTATTTCCTTCGTGCCTGGGTAGGTTTAATGATTTAAATTGAGTTATATTATTTAAAATATTAAAAATTATAATTATTACTACAATGACGTAATTAACATTGTATAAAACTTTTATTTTTAACAGATGAGGTTTTATATGTTTTAAATATATTTAGTTTGTTGCTTTGTTTTAGAATTGTTTTAATAGCCTATCTGTTGAAATATAAGTCAATTATTTCCCCAAGTTCACTGTAATTCAACAAGAAGTATGTAATAATCTATATTATCCTTTATCATTTGTCTGTCCGTTGGTCAAATATAAACTTCAAAGCTATTTAGCAAAATAGCACCAACTTTGACTTTAAACACCCTTTAGATACCAGGTGTATAATATGAAGGTACATTGTATTAATACTACTAGTACTAATATTAATGCAGCTACAATAATAGTACTAATTCTAAAAACAATACATAGTTATTGGCTCCAAAATCATTGATCGGAATTGCCCTTAAATATGGATTGAAGCTCACTATCAATTCCAGAAAGTTATACTTTTTAATTATAGTTCGTCCCAAACAAGACAGGACGCCACTGTAGACGTAAGGGGCTACTGAGAATGAGAGAGTAATTTTTGGAGGTCATCTTAAGTTGTGAGTTGTGCAACGAAATGTCTGCTTACATTAGTTTTAAATGTCTGCATGTAAGTAGAGTAACGAAAACAGGGCGTAATGAAGGAGTCCCAGACGCCGGCAGCACGAATAAATAAGCTATTGGAGTAGAAGGCTCTCTGGCATCTGGAAACCTTCATAGTGAATTGATAGGACTTAGCTGATTGTCAGGTTCGTCTTGTGTATTAACGTTGAGAGGGCACCATAGCAGCAAGTTCATCGGAGCACAATCCATTGAAGTACTTGTAAAACGGGCACAAGAATGCAACATTGCGGGGATGGAACAGAGGCTGGAACTTGGTGGATAGTGAGGAACGTATTAAGTTGGCGACTCTTTTTTGGACCTTGTCTAAGAGGGAGCTACTAGTAGATGATGCACCAGCCTAGATGTGACATACATTTGTAGATGGTTGCTTTGTTGAGATATAGGATAATATCAGGTGTGAGAAGTTTACTAGCTCAGTAGAGGGAGTCCACCTTCTTTGCAGCAGCCGTGGCAATGTCTTCAATGTATTTGTTCCAATTCATATTACCTGTGAATGTTAGGCCGAGGTGTTTGAACGTTAGAGTCTCAGGTAGGGTGTTATTTGCCATGGAAATCGGTGGTTGAAGAGGTAAGGATTAAGCCATTGCCTCAGATATGTGTGCGTCCGTTTTGTCCACATGACGAGAGTAGAGAATGGTGATGTCAACAAATATACCTATCTCAGACTCAATGTGATAAGGGAGGTTATTTATGAGAATCAGGAACAGTAGAGGCTCAAGGATGGATCCCTGAGTTACACCAACATTTATGTCATGTAGTTTAGATGAACGGCCATTCAGGGCAGCGTGGAATTTTCTTTTTTGTTAGGAAAGTTTGAATTATATTAAATATTTGTCCATTAATACCATATGAGTGAATTTGTATGAGAATACCCTTATGCCAGACCTTGTCAAAGGCTTTGGATATATCAAACGCTACCACCCTAGCTTCACCCGGCTTGTCCAGTGTATGATATATGCGTTCAGAGATGGCCGTTAGTGTATCTGTAGTAGATCTTGCTTGCCTGAATCCATACTACCGGTTATAAAGAAGTTTACAATTAACTGAGTGTCGGCCTATCGCTAGATTGATTAAGGATTCAAACATTTTAGCAAATATCGGGAGTAGACTGATGGGTCGATAATTATAAGGGTCAGTTCTATCTCAAGAATTCTTGAAGACTGGTACCACAGAGGCAATTTTCCAGCTGTCAGAGAAGCAAGATTCAGCAAGGCATTTGTTGTAGAGTGTTGAGTCAGTTCAACAAAGCATTTCTTTATTACTATTACTGATATAAAATCAAGCCCACAGGCTTTGGAGGTGTTAATGTATTTTATGATGTTCCTGATCTGTGATGGGGTGATGACTAGGTTTTCAAGTGTGGCTTCAGCCCGCAATGCGAATTTAGAGAGGGGGTGGTTTGCTGAGTTCAAAGTGAAATTTAATGCGAAAGGCTGAGCAAGTAGTTCAGCCTTATCAGTTGCCGTGCAAACAACATCGTTGTGATTTTACAGTTGATCGTCCATTGTTCATCACACTATTGAAAACCTTCTAGAAACCGCGAGTACCTAGTTTCTGTGACTGAATGCGTTTTCTGGTTATCCGAATACCTTCTCTTAACTTCGCTTATCACTACTTTACAATTATTTCTTGACTCTATAAATGTATGTCTATTCAGAGTTGACTCATGGCGGTCAACATGACAGAATGCTTGCTGCGTCTTAGCAATAGCAGCCGCACATTACGAGTTGAACATTCGCGCACTAATCAGTAAGGAGTGAGAAGGTTTCAATTCATGGAGCGTCGCTGATGTGATCTCTGATGGATTCAAAATCAGCCTGCTCATAGTATCGCATCGTTTTGATAAACGGCTCATAAGCTTTGGGATGAGTTTTCAGAGTTATATCAATCATTACCACAACGTGATCAGCATTCCCGAGCGGGCTATGAACATTCGTCACACAAACCTCGGCCAGTGAAGTCAAGAAAAGGTCGAGGAGTCAGGCTTACTGGTCCACCCGATCAGGGAGGCGGGTCAGGAAAGAGACACTCTGTTAAGGAGAGTGAGCTGATGTGAAATTAAACGTAGAGTTAACAGCCGCGTCAGTAAAACTAGACAACCCTAGTCAGTCACGTTGGGGTGCATTAAAATCCCTAAATCCATGAATTTGGGCATTCGAGTCATGTGAAAGTGCTGTATCTATGCTTTTAGAGACAGAGGTAAGGAGTACAGTCCTGAGTCGAAGGAGAACGGTATAAGAAATATAAGTAACTAACACTGTGCTGCAGGGTTAATCTAAAGCACATATAGGCTGTGTCATCTGTTTCTAGCCTATATTCTATAGTCAAAGGGCGGGGGGGATCCGAACATAAACTCCTAACCCGTGTATATGTTTTCCACAGTCTTTACGGTAGAGTGACAGATCATTAGTCACAGGAGATTGGGGATTGAAGGTTTGTTTCATTTAGTGCTCGGATATCCGGGTAGTTTGTCAGGAGACAATAGTACCATTACCGCCACAATAACAACAATAACAACTATGGCTGCTATTATTATTATTATTATTATTATTATTATTATTATTATTATTATGAGACCATTAAAAATAGTTTGTAAAATTCCGCCAAAACACTGCGATAAAAGGTGTATCATAGACGGAAAACAGTTAAAATAATACTAGCACTTCACCCATTCCTCTTGCTAATATTAATATCAATCTACCCATGTAGATTTTGAACTATTTTAAAATTACCCTACAAGGCGAATATAATTAAATTAAGAATACTATTGCTGTGTGTGTGTCTGGATAATACTCTAAAACACCCTTAGATACACTTAGAAGCTGTACATATTCAGATGCAGCATGACACCGAGCTGGTTATGGTAAGAAAATGATCTTATATATATTCGCTTGTGGGTGACCAGGGGCAATATTACTGCATAGGGTTCTTTCTTTTATTCTTACTGTTAATGTCTGAAAAGAAACACTTGCACTAAGTCAAACAATCGACTGCTAATAACATTATCTTTTTCTTTCTTTTTTTTCTTTCGACTATATTGAATCAGTATCTAAAAGCGGGAAAACGTGAGTTTAAAAAGTAACACGACTGATGGTGTGTAGAGTGAGAAGGAAAGAAAGGGAGAAATGTTTTAGTAGAAAGATATTAACTTTACTGTTTTAACTCTTCTATTCGTCCCCACGTGGCAATATTTAGATGCGGCTGTGTAGAAATAAGGTTACAAATGGAACGCTGCACGTTACGTTACTTAAGCAAGACAATGAAAATGTTCATTAGAGGTCAAGCTGACGTGTAGCAGTACTTACGCCACGGGAAGAAGTACGTGGAAGGAAAACAAGAAAGCGCCATCCTCTGGAAATTAGTCGACGAACAGATCGGACGGGTTTTTCGAATTTTGCACCACCTTGCGGAGGTTGGAAGAGGTAGAAGCAATTCTATCTTGATGTAAATTACTGTAAATATTACTCTAAAAAGTGAATTAAATCCAAGAGCTTATAATGGAGTTATGTGTTGTTCGGTTTAATTGCTTTTTTATAACAATCATAAGGAGGAAAACGGAAAAGAACAACACCTCTATCACTGCTACTGTCACCACTGCTGAGAGATCACTATCCACTAAGCCTACTACTTATATGACAGAAAACGAATAGCTGTTTCTGCTGACAAGATTACGGTCCATCTGTTGGAGAGTGAAGAACTCACTAATCAATGTTACAGAATAACCCAAACTACTACTTGATAAATATAATGGACTACTTCAACACTACCGAGAAACTGTGTTTGTGGCAGTAGATAATAATATTTAGTATATTCTATGTTACTGTTTCGACTATAGATATTTATTTCATACTTTAGCCAAGAAAACAGGGAAAAAGAAATGGTCAGCATCTCTGCGACTGTCACCGTTGCTGAGGAGGTCGCCATCCAAGTAACCAACTACGTGTCAAAGTGAGATGATACAATCAGCGATTTCATTCGACGAATAAGACAACGGAAAATCCGTTGGGATCTCAGAAATCTACAATGCTATGCTAGACCTGGGCAATGCCGGTTATCTCTGCTGTTGATGTATAAATAAAGTCACAAAAGCTTTCCCTGTGATCTAGAATGAGCAATACGTTCGTCGGCTTTTTACGAGTATATGAGTATATCTAAAAGCGAAGAAAGCTTTCTGATACACATAATATGTATAACTAGAAAAATACTCGTCTCAAATTCGGATAAATTAATTATCCGAAAAGAACAGTTTTTCACCACTTTTATGTCTTCTTACGTAGATTAAAATTAACATATAATGCAACTAAACCTTATATCTAGAATATTAAGAAAAATATTAAGAATATTAAGAAAAAATTAAAATTCAGAGAATTCTCGTAAATTGGTGTCTAATGACTATGGATGAAATTTAATACAAATCAGAACTATTTGAATTTTTAAACAGGAGATTGTGTCACGTAGAAACATTTGTAATTATTCCAAAGAAACTGAAATTTGGGGAATATTTATTAAGTTATGTCTAATATATATTGTAATAGTTTCCGTAAAATCGGAGGCATCTGAATTTTCACGAAAGACTTCCCACCTGACGCTTCCTTACGCCTAGCCGTTGTATTCCAAAATTCATAATGATCAGTTAATTATTTTTAAGAGTGAATCTTGTACGTACAAATATATAAACATATACATATACCTAACTTGATATAAATAGAGATATGATCTAAGCCACCTATACTAAATTCGAACTCCCTTCGCCGATGTTGAATCGACTACTAACGGCCGAGCCCACCATGTATGTCTTAATCGTTTCAAACGTTAGAATACTGTGCATTTCACGTCTTGATTTGTTTGCTTGCTCGAGAACTCGGAACTATCGATGTCATGCATTTTTCATTCGAAGTCATTCATCTTGTCTTGGAAATAATGAATGTTTAGAATATTTCTAAAATATGAAGAACAGAAATAACAGAGGGGGGAAAAACAATACAAACGATAAAATGAAATATTTTCAGCTTGTATAGAAACTACATGTTTGCTTGCTTTCCGAAAGTGACAGCTTAATGGTCTATAAACATTAAGAAACTGCTGCTTAATTAAAATTGATTGTTGTTTTAAGAAAGATTGGCTCAGATTAAACGACGGCTGAATCATTTCGTTAAATAAGTTCGACAATAAATCTTAAAGGGATAGGAAGAACGGCTGATCGGAAAGTGAATGGAGTCAGATAACCATGAACTTCCAGCATCAGGAAACTTTCCCGTTAAATCATGTTCGTTCTATTATTCAATCATTTCCATGGGTTTTTTTTTCAATCTATTCTTAAAATCTAGTTGAAGAATAATTTCCATGGTATGTCTAAGCTATCGGACGAAGGAAAGTGGTGGGTGGAGTAAGATTTGAATTTTGTAATGAGTGTTGTTTAATAAAATAAGGGTGCTTTTGGAATGTAAATGGCATGTATTACGTATCCGGTAGATTTTTGACTAGTGGCAGATATATTGATAAACTATCAAGATTTGACGGTGAGAAAAAAGTTGAATGAGTTCGAGTGGTATAATGATATTGTAATAAAAACAATAACGTGTTATGTATGCAAATAACAGGTCATATAGGCGCGGTAACTTGTGTTGGTTGACATATGTTTGATAAACAACGTAGCTCTTACTATATCACTAAACAAATGACTCGTAAGAAATTAAAAAAAAATCAGTTAGTTAAGTAACAATTGGGAAAAATGATATGATTATAATATCCCGCTCACTCTCTCTCTCTCTCTCTCTCTCTCTCTCTCTCTCTCTCTCTCTCTCTCTCTCTCTCTCTCTCTCTATTTCCCTGATTGTGGAACATTTTGAATCAAAATGTAAAAAGCGATACAGTATTTTATTCTTCATATAAAAGACAGAATTACTACCATAAAAATATTATGAGATTTGATAAGGATAGTATAATAAAGAGAATAAAAGGAAGGTATGTAAATGAAATTTCGATCGGGCCCGGTCGTGACCTTCGTAAAAACAAGGCCCGCTCACTAAGTCTCGTTTATCTGCTAACTTGTCTTATCCAGTCTTCACGTAGCAATATTTAGATGCGGCTGTGTAGAAATAAGGTTACAAATGGAACGCTGCACGTTACGTTACTTAAGCAAGACAATGAAAATGTTCATTAGAGGTCAAGCTGACGTGTAGCAGTACTTACGTCACGGGAAGAAGTACGTGGAAGGAAAACGAGAAAGCGCCATCATCTGGAAATTAGTAGACGAACAGATCGGACGGGTTTTTCGAATTTTGCACCACCTTGCGGAGCTGGGTAGAGGTAGAAGCCATTCTATCTTGATGTAAATTACTGTAAATATTACTCTAAAAAGTAAATCAAATCCAAGAGCTAATAATAGAGTTATGTGTTGTTCGTTTTAATTGCTTTTTAATACCAATCATAAGGAGGAAAACGGAAAAAAGAACAACATCTCTATCACTGCTACTGTCACCACTGCTGAGAGATCACTATCTACTAAGCCTACTACTTATATGACAGCAAGATAATAGCTGTTTCTGCTGACAAGATTACGGTCCATCTGTTGGAGAGTGAAGAACTAACTAATCAATGTTACAGAATAACCCAAACTACTACTTGATAAATATAATGGACTACTCCACAACTACCGAGAAACTGTGTTTGTGGCAGTAGAGAATAATATTTAGTATATTCTATGTTACTGTTTCAACTATAGATATTTTTTAATACTTTAGCCAAGAAAACAGGGAAAAAGAAATGGTAAGCATCTCTGCGACGTTCACCGTTGCTGAGGAGGTCGCCATCCAAGTAACCAACTACTACGTGTCAAAGTGAGATGATACAATCAGCTGTTTCATTCGACGAATAAGACAACAGACAATCCGCGGGGAATTTAGTATAGATCGCTTCGATCATATCTCTATTTATATGAAGTTAGGTATATGTATATGTTTATATATTTGTATGTACAAGATTTGGGTATTAGCAGATAAACGACTTTTACGAAGGTTTCGTGTTTACGTGCTCGAACGGTGGCCATTTTTGTGGTGAAAATACCCAAAGATTTAATTGGTTTTGCGTCGTTCCAAACTGTCAAGGAAACCATTAAATTGCTCAAAGGTTTATGTATTTTCTTTGTCGAAAGAAACACAATTATTTTACATTTGGGCATGTATGATTAAAAAGGATAATTTTACTCCGGGCATATGTTGCATACCTTTAATTTCTCGTACCTTTTCTTCTTCCTCGTCGTGTGGAGGGGTGTGTCGTCTCGATGTCGTCTAGTGGTTGGATTCTTTCTTCGTTTCTGTACTGCCGTGAACATCGCCGTCGGCTGTGTCTACAACAAAAACCTCTATACCACGATTTGATTTTGTTTTATTCAGGCGTCAGTCTACCGTCGATCTTGAAGATGTTTCACCAACGGTAAAGGAGAGACCAAATTACTACTCTACTGTAGTTAATTCCTAGCTTAAGTCCTTAGCATTCAAGGAGGGGAAAGAAGGAATCTCATGCCTGTATTCTCTTAGGGAATTTAATTCCTCTAATCATTTGAAGACTACATAGAGAAATCGTCTGTTTGGCTTGCTTCCAAAACACCGACTGATAAAACTCCGTTTCCCACACAAAAGCCCGTGACGTCACAGAACCCCTATGCGCAAGTGCACTTTGAGCCTTGACCTGAGGTCTCGTCAATGTGGTGGCCTGTCAACGCCTGTGAGCTTCGACTGTGAGAACAGCTTTATTTTGCACTCGGTTGTACGGGTTCACCCGCACTAAATCGAGCAAGCCAAACCAAACGATCTCCCACACATACGTCCGGCCTCATAGGCCCATTATCTAACACAAGTACAGTAAACTAAGTCAAGATATTCTTATTTTTTTTAAGTGTATTAAATTAAAACCTAATTAAAGTAATTCCATGGCCTTAATTGATAACATTGTGAAAATAAATTAAAGCAGCAATCTATATACAATTTTAAGTGTGACGATAAACAGAATTTAACATGGCTTAATAGCCATTTTAGGTTAAAAATTCACACGTCACTTTTAATTTTAGGTTAAAAATTCACCCATTTTCAAATACTTTTTAAATGAGATTTATTTACAATCCTTTTTCATGATAATACAGCAAACATTATGTTGAATTAGTTTTTGTTATCTTAATATTTTCTTATCAGGATCCAACAAAAGAGAATTGTTGGTCAGTTCTAGCGCATGTGTATGTCGGAGAAAGTTGAACATTTTAATTTAATTTTCTTTTATGTTTTGAAAACTGTAAAAAAATAATTTTTACATGAGATTTTTTCAGTCTGTTCTTTTAACAATAAATTTTAAAAATTATTGAATAATTTTTATATTTTCTGGAGTTATTTTTATTTTTCAATTTAGCAAAATGTTACGCCTCGACTACGATAATTGTTTTAACTTCTTCATGTGTTTCTTATAAATTCGTTAAATTCCGTTCAAACTTTTATATGAGTAATAAGAATGTTGCAAGTTTATTATTTTTGCCAGAAAATTTCTGTTTATAATAATATTTTCAAAATAATGTCCGGTGTAAGAAAAGAAGCATATAAAATTCGAATGTTAATCGTCAACAATACAAAATTTGGACAAAAGCAAAGCGAATATTTTTTTTTATTATTGTTTATATTTTTATTAGCTCGGATTGCGTTGATATAGGCATATTAGAATTTAGGGAAGTTGAGAAATTTTGAAAATCTTAAATGAAAACAAACTATTTGCTTGATTTCCCTAAAATGTGAAATATTTTTTACACAATAACAAGTCTGCTTAACATAAAATTAGCATCGTATTTACAGTAGTTATTTAGGGGTGTTATCTCAACGAGAATCAAGATGTTTTATTAACTTTAACTTGCCTATCAAAATTCTGGTTTAATTAATATCCTCGTTCAAATGTCGTTGTATGTCAAAAAACACCAACATATTTCCATAAAAAATGTCTATGACATCATGTGTAAACTAAACTTTATTTATATAGTTTTGAATGTTTTGCATCAGAAAGTTTTATAACACTTACAAAATTTATTTTTTAATCAGTTTTTAATCAAATTTTCGATATGGACAAAAAAAATAAAATGTCCTTTCTCAAATTCACCCCACACTCATTTAATTTTGTAGATGTTTGAGTTATATATTGTTTGTTTACATTTTTAATTATTTATCGTCTTTTTTAATTTGTTTGTTTATCTAATTGTTTTGTATTTGTTCCTTAAATTAATAATTTAGTTTTTGTAGTATTTCATTGTATTCTACTTTAAAAATATACGTAAGTTTACATACATCGTAACCAACAATATATTCTGCACAACAAATAATAGATTGATAGTATTGTAACTTTAAGAAATTATCATCGGTATTGCTTGATTTTGCATGTTTTTATTTTAATAATTTATGTGAGAAAATTCTTTTCAGATTGTTCAGAATCAAAATGATAAACAGATTTTAGTCTTAAAAACGATGAAACAACGTGATGTTTATTTATTTTAACGCAGCAATAACACACAACTTAACTATTCATTTTGAATTTTTGTTTTGTTTATATTGAATAAGGTTCAGTTTCAGTATAAATCGAATCGTGTTATGTTCTTTTCTTTTTAAATGCAATTCATAAAGTTTTTAACTTTAATTTATTATTTTTTTAAAGTTATTTTAAAGCACTCAATCGTTATCGACAGTCTCACTGTTCGATAAATCTCGCTTGCTTGCACTCACTAGCATCACGTCACTTTTGATCACACAGGCCTTACATTTTTCGAAGGTCACGGCGGGGCAAGAACAATGTATTGGCAAATTTTATTAAGCAACTAGAAGAACACTCATCCCAGAATAGAACAGTTTTGCACCACTTTTATGTCCTGTCAAGATGTAATGATACGAAACCTATGTCTAGAATAATTATTCCAATTTTGATCAAAATCCATTACATGATTTTGATTCTAAAAAATGTCTAAAATTTTAGGCTCAAGCTTAATGGCTATTAAAAAAATCACATTCAGGAAATCTTGTTTTATTAGTGTCTAATAACTATGGATAAAATTCAATGCAAATCTGAAATATTTGAATTTAAAATTTAGAAAGTATGCCCATATTATGTCCCCTAAAATCCCTTTAAAGTACGTCTTCCAAAGCTTATTATGATGGATAAATCTTTTGAGGACTGACTCCTGTACATACACTAATATAAACATATGCACATACCTAACCTTATATAAATACAGATATACGTGTAATGGGCACGTCGATTTGTTTCCAGTAGAAATAAGTTAGTTAACGAACTATCTAGAAGATGGTCGTGTGGCAACAACTGTCACATTCTCGTACTCTCTCTCCCCTCTCTCTCCTTCTCTCTCTCTCTCTCTCTCTCTCTCTCTCTCTCTCTCTCTCTATCTCTCTATATATATATCTCTCTCTATCTACTTACCCATGTGATTGTAGGGAGTGTGAATTAAAAATAATGTAGTAATGTTGATTTAAAAGCCGAGAAATATAATCGAGATTTTCGCTTGGCGAAATGGTACACAAGACAAGAACGTGGCTTGTGGCAGCTAGCTTTTTTTGGTTATCATGACAAAAGAGGTATGGTATCTCTATTACTATCGGTGTATCTGAAGTCGAAACTATACTATAAATTTAGTGAATTCTCAATCCAGTTTACCATACTATTTCAAACTAATACACGATCTTTCAATGGTCAATTGAAGGGGATAGTATAGTATCTGTTTTGTTGTAATGATACTATCCATCATGTTTTTTTGAGTGCGGGATTAGTGTACTATATGTTCTATGGTCACGATACAATTGTTCCATGGATAACCTTCTTTGTTTGAGAGAGTAATATAATATATGTTCTGTTGTCATGATACCACTTTCTCAGGCATTACCTCCTCCTTTGAGGGTGTTCGAGTATTCATGTTCATGATGGTGTGTGTTCGTTCGTCATATATACTAGCAAAAATATGTGACTATAAAGAGTATATTGTTGCTAATATTATTAATGTCTCATCATGCGATAGGTATCGTAAAAGCATCGTTGAAACCACTAGATGGCTCGTTGGTAGAATAATCAGAATTTGTAACTTTTGCGAGAATTTTAAGTTTGGTTTCTCTGGCTTATTTATGCATTAATTTTGTTTTTACTTTGTCTTGTGGCCAGACGATTTGAATCATTTTGAAAATGATTATCTCCCCTTGAAACAGTTTGTGAAAATTAGGTTGTCATAAAGTCGTGAAAATATTACTTGAAAAACAAAATCATCCTTTTTTTGTTGTAATATGTCATCATTATCATCATCATCATCATTTAGTCGTGGTAGTCAAACAGATTTACTTGAGTCTTTAACGCTATATCGCTCTGCCCTACATCACATCAGATAGGTATTCATAGGTGCATTGCGAGTCCTCTACTAGTAGCTTGAAGTAAGTTTTGTGCGGTCTCCCCACTGAAATACAACATGTTTTGGCATCCACAAAATAACATCGCTGACGATCTCATCCTTAGCCATCCAGCAGTGACACGAAAATCTAGTTATATTCTCTCTGATCAAAGCTGTGTGTGCAACGCTGTTCAGAAGAACGTATGGGGCCTTGTTGTCCGCATGGTCACATGGATAAGGAAATGTCTAGTAAAAACATAAGGAATCTATGAATCTACCCAAAAATCGACCAATGAGTGTAATTTTTTAATTAATCGATACTATATTTTTTGTAGATTTGTGTTTCTATCTGTAGATCCGTATGAGGATGTACCTGAAAATGAAGCTCCATAGCAAGATCAAACACAACTTTTCTCGAGTCAATTTTCACAACGAATCCAATTTGGTATTAATTTTGAATTAGGATTTGTTTTTTTCTAATTGAATCGTGTCTGCATTTGGGCTGGATATCCTAAAACTACAAACACGGCTTTTTACTTTTTACTTTTTATTTTATTGTGTTCATAAGTTGAAATTTCACAATTTGATGCATAAAAATGAAATGAAAAAGGTAATACGGGTTTCAAAGCAAAGAGCATTAATATAAAGGGATTCTCATTCATTGTTGAGCAATGTATAGTATGCTCGCTAGTAAACTCAGTTAATCACTAGTAAATAAAAGAAAAAATATCAATATGACGGCCTGATAAATCCACTAAGAGGATCACGAAAACGTATTATCAGATAATTTGGTTTACGTATGGACTCTAGAGATAAGAAAGTAGGATTTTCAGTTTTAATACATATGAGTGCGTGTATTGTTTCACAATATATATATATATATATATATATATATATATATATATATATATATATATATATGTGTGTGTGTGTGTGTGTGTGTGTGTGTGTGTGTGTGTGTGTTGTGTGTATAACTCAGAATTTTACATCAAGTCCAAGAAGTAGTGCAAACTGCAGCTACATTTAGGAAAGACGAACCAATAATTAGATGCTATGATCAAGTAACATAGGCCTACGAAAATTTTTCAACGAAATCATTTACCGTCAGACGTACTGAATAATACATACATTTCTTCAATTGCAGAACATCTTATAAGAAAACGCTTGTGACTTCAATTTCAGTGTTGATGTAATTTCTATTTACAGCCACACTCCCCTTTATCACATTAAAATACTAGAAACTATATATATATAAACACTAGTACAATCGGTGCTAATTAATCCGCGTTTCGATATTTTTACATCTTATTAAGACTGTAGAAAAAACAAAAGTTATAATCAACTTTAAAATTTTCATCAGACAATTAGGAGGTGAAGTAAAAAAAAAAAAAAGAAAAGAAAAAGAAATCCAAGGTCATAAATCACAAAATAACTCCGTCAACCACGCTTGCATTTTACTGTCTGGCTTCAACTAACCTCCCTCTATTTCTCTATAACTATCAGTGTAATTATTATGAAACGCGCCAGACAGAAGAAGAAAAAGATAATCAAAATAAATTTAAGATTAATTTAGATTTCTAAGATATATATTTCTAAATATCTGTGTGATAATGTATCCGGGCCCCATGGGGATCAGATACCCTGGTGACGCGCTAGTATACATCTTGGTGGTGATGCTATGCCAACTGTGTGCCTTGTGTCGAGACGAAGTGGAGATATAACACTATTGACGTAGAAACGAACTTATTCAGGCGCCAGTTTGTCTCACAGGGTCGTGTTTGATAGTCAGAATCAATTGATTCTGAAGGCAAGGAGACAGTTGCCAGATGGGAGTTAAAGATTATAGAATTCCATAATCTTAAATTTAATTCTGAAGTGTCAATAAAGCGATATTATTGTTTGGGGTGAATGGCACGTTTTGGAATCACGATTCTGTGACGGTTGTTTTTACTTGGCAGAGATTTTCGGCCTATCATCGTTAATTATGAGCTCGGTCATAGATCGCCACCGGCTGTGTGACAGAATGAGAAAGCGTTTGTTTTGGCGATAAAGCCAAGCTAAGAAGAAGATCCCATTTATATTAAGGAGGGGGTAAGGACCCCGTCCCCACCCTCCCTGAGAGAGGAAGACACGCAGGTAGTAAGATTGCGGAGAAGGGTGTGTACGACGATAGACATATTCAAATTGTCGAATTGTCGACAGACGAAGTTGGACGGATGCCCGAGCGTGCGCCAAGGTGGCGTGCGTCGAAGAAAACAAACCGTCGAAATTCTAGCCACCGCCTTCGCCAGTTAATTTGTGACTAAACAACTACTTGTGTAAAGAATTCGCGCACACATGGAACAAACGAAATAACTTAGAGAAAACACAACTTTTGCTACAGACATTTACGAGGACGGTAGACGA
>OY744521.1:92758318-93013318 GCA_963556195.1 Sepiola atlantica | reverse complement strand
CGTTGAGTAGAGCAATCAATTTTAAAGAAAGAAAGATGATAATAGAAAATTGTACAAAATTACATCAAGTTACATGAATTAATACAAATTTTATTACATCGAAAGTGCAGATGCAAGGAGTTACATTAATCCTTAAACCATGGTTTTTCGAAGATAAAACTTTTCTCGTCAGAGGATAAAATCTGGTATTAATTGTTATAAATACTATATTACCAGATTTTATCCTCTGACGAGAAGAGTTTTATCTTCATGTATATATATATATATATATATATATATATATATATATATATATATATATATATATATATATATAGTAACACTATAAAATATACATATGGAAGGTAAGCTCCATAGAAACGTCTTTGTTTCATTCCTGAGCTACAACCATCAGGCTAATTGAATTAATTTACATTCTACAACCGTTTTTATGGTAAAATACTATTTACTTCACCGTCCAACCAATCAGTATATTTGATTTGATTACCCCCTCGCTACCAATTTATTTAGTTGTCATGATACATTATCATATTTTTGTTAAAAATATTTTGGAACTCTTGACTCCTAAATTGGTCAAATAAACATAAAGAACTAAGCTATGTTTCTGTCGCATTTTATATTTTAACTTTCACAATTTAAAAGAAATACACACGAATATATGATTTCATATTTAAATAATTAGCACTATAGAGGATTTGGATCTTTTTCATTAGTTCTTTTACGATCTGTTTTTTATTATTTAATTAAGATTGTTGATTCATTTTTTATTTAAGTGCGTTCGTCGGTTTTATTAGTCAGCACAAATTAAAGTTTATTCTGTAATTACAATCAGTGGCTATTTCTCTCTACGAGTAAGTCATTTTTATAGTTTTTTTAAATTTTTAAATTTCTAGTTTATCGCTAAAACACAAGATTAATTGATCATTTAAATATTTGAAAATCCTAACCCATCTTAAGATAGTCATTTTACAATTGGCGACTCTGCCCGCTGTCGTTAACATTCAAAATGGTTCGATAATGATGCACTATATAATGCATTTGTAATTATTACATCTTTTTTAATTGTAATGTACTTACTCCTATATATATTTTTTTGTCATTCGAGTTTTTATCAGCATTTATTTTGGATTGGTAGATTATGCTTCTTGCTATGCAGTTATTTTATAATGGGCAATGTATCCTTATTTTACAGTTGCATTTTTCCTCCATAAACTTGAGAAACCCAAGAACTGCTTCTCCTACCTCTTATTCGATTTTTTTAAATTTCTATAAAAAATAAATTGTAAGCATTTGTTTTTTTGTTTTGTGGCGTAGAAATAATTTTCTTTGATGTGTGAAGAGCTTAATTGAAATGTAATCCAATCGCCGAAATATATTTTAAACAAGTAATTGGTGGAAACAATGTAGTTTGCAATCCATTCGAACTTCCAAATAAACAATGTAAAAGAAATAATACCAATAATTCGGATATTGGGGAGCCGTTCATTAATTCATAATCGAAACACGTACTTTTATTAAGTTTGTTGAATTTTTTCGTAAGGTCCTAAGGCAGTAAGCATAGTGATACATGTTAGTCATTCGAACGGAGTATTTCCACAATTTTTAGTGAATGTCGGAAAATATCTTGTTATTTTTTGTAAAACCTACTTAATGAAAAAAAAAAATTTATAGCAATATATAGACTACAAGTATCTTTGTTCTCATCGGTCCTGATTACGACACATAGATTCAAAGGTATGACGATATCAGTTCGTCGGAACACATTCCATTGAAGTACTTGTCAAACAAGCACAGACACGCAACATTGCTGCAATGATACATGGGCTGTGGAACGTATTAGATTAGTGTATTTTATACCCTGTTTAAGAGAGAGACTAATGTTTGGTGCACCAGCCCATATGTGACAACAATAGTTCATGCATGGGCGAGTAGTAGTTAGTAGAGATATAGAATACTGGCAGGTTAAAGAAGTGCTCTAGCCCGGTAGAAAGAATCCACATTTTTCTAAGAAAACTTGGCAGTATCTTCTATGCATTTCTTTCAATTTGTGTTACCAATGAATGTTAGGCCAAAAAGTTTGAATGTTCGACTCTCAGATAGGGTGCTATTAGTCATGATATTTGGTGGTTGTATTCTAACTGGAAAATACAATAACAATATATTAATCATATTCTAAAAAACAGTCAAAACATATCGGACGGATTTAATGAACAAAACAATGAGTTACAGTGATCTATAATTTTTTTCGTTATCTATTTTCTACATTTATATCTTACAGCAAAAGTATTTGTGGATATACATGATTATATATATATATATATATATATATATATATATATATATATATATATTTATGTAATTATTTTTATTGGTGATTGTAGCGTTCGTTGTTATTTTGCTTACTATTATTTCGATTGTCTCACTTTCCTAAGTGATTAAGATGCAGAAAATTGCATTATTAGTCGCCCTTAACTTCATAGGACATATTTTTTTTCCGTTAATATATATTTTTATTTATTTTATACGTACATAAAAGTAATCCATGGACACGTGTTAGCCATGCTGATGACGGTTGTGAGCCAGAAACACGTGTCCATGGATTACTTTTATGTACGTATAAACTAAATAAAAATACATATTAACGGAAAAATATGTCCTATGAAGTTAAGGGGGACTAATAATGCAATTTTCTGCATCTCACAATTTGTATCTTACAAACTGCACACTCCTCAAGACCGAACCCTCTCTCATCCTCAAATAAATCGAAAGTGCTTTAATTCTTCTCTAATCGCCATCAAATGTAAATTTTAGGCACGGCTCTTATTCCTTAACTAAACATGTAATGTACCTCGCCACTGCATCACAAATTCTGACTCCGGTTAATTACTACCTTTTTTTACTGCATTTCATTCATTTTTTCTTCTTTTATTTTTAAATTTTTTATTTTTAAATTTTTCCTCCCCTTTTCCCCATTTAACATATTTTACGCACACGTCGCAAAACTTTCAAATAGTTACGCATTTGAAAAATCATCCTGGTTCGCGTCTTCTTTTCTATGTTTTGCCGTTTTTTTTTTCTTGAAGACGTTTGTTGATTCGAACAAAACCAGTAAAAAAATCTCTCGTTGGATTTTTTTCTGTTCAGTGTTTAATTTGTTTTTTCTTTTGGCTATCTTATTCATCCTGTCTCTATTGCATTAAATTTTATGATATACCGTGTATTTTATCCTCCTGTATATATATATATATATATATATATATAGTCTCGGAAGTTTCTCAACCATTAAAACTATATTAGAAAAAACAAAAAAAAACACATAGTCCCAAGTCTTTCAGTGGAAAATCACTCATGTAAGTCAATTTATTTTTTACAGTTATTATATTAGTTTGTTTCTAACACTATTTTAAGGGATCATCAGTTGTTTACCATGAAAAACTGTTTCGGGATGGCAGCATTCTTTCTTTTATACATGTTTGATTAAACAGGAATGCCAACTTCTGCTTATTCAGCTTTTGATCCGTTTTCTCTAGTCTTCGTACGACGGATTTGATGTTATAATCGAAAGAGTGTAAAAAATCTCCGTATTTTGTGCGAACGGTCGTCTTCAGGCGGTTGCAAAATGAAATAAATTGGTGAATCTATCAAGAGGGCGCTCTTTTAAATTATTTCAACAGCACTACAATACACCTTCACCCCCTCATAACAGGAATGGTTGATGTTTGGTTTATTAATGCGTATAAACAATGCCCCCATTATGGGGAGGCGAACACTGCAAGCCGAAACCGCCAGAATGGATGTGTTATTTGTTAAAATGTTCCTAAATTCGTTCTTTATGATGCCATGCTTTATAAGATGAATTAGGAACATTTTAACAAATAACACATCCATTCTGGCGGTTTCTGCAGACAAGGCATGAAGTCACTATATGTGAGGAGTTAAAATAATACCACTTCAAGGTCAAAAACTAGCCAACAATAACTGATGGCTGGATATATTTCGACCCAGAAAACAGCAATTCTTCCCTCTTTGTCAGAAACATCGCACATAAAATGTGAGGACTAAAAGACTAAATAAGTCAGAGTTATGAGATTGCCGAAAGTAAACCCAAAGTTTACTTTCTACTCTCCTGCGTGTGTGAGATGGTATTAAATTATTAACCGACAAAATGGTTTTAAATGGCCATATCGTTAACACCGAAGTTATAATGAGAAATTACATTAACATGTTTCGCTGGAGAAAATGGCTTCATCAGAGTGACGGAATGAACGAAAGGTGATGTTCGTCAGTGCCAATTACACAATATACGCCCTTGTTCTCAGATTTATCCAATAATAAAAGTTAAATTAGTTTCGAGTTCATTCGGCTTCTCTAAGTCAATTTATTGGAAATGTCGGGATATCACATGTAAATTAATGATTCGGTGATAATGGGTTTCATGAAACTATTAAACTTTATTACGCAGTAGTAAATACATATGGAGGTGGTCAAGGGTCAGAAATAATGTGCAGAACGAAGGAGAGACATTGAGAAAAGGTTCATATATATATATATATATATATATATATATATATATATATATATATATATATGAGAAAGGAAGAAAGAAGGTAATCCGACGTAATGGGAAATAAAAAAGGAAAAACCAAAAAAGATGTTTTTATATATTCATCAACGTTTTGTCTTTATTTATAAGACTTCCTCAGGATGATCATTTTAAGAAAAATGTCATGCAAGTACGTGAAAATATTGGGTTGACATGATGGGTTGATGAGAAGAAGTAGTAGCCACTGCTGGGGGCGCAGGACACAGGTCCGGGCTTAGTGAAGTCAGTAGCATCCTGAGAAGGTCTTATAAAAAAGACGAAACGTTGATTGAATATATAAAAACTATCCTTTTTGCGTTTTTCATTTCCCATATATATATATATGTGTGTGTGTGGGTGTGTGTGTGTGTGTGTGGGTGTGGGTGTGTGTGTGTGTGTGTGTGTGTGTGTGTGTGTGTGAAACAACGTATCTATATATATGTATATTTATATGTATATATACATATGTATATCTAAATATATATATGTGTATATGTATATATATATGTGTACATATGTATATGTATATATATGTATATATGTATGTATCTATGTATATATATGTATATATATGTATACATGTATAAATATACGTATATCTATATATGTATACATATATATGTACATATGTATATATATATATGTATATCAATATATGTATATATATGTATATCTATATATGTATATATATATGTATATCTATTTATGTATATATTTATATATATGTATATCTATATATGTATATATATGTATATCTTTATATGTATATATATATATGTATATATTTAGGCAAACATTATTAAATAACACGAAGTGGTTTTGTTTGATGCGACTGTTTTTTATTTTTTCAATTTTCCGAATTGTCCATCTAATGTTTCGGTCAAATTGATGTAAATATGATCCATGGGTTTCTTGTTCCATTCTTTTTTCTTTTTTGCAAGTACTTTCGATTTGAATCGTCAAATCATCTTCAGGCGGTATTAGTTTTAGTGTCTTTACAAATTATGACTTTACTGTTGTGCCCATTTTTAAATTATAACGGCAAGTAGTTTATAACTTGAAAAAGCGTCTGTAAAGTTGAAATGTACATGAGAGCGTGATGGCGTTCTACACATATGAGAGATTTAAAAGTGTGACTGTTTAAACCGTTAAGAAATTGATGACGTTAAAGAAAGTGCATACAATTCAAACGCATAACTACCTAATGGCTAAGAATTTGGTAATGTTAATTATCATGCTTGACACTTTAAAATGTTGCGACTAGTTTCATAATTGACATGATTAATTGTGGGATGTTTATTTCAATTCTGATGATAAAATACGATTTATCATTTATTATAAAAAAATGAAAACATCAAACCATGTTGTTAAAAATAACACTTCTCAAACCCAAAATACATTAGGAAGAACCAATGTAATATATCAGTTCCAATGCCCTATGGGAGACCGTATCTTCGACAACAATAGAAAACTAATTCTTACATAGGTTTCACTTCCACAACACTATCCCGAAGACTCCTCTACATCTCTCCGACACTAGCTCTATATGCCAACACCTAAAAAAACATAATTGGACCCCTCCCAATATAGAAATATCCTTGTTAACAATACCAAAATAATACACCACGATACCAATATCAAAAAATTAAAAATACTCGAAGCCCTCTACATAAAAACTAAACATCCCACAATTAATCATGTCAATTATGAAACTAGTCGCAACATTTTAAAGTGTCAAGCATGATAATTAACATTACCAAATTCTTAGCCATTAGGTAGTTATGCGTTTGAATTGTATGCATTTTCTTTAACGTCATCAATTTCTTAACGGTTTAAACAGTCTAACTTTTAAATCTCTCATATGTGTAGAACGCCATCACGCTCTCATGTACATTTCAACTTTACAGACGCTTTTTCAAGTTATAAACTACTTGCCGTTATAATTTTAAAATGAGCACAGCAGTAAAGTCATAATTTGTAAAGACACTAAAACTAATACCGCCTGAAGATGATTTGACGATTCAAATCGAAAGTACTTGCAAAAAAGAAAAAAGAATGGAACAAGAAACCCATGGATCATATTTAAATCAATTTGACCAAAACATTAGCTGGACAATTCGGAAAATTGAAAAAATAAAAAACAGTCGCATCAAACAAAACCACTCCGTGTTATTTAATAATGTTTGCCGAAATGAAAATATGCTGCCTAAATACACACAATATGTATATATATACATATATATAAATATATATGCATACACATATGTATAAATATATATACACATATATATATACGAACGAAACCAGTCTAATCTCTTGTTTTTGTTTTCTTCTGCACTTTAACCTGTTTTCCGTTTGTCATTTTCCACACATTTTCTCTAACACGGCATTTCATTTTAATGACGTATCGTGTACGTTGCCCTATATATATATATATATATATATATATATATATATATATATATATATATATATATATATATATGTATATATGAATATATGTATATTTATGTATATATATGAATATATATATATGTATATATGTATATACATATGTATGTATATATGCACGTATATATATATATGTATATATATGAATCTATATAATACTAAAACTCTATTGATCTTGTCTGTTTGCAATCAGCTTTCAGCTTTCCGGTTTTCAACATCCGGTTGCCCATGCGTAAATAGCATCGTCTTCAATCTGTTATTCCAATTCCGTTAATCTCTATTATGATTAACGAACGCATGAAATTTTTCATTCTGGAAATTTTCATATCGCTTTTAATATAAAACAATTTCATTTAATTTCATCAAATAGTCTTTTTGTTTTCTCCACGGCTAAAAACATTCAACGGCAGGACTTCGTAAAGTCTGTCGCAGTTTCAAAAAAACTCCTCCCTTTTAAAAAACAAAAACAAACAAACAAAAAAGCAACACTCATTTTTAATATCAGCAATACTAGCGGCCGGTGAACGAAACCACCTCCCACTTTCCCTCTCATAGATTTCACCACTCCTACTCCCTCTGTTTTCGTTACGTACGCGAGAAAGCCGGTTGTACCCCCTTCCTTTCTCAAATCGCCCTTTTATTATTCTGTACTTTCAACTAACAATTTCATTTAAAAAATGATATATCAAAATTTGAATTTAACTATAATAAGTATTATGGTACCTGTTCAGTGCATATTTTACTCCTCCCTTTTAAAAAACAAAAACAAACAAACAAAAAAACAACACTCATTATTAATATCAGCAATACTAGCGTCCGTGAACGAAACCACCTCCCACTTTCCCTCTCATACATTTCACCACTCCTACTCCCTCTGTTTTCATTACGTACGCGAGAAAGCCTGCCGTTCCCCCTTCCTTCCTCAAATCGCCCTTTTATTATTCTGTACTTTCAACTAACAATTTCATTTAAAAGATGATATATCAAAATTTGAATTTAACTATAATAAGTATTATGGTACCTGTTCAGTGCATGTTTACCTATAAGTATGGCCAACAACTTATAATTCAGTAACTGTAATTTAAAAAAAAAAACAATTATAATAAACAGAACGACTCATGGAAAACTATCTATATTCTTTTTTCATTTTAATATACTTTCATAGAAATGCTTCTGTTATGTAAAAAAACCTATTTTCTTTATGCCACAAGTGTCACGCTCATACATGCATTCCATAGCTAATATAACAAACTGACCCAACGGGTCACGGGTGGTCTAGTATATTTATATATATATACGTATATATATATATGTGTATATGTATATATGTATATGCATGTTTATATATTTATATATATATATATATATATGTATATATATATATGTATATATATATGTATATATGTATATGTATGTTTATATATTTTTATATTTATATATGTATATACGTATATATATATGTATATATATGTATATATGTATATATTTGTATATATTTTAATATATATATATATATATATATATATATATATATATATATATATATATATATATATTGTTATTGTCGATCAGACGTAACCAGTGGGGAATCATAACATCATCAATATTAATATCCAGCTGTCTGGAGATCATCCGCGCGCATGCAGCCTTGGTAACGTTCGAATTTTACAAATGTATTTAGAATTAATGAGTTTCAAAAACGCGCGAACCTAAAATGGACGTTGTTGAATATTTATTTTCGGAACTCTTTTCGAGGATTTAATGAAGCAAAGCATTACTTTTATTGTTCCAAGATTTACAACATCAAGTCCATTATGGCGTACGATTTTTTCAAAACAGTTTTGACATAATTTATTTTATTTGGTTTCATAATTTTAGAAAGTTTGTCCAAAATGTCACTCTACTAGCGCCTATAGCAACACGTCTTACAGAAAATTTAAAAAAACTTAGTTCTGGAGAAACATCCGCTGACAGAAAGAATCACAGATGGGATATTCTACAAATTCCAAACGCATTAATTATAATTTAAGATATTTGAATACAGTTCCGGAAATAAATATTCAACAATGTCCATTTTGTGTTCGCGAGGTGCTTGAAAATAATTATTAATAGTAAAATCACATTTAAGAAAAGTTTCTAACGGGTAGAAGACTCTCTTATTTAGCATATTGAAATTTATAAATTACAATCTCGGCTAATATGATACGAAACCTATGGATATACCCGATATAATAAAAAAACATCCCGAAGTCAAGAGAAAACCAGTAACAAACAAAACAACTTCAAAGAATGCAATTATAATCGCCTGGTTATTGATACTTTTGTCCATTAAATTATTCCAACGTGATTTATGCTCAAAAGTATGCTATCTTTTAAAAAATAATTCTTGACAGATTATTTTTGTTAAAACAAAATTTGACATTGTCGGTTCGTTTTCTGCTGTTAGACACATCCAAATGTTTCGTTGAATTCATTGTATTTTTGCTTTCTTGTTTATTGATGGAAATGTATATCAAATACATTTATTTTTAAAGTATGATGCCAATAATTTCGGTTGGAACTCTTGTGCGAATCTAATTTGTTAAGATAGAATATATTGGAAAATAATGTTTTACTCTTGACTTAGGAATGCTTTTTATAGATTTCTGGAATATACATATGCTTTGTATAATATTATCCGAGAATGTAATTGATAAATTCATAAATTGATAAATACTACTATATGTAAAAACTGAGAAAATGTAAAATAAAAACTAAGACTTCGTGAATGATTCAATAAATAGTAAAATACATAACCAAAAGTGAAGAAAGCCTTATTATGGCTGCAAAATGCACCACCAAAATGAGCCTTGCAAAGGAAAGCAAAACTGGAAATAAAAGAGTGAGAAACGCAAAATTTGAAGAAGAGCCTCTGCATAGAGGATTTATAAGGAAACATATGATCATGGCTACGTAAAGGACACTTTAGCAAAGTAACGACATCGCTAGTGACAGCTACACAAAACAACGTGATCGGAACGAATTATATTAAAGCAAAAGATATAAGCAAAAACAGGAAAAAAAGTAAATGTGCATTTTGTGAAAAAGAGGCGAAAATGCAGCGTATATTAGCCCAAAAGAATTGTAAAAAAAAACAGACAGGATTAGGTTTTCTAGGTGTTCTACTGAGAAATATGCAAACAAATTCACTTTGAACATGAAGATAAATGGTCCAGTCATAAACTAGTGCTAGTATTGGAAAATGGAAGGCATAAAATATCTGGGACATAAAAATACAAACGGACCAACTTATCCAAGCAAGAAAACTGGAGATGATAACGGTACACAGGATGGAAAAAACCGTTCAAATAGCAGTCCACACGGTCAAGATCAAGGAGATTGCCAGACAACTGAAAGGAATATGGAGCACGACGAAAACTGTTGTAATACCCATAATAGTAATAGCTTCCGAAAAACATGGAAAAAGGGACTAGTATGAATTCGAATCAAAGAAAAGATAGACACCATACAAAACACAACACTCATAAAAACAGCTAAGACAATATTGGAGTGCTGAAAACAAACTCACGTAATTATGTTTGTGTATATACAGGGTGTTCGAGATAAATTTGATATGCAGTTTTTTTTTTTACTTATCAAAATGTGTGAAATTTATTACTAACATCTTTTTTTATATACACAAAAATACATAAATAAAAGTCAGTAAACCCAAATATCATATACAACCAAATATATACATTTTTTTAATGAAGGTCACCGCTAATCAAGGCCAAAAGGCTACTCGATGATAAGAGTCAAAGAGTTCAACTGGTGGGCGGTGAGACAACATTGCGATCAGCGGCACGATGCTTGTAACAGGGCAGAAATTGATTTTTTACGAAGACGATTTAAAATCAACTTGTATACATTTGACTTGAAGACGACCATATTGTAGTCGGCTGGGAAGCAGGCTCGCGGCACTGTGTTCCACAGACGGGCAGTTATAGGAAAGAAACTCTACCCATGAAAGTTTCATTTCGCTTTCATTTTGTTGTCTGATGGTGTTGGAGGCTGTGATTAGTGCGGTTTCTAGTCCCCCTCCTCTTTTCCCCACCCCTCCACTTCTTCACTAAAAGCCATCAACATTATTTCCATTCAACCCCACCCCTCCACTTTTTAACTCAGAACCATCCTCATATAATTCATTCCATGCTACTGACTTCACTAAGTCCGGACCTCGGGTCTGCGCACCCAGTAATAGCTACTACTTTTTCTCATCAACCTATCATGTCAACCCAATATTTTCACGTATTTGCATGACATTTTTCTTAAAATTATCATTCTGAGCAAGTCTTCCAAATAAAGACGAAACGTTGATGAATATATATAAAAAAAGCATCCTCTTTGGTATTCCTTTTTTCATTTCCCATTACGTCGGATTACCTTCATCCTTCCTTTCCTATATACATATATATACATATATATACACCTATATATATATACATGAATATATATATATATACATAAAAATATGTATACATATATATATATATATGTACATATATATATATATATACATATATATATACATATGCATTGTATATATACATATACATATATATGTATATATATGTATATATATACATATACATATATATGTATATATACATATGTGTATATATATGCATATATATGTATATATATATACCTATACATATATATGTATATATACATATATATGTATGTATATATATATTTACTTATACATATATATGTATATATATGCATATATATGTATATATATACCTATACATATATATGTATATATACATATATATGTATATATATATTTACTTATACATATATATGTATACATACATATATATGTATATATACATACATATATATATATGTATATATATACCTATACATATATGTGTATATATACATACATATATATGTAAATATATACCTATACATATATATGTATATATAAATATATATGTATATATATATTTACTTACACATATATATGTATATATACATATATATATGTATATATACTTTCATATATATGTATATATACATATATATATATGTATATATACATACATATATATGTATATATATACCTATACATATATATGTATATATACATATATATGTATAGGTATATATATACATATATATGTATATATAAATATATATGTATAGGTATATATACATATATATGTATGTATATATACATATATATATATATGTATATATACATATATATGTATGTATATATACATATATATGTATAAGTAAATATATATATATGTATATATACATATATATATGTATATATAGAAATATATCTATATATATATATATATATATATATATATATACATATATATACATATATATGTATATATATACATATATATGTACATATATATAGAGAGACAGGGTGAAGGGGAGGAATACACATTTTTCACTTTTCGGAAAGGAAACAAAAAACGTTATATTCTAAGCAACAATTTATGTATTCTCAAGATTCTTGTTTTTTTGTTTTAAATACAGGTAACTCAAAGAAGCCAGAGTTTCCAGGTGTGACCTGAGCCTGGAGCACGCGCCTTTCAAGCTGCTCTTCAACAGACGCCTATACACTAGTATTAATTTGGAAATTAGATCTTCATTGGTGTTGCAAACGGTATTGTTGGTGTTTTTTTTTTTAATCTATGACTGTACAATCAGGCGAGTTTAACGGCCAAATATTAAGACTGGTGTAGTCTTAAAATTTTTACACACTGACATTTCTTTTTTCCCCAGGGGTACGATACGCATGACTTTTTCATAGCTACAAACTTCACCCAGCACTTTGCAACAGTAGACAGCAACTGAATATACGTATCTAATTGAGTCTCAGTCTCTTTTCGAAGAGTTGGACGACATGACGTAGCATTCGTTGGAAATACAATTACAGTTTGCGGGAAATTGGTCTTACAAAGGCCAAGAAACTCATCAAAAAGATGAAACATCTAATTGACTCGATTAGATGTTTCATCTTGTTGATGAGTTTCTTGGGTTTCGTAAGACGGTTCTCTTAAGCTTTGGCGATGGGTAGTTGACTCTTGCGAATATTGTATGTGAAGCGAAGATTCTCATGCAGTTTCTTGGCGAATGGCGTTGTGCAGACAGTCACTATAATCCTTTCTGCTAGCCACCGCTTCCGCATATCCGTCTTAATTCTTCAGCTCACATCTCACAGCTTTCAAGGCGTTCAGGAGGCTCGAAGCTGTAGCTAAGATTTCCGATTTTTTTTATCCCGCGCCAATCATCACGATGCCTGTCACTCTATTAATATTACGGCATTTCCACTCGATCATGGTATCCAATAGTACATAGAAAAAACTATATGTTGCACTTTACCGCTATTAAACACTTCAACTCGTTCTGACATGAAATAATAGGCTCGAATACTGTATTATATTAAAGCTGAGTTATATATACTTTCATAGCACAAAATGCATGCTTAAATATCCGTTATTTGTGGGTTTGAGTTATGTTTGAAAGAAATCGTTTTAATTGTTCTAATTAGCCACAATTATAAATAAACTGAAGACGTCACCCATCTCTCACTTAGCTATCTGTATTTCTTTCTTTCTCTCTCTCTCTCTCTCTCTCTCTGTATTGATTCAACAACTCTAATAATTGGTATTATTTCTGTAAGAATTTCAGCTAATTTACATAACATACATATGTAAATAATATAGCGGAAATAATAGATCTCTTTACTTTTATAGCATCTATAAGGGCCATATAGAAGTATGTTTCGGAATCTTTTTAGATGAGGATTGATAATTTGTAATATTTGGATTATTACTACTGCTCTCATCTCAACTTAGAACTAATTATAACTTAGCACTTATATCCGTTACGCCACAGGTCCTTACGTGACAGTCTTCTAGAGGTTGAATAGTCTAATGGGATAAGGGATAAGCAAAAGTATACAGGTAGATAAATAAATTACCGCTGTTATTTAGCGCCCTGTTGCTTTTAAATTAAATTTTGGTTAAAAACACACTGACACAAAACCGCCTTTATAGTAAAGACCTTTGAATAGGTTTCGGAACTCAGTAAGTGATATACCTACTATTAAGGCGGCTAATTTCTGTTTCGCGCATGATTTTAGAACAACTGATTATGTACTGAGGCTCTTCTGTGTCACTGTGGCGAGATGGGTATCGTAAACTTAATGACAGGACGCAGTTGTGAAAAAGCGGCAAGAAAACTTCGAAACACATAGCCAGATCTTGAACAAAATTAATTTCTGCTTTTTTTTATTTATTTGTTTGTGTTTCTTTATGCAAGTGAAGTGAGAGACGTACTTTTTCATATTTCCCAGTAGATTATTTTTTCATTTTTAATCGTTGGCTAATGAATAAGGATATGTGCGCTTTGCTCTCATTAAAAAAAGATTACTAATTTGGGATTTTAAATCAGTGTATAGGAACTTGAATTTCTTTCTAGCTATCATACCTAGAATAAAGTTGGCATGATCAGTGGCAAAGGTTAACTTACGATATTAGTTCGTCCAATTTAAATTAGCTTCAATTAATTATAGAAATAAAGTATTAAAAGACATGTGAGCCCACTCACTTTTGGATGGGGAAAAATATAAATTGCCATTTTAGTCATTTGGAATTGTATATTTTTAAGTTGTCATTTTTGATAAACTTGAAAAAGTCATGAGTGAGTCTCAGAAACAATGCGAGTCATGTAATATATGAAATTAAGTCAGTCGGATTTTCGACGTTAGACCTAAATAGCTTCCGTCCTCAAATATCAATTTTCCATCATGAATAGCCATTTCCTTTTCTTTATCCTTGGTTCATGTTGTTCAGAAAAGTAATTCGATTAAATTTATTTACAAATTCAATTATTCCAGTTCGGAATATTTTGGGCATGAAAGCCATTACGTGAGACATCATTGGTAAATGGTTTATTTATTTCTAAACATAACTTACATAATGTAAGGGGGATAAATTATGTTTTCACTTGAAGATTATCTACCTTACATACGGATGTTTTAATAACGTCTCTAGATTAATAAGATTGTGCGACCACTTCCAGTGTTTATATGTATGTGTGTTTTTTTCGTCTATACGTGATTTATGCATTAATATTTTAGATTGAATATTAATATAATAGCCATTTCAAAAAAATTTAAATATACAAAATGAAATATTATTTTTGTATAACTAAAAACGCGCAAACAATATTTTTTTAACTAAAATGAAATTACTGCATACCGGGCAACGCCGTATGGTAAAAACTTGTTAAGTATAAACATTTTCGGATAAAAGATTAAAGAGTTGTCAACTAAAAGACGTGATATATTATTTTTGATTGGTTAAAAAAAATGAGAAAATAAAGTTGAGCTTTCCCTCCTCCTCTCAGAGTTCGCCCTTGACTCTGGAACATCTGATTAGAACAGATTAGTCATGTGACGTAAACGTAGTTTGGTATGAGAGATACTTCAGAAGTAAAATAGTTAATGTATTTAAACAAAGATAGATGTAGTAATTAGAGTCTTAGAAGTAGCAACTGAATGGATTTGAACGAAGAAAAGTGTGAAAATATAAGTCTTACAATATTTCATATTTTAGTTAGGGAACAGATCTACTAATTAGTTAAGCAAAATATATTATATTTTTAAAGTAAAAAATATCTTCATCTTTATGTGCCCACAGAAAAATAAACCAGAGTAAACATAACAGCAAAACACCATGGAGATGAGGATGACAAGGTGTCGACGGTAAAATCCTATAAAAAATATAGACATTATATGCAAACTTTGGGGACTAACGTATACAGTTACGAAGTAGCACGGGTGTGGAAATTATATATAAACTACTTTGCTAACTAGTGACAGGACGATTCCATATTTTTCCGATTCCGATACAATTACCGAGTCAAATTCCGATTAATTTGAAATTTCTAAATATTTAGTCATAAAGTTGTCGTTTTAATTTACAGATTTCCGTAAAAAAACGTGTAATGTGTGCATATATTTTCGCAAAAGTAATAGTACGCTAGTGTGTGGGGTGTGCAGATTAGAGTGAGGCGTACATTGCACAAATAGATCTTTATAACATTTTTGTTCTAATCTTTTCCTTGTAATTAATTGAAAATAGTGATCCAATAAACTCATTGTGAGATTATCATCTATATGTTTCACTTGTGCCATTTTCATATTTATCTATTTGTGCAATTTTTACGGTGACATTTCTTCCAATGTAATTTTTAACTAAATGCGTTATTATCATATATAGATTTTAGTTTTACTGGAAGTTTAAAAACAATAACTTTTTATCATGATGTCATTAGTACTGCCATGGAAATTTCAGTTTTAAACAAACGAAACAAATTTGAGAATCGTTTTTGGAATCGGAAATTAAGCTCAGATTTTTCCGATTTCGATACTTTAAAACGTTCAGATTTTCCGATTCCAGATTCCGATTAATCTTCTCAATACTAAAGTATACAGTATATTGTATATACTATACAGAAGGCGTATACCATGCCCAAGACTATCTGGTTATATTTGGTGCTGTGACCAGGATAACTTGTTTTAGACAGTGCCATGACCAAGAAATCGTATTAGACAGAGCACCACATCTACTATGTAGTACGAGTTGCTTTTGGTCTTCTCCTTGTAATTCTTATAATCTGGTACGTAACAGGGAGTCAAGATTGCGGTACATATCTGATACTTGGGTTTTCAGTACTAATATATTAAATATCTATATATTAATATGATAGCGTGTGTGTTCGTGTATCACGCTTCCGGCAAAAGCTCTGCGCATGCGTGCCGCACCTAGATTTTGAAAAACATTCAACTCGCCTATTTCCCTTTGGCGCAACTGTTAGCGACGTAGTATTTTTGACTCCGGCCCGACTGGTTTATAGTTCGAACCCAACCAACCTCTAAGAATTTTTTTTCTACATTTCGAGGCAAAGAGGAAGAGAGGTAGGGAGGGGACGACCGGGAAGACACATATTAATACAATAGCGTGTGTGATTTTGTGTGTCATGCTTACATCAAAAGCAACGACCGTCCGAATCTTTGTATGCTACTCATGAATTGGCTTGGCCTTTTGGCTAAGATCAAAGTGTAGTATCTGTTCCGATGGATACTGCACTCATTAGACTGGTATTGTCTTGGCCTTCGAGGCTTGATTTACGCCGATCTATGGGTCTGTCCTGTGCAGTTCTAGGAGGTCCACCCTCCCAGGTTTCGCCTCCCCTCTTTGGGGAGGAGTAAGTTTATTGCTTACTGCCTGGGCGCCCTTACCGGGGAATGCCAACGGGGCTGCCTAGGCAATTTTTAATGGCCAGAGTGCTCACCTTCTCGAGCGCTGGCTTTTCAAACCCCACTTTCCCGACCCGACCTTGGGTCACAGGTTACTTGTGGGAGTAAGATAAAACTGGCTTTGTGCATAACTCCTGGAGAGGAGTAACTAAATATGCATGAATTGGAGCCAAATTTAATTTTATCGAAAACATTTACAAAGTAAGGTTATTCGTCGAAATATTACCTTCACTAGAAATATTGTATATAAAGAAGTTTTGTAAATTGTTTCATGTATTGTTCATTTTTTTTAAATAAATATACAAGTCCAAATCTTATATTTTATTCAAACATGTATAAGATAATTAGTATTAAAAACATCATTTCGTGTAATTTACACAGACCCCGCTAATCTATATTAATTGGACAGTGGGGTAATGACTACCAGTGCGGATTGTAAACTTGACATACTGTTTACATGTTAATTTCACTATAACCCTTTAAAAATGTATAAATCTGTTTCTCCTACCCCATCTTTCAGTGAAAATGTAGGGCAGGTTAAACTTTATTAAGCATTACATTTGGTCGCTAAATCAGTTTTATTACTTCTTATCATTTCCACGTGCTTACCGGTTAGCGTTACGTATCAGAGAACTACACCAACTTTACGGTTCAAGTACTGAAATTAGAACCTCAGTCCGATATTTTACAAGCACATGAGAAAATAAAAATGTAGTGTGTGTGTAAAGTTAGGCATGGGTATATGTTTAAGTATGTCAATGTCTAGGATTCACTCCTAACTATTTAACCGATCATTATGAAATATGGGCCGTAGCTGTTAAGTGCAAAAAGTGGTAATATGGGATATATTTAGTTTAATTTAGTTTCATGCAAAGGGGGAAAAGAGGGTATTTGTGAAAAATCAGATACCCCCTATTTTTGTACATTTTTAGCAATAGCTATTAGACATCAATCTATATAATAAAAGTGAACGTACGCATGCCCGGCTCAATTCGAAGAAGAGGTAGGATGAAGAACGAAAAAGAAGGTAATAAAAAGTAGTGGAAAAGGTGGCTGCTGCTGCTTTTTTTTTAAATTAATACCGATCAACTATCAAGAATTCAGTTTGTAATCTAACTGCGTCAGCTGCTGCTGTTTATCTTTGAATACTTAATATATCTAATAAATATTTTTGGCACCATTTTTATGTCATCTTACGAAGATTAAAACCAATATATAATTATAATAAACCTGATGTCTAGAATATTATTCGAATTTTGATCAAAATCTATTACATGATTTTGATTCTCAAATTGAAATTTAGGGAATCTAGGTTAATTAGTGTCAAATATATACACACATATATATATGTGTGTGTGTGTGTGTGTGTGTTACTAATACTGAGTTAATCAACGTTTTCCTCTAAAACTTTTCACATATATATTTAAATCACATGAAATATATGCTAAAGAATTGTCAATATATATATATATATATATATATATATATATATATATATATATATATATAATTTATTTAGATACTGTATATTACATATTTCAGCAATGTACCGCGGTTTCATCCAAAAGAGAAGATTTAGACATCTTTAGTAAATCTTCGTGCCCAATTGAATCATCGGCAAGCTGAAAGAATTGTAGGCACGCCTGACAGGGAATGGCGTCAACAATGACAGAAAAAACGGTGCATCTCTGAGGGTGTCCCCGAACAAAATCCGGTGTGGGAAGCGATTAACTAGGGCTCAAGGGAGGCCTTCATTTTTTAGGAGGTTTTATTTATTATTTATTTATCTGTTAGCAAGTTTTATTTATCTAATTATCTGTTCTTTTGTAATGTTATTATTATACCTGAAAAAATACGAAAGGAGTGGCAGCATAGTTTACCGTTTGGGCCTGTGAAACTAGTGTGCTTTTTCGTTGTCGTTTTTTGGAATAAAGTTATTATCGGATTAATTGTTCGATGTGGAGCTGAAAGAGGTGATTAAAATATGTTTTTATCGACTTAACATGTTTGTTTATTTTTTTATTAATTTATTTTATTATTTTTATTTATTGAATCGGTGTTTCGTATTTTCTGTTCTTTTTGTAATGTTATTGTAATATCTGTTCTGAAAAAAATACGAAAGGAGCGGCTATATAGTTTGTCTTTAGATCTTAATGGGAAGCGGTGTTTCGTTGATATGTCCCGTTTATAACCAGTAGTGTTGAAAAACAAAAACAAAAAAACGAAAAAAACAAAAAATAGTTATAAACAGAATGATGGGTACTATCTGTTATTTCCGTTTGAGTGGTATAAGATTAGTCTCTTTATTGATGGTGTTCTCTCACACACACACACACTCTCTCTCTCACTCTCTCTCTCTATCATGTGACGTCATATCCGTTTCTATTAACATCAACAGTCGAGTAATCCTGACCCCAACTGAACTTTCATTTTCTGTATTCTCAACCAACCATTTTATATACTAATGGGTTTATTGCCAAATATCTAACATAACTTCGTTAAAAGACAACGCGATAAATCGGTGATCCAGTGAAACTACAGGTGGCCCGGAAATAGTGCCACATGTGAACATCCCGAAACAGTATTCGGAAATAGTGGTTGAGGTGAACTAATCTCGTACAATCGATAGTACCATTTTTTAATGTCTCGAACATTTAATTAATTGCACTCATCAGTACAAATAACAGTCCATATATTTTTCTCTCTTTTCGTCCGAATCATTTTCCCTGATGAAATTCAATTTATTTAACTTATACAGATTGATGTAGATAGCATCATGAAATGTAATTCAATGTACACAAACGAGAACATTTTATACTCATTTCAATAATATACTCTTGGTGGGATTACTGACTTAACAAGAACAAGTTAGATTTCAGTGACCACAGTACCGCATTTACCTCTGTCTCTGTGGTCACTATTTCATTCCATTTTCACCACGACTTTCCTTGTACCCTCTGCATTGTTATCTTCATTTCTGTATTATCCCTGCGTTATCTATATATGTTTGTATTTTTTTCTTTAAATAAACTTGAATTTGTTAAAATCTCATTCAACTTTAAATCTTCCCAGCTCGTCTCCTCGTTCTTTCCTATCTTTTGTGTTTGCTGATCACTCCGGTCTGCAACAATACGCATTCATTATTCTCTTTAATTTGACCAAGCCATTTCTACATTAGACTAAATTTGTCAAGTCACAACACGGGAAACTCAGTATCCGGTGAAACTAACTACGCGAGGCCCGGAAATAGAGACACATGTAAAAAGACCGAAACGAAATTCAGAAATGGTGGTTAAGGGTGGAACGAAGCTCGAGTTTGAAAATTAATCGATATTACCATTAAAAGTACAATTTCCTCAACAGAGTCTGTTAATCAATGTCCGAAGCATTTAATTAATAGCCTCTCATCACAACAGATAAAAGTTTGTCTTTTTTTCTCTCGTTTCGTCTGAATCATTTTCATTGATGAAATTCAATTAATTTTTATTTATTCGCTAATATGAAACCGATTGTTCAATTTAGATGATTTTCTTGACAAGTTTTCCAACCAATGTCCATGACTCGCCAACGCCCAACGAATTGAAAATTTAATTCAATAAAGAATTAATTACCACAAAGACTCGAAAGTAAAACACAAAAACAAATTAGAAGTGTCTTTAATCAATGAATTATGTGTCAATTCGAAGATTTTGAATCAATATTTCTTTATCCTCAGTCGTATTCTATTTTGTTTCTCTGTGGTTTCGACCGACCCGCAGAACTATAAAGAATGGAACCTTAGAAAATAAAATTCAAGGAAATGTTATATGTTCGTTTCTTATCATTCTTATCTTGTTTGTAATTGTTCTTATCGAATTCGTAAACCGAACAAAACTGTCATGAATCAGATAATGAGCATTATAAATTGGATGAGAAGAATATATAATAGGATGAGTAGAATTGGTAAATTGGATAAGAACTTGTCAAGCTTAAATAAGTATAATTACCCGTCGAACAATTAGGAATAGTGTGATAAACAACAAAAATAACAATAAGAATTGGACAATCATAATTAGGAATTGGGTAAAACTATTGCAAATCAGATAATAACAAATATGAATCATATAATACCAATGAGGAATTAGATAAGGATAATTTGAAATCAGATAATATCAATTAGAAATCCAATAAGGTCAATTTGAAATCAGATAATAACAATAATGAATCATACAAGAAATCTTTCGAATCAGATAACTAGAAATTTAATAAGAAGAATAAAATATATAAATGGTGTATTAAATAATAATAACTATATATCAGATGAATATAATTAGCAATTGGATAAGAACATTTGCGCAGGGATGACTCTTTATTTTTTTATCGTCACACTATTCTGGAGAAGACACTTAGAGTTATCCGCTTTTGTGTAATTTTCTTAAGCCATGTTCATTTTCATTTTAATTTTCACAATAAATACGTTAAGCAGTTGAAATAAATCATAATTTCAGCACAGATTAAGTTGTTTGAGGGTAATGCCGAAATCCATTTCACTGTATATAATTGCCGGTCAATCTTATATATATATATATATATATATATATATATATATATATATATATAGATATATATATATATATATATATATATATACACACACACACATACATATATATATATATATATATATATATATATACACACACATATATATATATATACCTATATATATATATATATATATATATATATATATATATATATATATATATATATATCAGGTAGGATAATAAACTCATTCTGTGACGTGCATTCCCACTTGTTAAGTGATAATAAAATGAAAATATATAGTTTTCTGAGAATGATCATATGGACACGGTTTTCCCATGCATATTTCAGAAAGAAGCTTTCGTAACTTGGAATCCATTATTACCTTTTTTCTATTTTCTTCTTTTTTTAATAACTAAAAATCTAGTTTAAAATAGATCTTCTTCTGTCCACGTTGTGCGCGCGAGTGCACGTTAACAATATGATAGCGCGGAGCGACAACGTGACTGTCTAAGGACGAGATGTTCGTTTTGTGTGTTCAGTATATGACTAAATGGATAGCACGATCGGAATGAAACTTTTGAAAAAGATATTAACGACAGAACGCCCGGGGCAACGACGTTTTTCAATCGTCGTTGAAACTTCTTATACCTTGAGACATCAATAATAATAATAATAATAATAATAATAAGAAGAAGAAGAAGAAGAAGAAGAAGAAGAAGAAGAAGAAGAAGAAGAAGAAATACAAATACAAATATAAAGAGACAAAAACAGGCAAAGATTCACAGAGATGCAGAGAATAACAATAATGCATCTCCTAAACTTGTGTCCATTCCATCTGCACTTTTTGCCATAAAAATTCCACTTCAAACTAAAGTGTTTTATTTACCTCCTCGTCGGGAGGTTAGACACAATATCAGCTGTGATTTTGAAAAGCTAGCGCGCTAGAATTCGCCCAGTCTAGCATAGAAAAACGCCTGAGCAGCCCGGCCGACAATTTCCGGTTTGGGCGCTACAGGAGATTAGCAATAAACTAACCCATTCTCAAAGAGAAGGTAAAGTGTGAGCTTATATATATATTAAAGATTTAGTTTTGGGTGGGGGTGGGGAGTAATTGTAAGTATATATTCAAAGTGCAGTATTCTATAAATATATATATGTATTTATTTATATTTTAAATGATGTTTAGTGTGTTAGATTGATTTTAGTCAATTGTTATTTTATTTATTTACTTCAATGTTAAAATTAAAAATTCAATCTGTTGATACTTTTTTATCAAACATTTAATCTTAACCAAGGAAGTCAATCACTAAAAACTTTCTAGTGAGTTATTATCTCTTTTATGTATATTGTGAGGGCGATTGTAAACCTATATACTATGTGTGTTATTCTATTAATATTTTTATTTTTTATAGTGGGGTAATTGTAAATGTATATACTAAGTGTATAATTATAAATTTAAATTTGAAAACTCACACTTATTGATTTAACGTTACTGGCTAAGCTTTCAATTATTTCCAGATGCAAAGGAAATAACTTACTACAAAGATTTAAATGATGAATTCCCTTATTAAAATCAAATATTTTATTTTAAATACATCGTTAAGAAATTGAATTTTTAATTTTAACATTGGAGTTAGTTTATATAATAACAATTATATAGACTTATAATCTCAGACGGTCGCAGGGTTATATATATATATATACATTAAACTTACTTTAAAAAGGAGGACCAGTTTATATTTATATATATATATATATATATATATATATATATATATATATATAAAAACTGGTCCTCCTTTTTAAAGTAAGGTTAATATATATATATATATATATATATATATATATATATATATATATATATATATACATTAAACTTACTTTAAAAAGGAGGACCAGTTTATATATATATATATATATATATATATATATATATATATATATATATATATATATATATATATAAACTGGTCCTCGTTTTTAAAGTAAGTTTAATATATATATATATATATATATATATATATATATATATATATATACATTAAACTTACTTTAAAAAGGGAGACCAGTTTATTAGGTGCTGTTACTTGCTAAATAAACGCGTGCTTTATACTACGTCGTTGATGTAATAACTTGGATCTATCAACGTATTTAAATATGTCTGAAATGCAGACGACCAAACAACCGGTAACTTTCTGTAATTGTGTGTTCTCCATTCTGCACTAAATAGCTGCACGGCACTGATTTAGATGGTTCCGGTCACGCTTGAATGCATGCCTGACTTCCGGTTTCCGGTTTCATTTTCGCTTTGAATCTCGCGTTTTCTGGTTTAGTTATTTATTGTATTCCACAGTATACGAGTAAGAACCAAATCTACTAAGTGGTGTGCTGTATACTTCTTTGGCATATTTAACTAGAGTGTATTTACTTTGATAAATGAATCTCCAGTTCCTTTTCGGACAATCTTCATTCGTGTGAACATCTATTGTGACACATAGACGTACTTTAATCTTGTAAGCCATTTTTCGTCTGATCGAGACAATTTGAAGAAATGTTGGATTTGTTGCTGTGTATGAATTTTCGCATAATCAAGATGATCAACGGTCATAGTTATATGCATGCAACTTTCTTTAAACGTAAGAACCGATTTATTTAAGTGAATCGATTTGATAAAGTGGTTTATTTTATATAGTCTTGGAATAAGTAATATTGTATATTCTTTTGGAATCAGTATAGTTTGGAGAGGGTGAAAATTGTTTTGTTTTTGTTTTAAGAAAACTAGTAAATTCTTTCGAAAATAAGATTTTAATTTCTTACTAGATTGTATTGTTGTATATTAAGAGAAGGAGTGAAGGGGCGTCTCTTGTAACTGTGATGCCACGGGAGTGAAAGCAGTAGTTAAAACGCTCTCTTTACCGGATATACTTCAAACAAGGCAGGCGTTCATTAGAAGTGATATCGAACTAGCAATACGGATTCCGTCTTGCAAGATCAACTGACTGCAATATCACATAAGATCAGTGAATCTCTGGGTGAGAGATTTGTTTGTAGAGTCATAACTTTCGACATACTAAATGGTTTTTGATACGGTCTGGCACAAAGGGTTGCTTCACAGAATTGCTAGCTATGGAAGAGCTGGCAATGTGTTCTCAACCATCAAATCCTTTATCTCATAGGTCTATAAAAGTAGTTGTCGATGGGAAGAATTCTGGAATACATAGTATCGACGCCGGCGTGCCTAAATAATCTATTCTGGACCTAATCGTCTTCCTGATCTCAATTAATGACATTCCGAATCATATTCTGGGATCATTTATTGACATCTATGCAGACAACACAACTGTCTATGGCAGCACGTCGAAGAGCATTGGTGACTAAAATCTTTCTAATTGTCTCTCTTTCGATCTAGAACATGTGATAGAATGGGGTAAAAGTGTTTGTTTGTTTTTACTTTTAACACCTCTAGAACAAAGCTTCTTTCCTTTTACCACTCTCGGGTCCTTGTTTTGTCACAGCAGAAATGAATTAAGGAAGTTCTTTGTTTTGATAAGCCCTTAGGACCGACTTTCACTACAGGCCTAAAATGGAAGACTTATATCGAATCCGTTGCTAAGGTTGCTTGAAAAACGGTTCGATCAGTCTGCTGCTGTAGAAAGTACTTGACTCCTGATGCAAATATCTACCTATATAAATGTCAGATAAATCCTTTCTCATAGAAGAGACGTTGCTAATCCTCTTCTACTCTATCATTATTTCCATCGAATATGCTCGACTGAGCTCCAATCTCTGTTGTTTTTTTTAATATAAGCCCAAATTTTATTTAAAAAGTAATTTTCCTGTTGAAGAGGTAGACATGATAGCAATATTTAAAAGTCAATATAACCAGGCCAGAACAAGTAATCAGACCAGACGAAGTATCGAAATGTTATATGTTATATTGCTTCAGTATACTTCAGTCAAAAATCTATTTGATTGATCTTTGCTCTCTTTCATACAAGTGATCAATATTAGTACTCCCATACTGTTCCTCATCTTTTGGCTATCAATCATTTCTGTCTCATTAATCCATATCCTTGAGTGGCTCTTGACCTTGATAAGTGGTTACCGTGAAGTAAAATAAATATTTCTTCTCAAACGGTTTAGAACTACTGACTACTTATACATATCATCGCGTCTTTACTAAGCGCTCATTCTATGGTTTCATAATATTCACCGATATCTTCTGGCCCACTGATGGACTTTTAAATGGTTCATTGTACAGTCATCGTTTAAGGGTTGAGAACACAACTATAGACATGCTGAATTTCTCTTCAATTTCTGTCGACCGCTTCACGCGCCTTGTAGTTAAGATTTACGTCATGTCAAAATGGCTGCCATTCAGCGGGAAGATTGTCGCGCGTTCTGGCTTCAATCTCTCGATCGACACGATATTTTCAAACCGAAAGCCTCGAGGCGATTTGTTTTAAAACCGATAAAAACTTCCTCAAACGAAACCCTATCGATTCTTCGCTTTTAAATCAGAAAATAATAGCTATAGATCGGCCATATTGAAGCCACTGTAACTAAATTGATGTCCTCCGGCGACGTTTAACAATTTACGGAGATAGGATGCAAAATATAATTGGGGAAAAATAAGACGTGTTGTGTTACGTCAATCTTGTAAATGTCTGTTGAATATTTCTTCGATGTTAAGTGCAGATATAATTTTTAGACGCGGTGGCTTATATGATATGTTTAATGGAGATGATATTAAGCTACACATCTGAAATAGATGATTATTAATTAGCTTGAGAATGTGAGATGAGAAAGATTTGGTGTTTAATAAGTTACTATTTAGATTTGAGTGATACTAAACATCATGTATTGTTCAGAGACATTTGTTAAATACGTATTTCTACATCATTTGAAACAAAACTATACCGACCTTTGGCGAATCAGAGTTCCGGAACAAGCCGGAAACAAATGAAGCGTTTTTTGAATCGGAAGCTGCGAAAAATTTTCTGCCACACGATAATTAAAGCTAACGTCAAACGTACAAGGATCAAACCAAAAATGAGGTAAGCGTGTTTAGTCCCCCGAAGGAGTAACTGAATTCTGCCAAGAAAAAAAAACTTTCTTCGTCTGCATGAAAGAAAATATATAGTGGACAATTGATTTCTGAAGGCATAAATGATAAATGTTTTTATTTTATTGTAACTGTTTAACTCGGTTTTCCGACTGTTTACGTAAATCGCATTCGGTAAAAGTCGGTTTAGTTTGGTTCAAATTGTGTAGAAGCTCCGTTAAGTATATATATGCTCTGAATTTTCATTGAGCACTCCAATAAACCCGGTTTCAACTTCCTTCGGATTCATACCCCCTGGATATTTGTAACAAGTTAATTATATATATATATATATATATATATATATATATATATATATATATATATATATATATATATATATATATATGTCTCGGAAGTTTCTCAACCATTAAAACTATATATAAAAAAAAGAATTATATAAAAAAAACAAAAAAAACAACTTATAGTCTCAAGTCTTCCAGTGGAAAATCACTCATGTAAGTCAATTTATTTTTTACAGTTATTATATTAGTTAGTTTCTAACACTATTTTAAGGGATCATCAGTTGTTTACCATGAAAAACTGTTTCGGGAATTTATATATATATATATATATATATATATATATATATATATATATATATATATATATATATATATTTATATATATATAATAGTTTGGCTTAACCACACCCTACTACATTTTTTTAAATTAAAAAGAATATATTCAGATTACTATCGAGTAAACATCAAACGGTCATATAAAATATATTTTAAAAAGTTCAATTTTTCAGAGTGTGTAGGAGGGGTTAATTAATTTTTCACCCCCATCCCCGGATAACTATATCTATTTGTTTTTGATAAAAACTTAACCATATAATCTTTAGAAAATGACGTTGGTTATGTAAGTTTAACATAGAATAATCTCATGATCGAAATTCTAAAATTACATTTGTAAATTCTATTTTGTGGCTAAGCACCTGTCGAAAATCAAAAAGGAAAAAAGGGCAACTTTAAAGTTAAACTTAGATTAATTGAAAGTGTTACGAATAATGAAATTCTTATTTCAGTAATAAAAAGGGTGGAGGTTCTCTCTATCTTTTGTAATACTGATTTTCTTATGTACATTTTTACTGGGTTTTGTAACCTTGTTGAATGGCAATGGTGAAATTATTTTTATAACTTGATTTCTTTGCTCTGAGTAGTACACGTCTATACTTGCTTTTCTTATACATATATTTATTATTTCAAAAGTTTTCCTTTCAATAAGTATAACACGAAAAATAGTTAAACTATTATATTTTATATACGATTTATTTAAACTTAAATTACGCAGAGTAGAAAGATTCGTGTGTGTTGTTCATAAGTCGGATCTTAAATTTGTCTTTAAAAGTATTTATATTCATAACAAATACTAAAGACGACATTTGAAATTCAAATTACAACCTATTAATTAATAAACACCTATTAATTAACACATATTAATTAATAAACAAAAAATGAAAAGATAAGATACCACGAAAACTAAACAGTAAACGACTGTATCATAAGTTACATATTTATTTCGTCTCAAGTAAAATATTGCCTTTTTCTGCGCACAAAAATATATTTTTGATAAGCATACATTTAATTAAAGCAAAAACATAAAGTAACATTTAAAATGTTATCTTATTTCGAGGAGATGATGTAACGTGCTTTTTTATTCATGCATAAATATATTTTTTAATGATCATACATTTCATTAAAGCTAAGATGAAAATGTATCATGTAAAATTTAATCTTATTTCGAAAAGTTGATGTAACGAGCGTTTTCTTTCTATGCATAAATATATATATATGTTTATAATTATATATTTAATAAAAATAAAAATAAGAAATTACATTTTAAATGTAATCTTATTACAAAAAGATGATGTAACGTGCTTTATTTTCTGCATAAATATACATTTAAATAATTATACAGTTAATTAACGCAGAAATTTAAAAAGTAACATTTAAATTGTAATTTTGTTTCGAAGAAATAATGTAACGTGTTTTTTTCTTAGTGCATATATATTTTAATAATCCTACATTATTAACGCAAAAATTTAGGAAGAAACATTTAAAGATAAATCTGATTTCGAAGAGATAGTGTAACATGCTTTTTCCTTTCTGTATCAATCTATATTAAAATAAGCATACATTTAATTTACGCACGAATGAAAAAGTAACATTTAAATGTAATCTTATTTTGAAAAGATTGTGTAACATGCTTTTTTCTTCGTGTAAAAATATATATTCATATAATCATACATCTAATTGAAGTAAAAACGGAAAATAAGATTTAAAACGTAATCTTATATCAAGGAGATGATGTAACCTGCGTTTTTCTATGCATTAATATATATTTTAATAATCATATATTTAATTATAGCAAAAATAAATGATAACTTTTAAGGTGTAACCTTATTTCGAAGAGATGATGTTACGTTTATTTTTCTTTGTGTATAATATATTTTTATAGTACCTTCTTCACGGACTACATAAACTCTTCCGTTTCACTATAAATACAGGGAGTACATGCGTCTCGTTCTTGGAACTACCCCAGTCTAATACTGGAAGTAGACGGATGTTCAACAAATCACTTCATATGCTGTATTTATACTTTTTTCAGTATACTTTGTTTCACTTAATCCCGAATTTGTGTCTTCTTTTCGAGCTCCTTACAAGTGCACAACACTGGCGACAAGGAATATTAAGGGACGTTTATTTGAGAACCTTAGAAAGGACGAACGGTGAGAAATCAACGGCGAAATTACCCGACAAGTTTCGAAGTTCTAAAAACGGGCTTATTGGCGGACCAAAAATTCACGTAAGTTAGATGTTTTTAGCCAAAGTGATTTCCCTTTATTTTTTGTCTTACGAAAAAAACAACATATTTCTCTCAAAGAAAACGAAAATCAGTAATTTCATTATTTTAATTCCGGCACTGTGTTAATTGTTACATTATTTTTTTCTCCACAAAATAAAAAAACAGTGCCACCACTGGAATCATAAGCCTTTTTTTACTGTTTACTTAAGTGCTAATCGTAAAAACTGCTGTTACGTGAAAACCTTACTAAAAGAAGTGACTTTTGTTGACAAAAAGGTTTTATACCTTTTCTTTCTCTCTTTTACAACTAATATTACGTTAGCTGCGTAATATAAAAGAAAAAACTTCTAAAAGCTGTATTCTATCAAGAAACATCTAAACATGTAAGATTTCAAATTAACTATGGGAGAACATGTTCAATTCTAAATGCAACAACAACTAAAACAACGAAAAAAGTTTTTTAAAACTTCTACTGGAACAACAAAAAATCGAAAAAAGACAGCAAATGTTTAAAGACTTATTACTACAAACAATGTCGAATAGGGATCAAAATACCGAGAACGAAAATGCGTTTTCTTAAAATGCCGTTTGGAGTGCAATTGCCAAATTTAACTTATTCCCTAAACGAGGATAAAATCTTCACTTCATATTTACAGTATGCGGATCTATACAAAGCCAGCCACTCCAATAAAAAACAGGAAAAATTACATCCTAGCCATTGTTTCCGTTATGGATAGCTTCATTAGATTGTGGATTGCCCATACTGTTTAAAAACCTTTCTAACTTGTAATAAATTAGGACACAAGAGTTCACATTGCAGAACAAATAAAGGAAATAAATTCACAAAAACAAACTAACAGGACGGCATAAATATAAGAACTACGTACAGGTAAATATCAGGTTACAACTAGACTATGGTTCAGACGTGCTGATAATTAAGATGCATACATAAAAACGGTTGGATAAACCAACGATGCTTAAAACCAATATTGTCAGAACGGTGACAGGTGAGAACAATTAAATTTGGGGGTAAAAGTATTACCAACGTAACTTTAAACGATACTACTAAAAAATCAAAAATGTTCGTATTGAAAAACACCAACAATTTATTTGGCACAGACTGGATGCTACAGTTCACTCTATGGGATTTGCCGATAAAAACTTTTTGCTGGAAGATAGAAAATCTGAAGACTGTATAAGAAAAACTAAAGAAGGAATTGAAGAAACCGTTTCCCGAAGTTTTTTTCTTGCGGTCTAGGTCGATGTTAAAAAAATGCCAGCAAAATTTGAACTGAAAGAAAATATTCACCCTGTATTTTTTTAAATATGTGCCTTTGGCCTCGTTAAAAAAAATAAACAGGGAATTAGACACATTAGTAAGGAGCGGCATTTTATCTAAAGTGGAGTATAATCAATGGGCAGCACCTACTAACCATGTAAAAACGATTTAGAGAATTCCGCGTGTGTGCCGATTTTTAGACAGGACTAAATGCAGCACTCAAGAAGTTCTTACAAAACTAAATGGAGGCAAATTATTAGCGATGCTTATCTCCAAATACCCTTTGAAATAGAAAGTTCAAAATCACTATGTATAAACACGCATCGCTGATTATACAAGTTTGAAAGGCTTGTTTACGGGGTCATGGTCGCGCCAGAAGTTTTCCAGCAAGTTATCGATACTGGGTGAACTTTATTTCACGAGCGCATTCCTAGATTATATATTAATAAATAGTAAAAATATGAAATCACAACGAGAACACGTTCACAAAGTGTTTATACTAATAAAGGATTACGCCAAATGTTAATACACTTAAGATAAGATCCGTTTTCGACAAATTGCTGCCAAAACAAACCAAACAAGGACGAAACTTGTACAAAAAAACATTACATCTTAGAAGAGTAGAAGTATTTTTCAAAATGTTTAGAAATAACACATCTTTCTGGAAATTTTATCCGATAGAAAAAAGAATTGGAAATATGGTTTACATAATCCAAGGCCTTCAATTCTCTCATAAGAGACACCTAAATCAAATTAGTAAACGACTGTCGGATAACACCGACAGCACTCCCCAGGAAGAAGAAGTTATGGATACTATATAAGACACTTTCGACATACGAATAACCTAAGCATCCCCAGAACAGCGACAATCTAAAAAGAAAACGGAAGTCTCCAAATCTTATCCTTATCAATCCAAAAAGGAAAAGATACTGAGACTCCTGCGAAAGTAATGTTTGGGGGGGGGGGTATGGTACCTACCTACATAAACTATTCCGCTTCACTATAAATACCGGGAGTATTGTTGGGTCCACACCAGCCCGTCTGTCTTTCTGTAACGTCAGTTGCTGAGAGACTTCGGATTGGTCAATACCAGTCGAAGATTCGTTTTCGACAATCAATCCGGCAGAGAACTGGGCCAATTCGGTGGCCTTTTATCTGTCGCCCTAAGGTAGTAGGTCCCTAGGAAGTTCGCCTTACCAGGCCTTGTCTCGCCTATTTGGGGTGGAATAAGTTCATTGCTTACTGTCTGAGGCGCCATGACCGGGGAATGCCGACGGGACTGCCCACGCAATTTTTATAGGCCAGAGTGTTCCTTCTTTAGAAGCGTTGACTTGACTCTACCCAACTTTCCGGCCTTGTTACACATATTCCTGCAGAAGGAATTAAATACCTAGGTCTACACCAGTCCGTGCGGTCAGTTGCTTAGAGACTTCAAACTGATCAATACCAGTCGAGGATTCGTTCTCGACAATCACTCCGACAGGAACTGGGACATTTTATCTGTCTGGATGTGGTATTAGTCTTGGGTCGTCGTAAGAAGTCCACTCTCCCAAGCTTTGCCTTCCCTCTTTGGTGTGAAGTAAGTTTATTGCTTACTGCCTGAGGCGCCATGACCAGGGAATGCCGATGGGGCTTCCCAATATTTTTTAGAGGCTACAGTGCTCCTCTTTTAGTGGCACTCGCTTGACTTTTTCCCACCTTCCGACCTTGGGCCACATATTCCTGCGATAGTAAGGAATTTAATACCTGGATCCACCCCAGCCCGGCTGGAATTAGGACATTTCGTTAGCTATTCATCTCTCGGACTAAGTAATTGGGATGGAGTAAGTTTATTGCTTACTGGCTGAGGCTCTCCGACCGGAGAATGCCAACGTTACTTTTTGTTTTTGATTTTCTTATATGTACCATTATTAAAATATATATTTATACACGAGAAAATGCATGCAAAATCATTTCTTCGAAATTAGATTACATTTTAAATGTTACCGTTTTGCTTTTATTATCGTATCATTATTAAAATAAAAATTAATACACGACAAAAAACATGTCATTATTCATATCAATATTGCCGGATTTAAAATGCATGTGTTATTGGCACTGCGTTACGCTCTTCAACCTTGGATCTGGATACCCTTTATCATATATACTGAGGACACATTCAATATATATATATAGAGAGAGAGAGAGAGAAAGAGAGAAAGAGAGAAAGGGAGAGAGAGGGGAAGATAAGTGATGAGAATAAAAATTATATAAAATGCAACATTTATTAAATTATCAATTAGTTCAAAAAACTTTTTTCTTTCCTTCATCCAATTTTCTCAGAATATATACTTCTGTATTCTTTTGGTGATTCATCTCACTGCCAACGAACTTTTACCTTGGATTTGAATACCTCTATCTCTTAGAACGGAACTTTTCAAAACATCGGATTCTGGATTACCCTCAACTACACTTGCTTCATACTTTGAATCATTGGATTGCTTACACGAACTTTCTATGTTACTTCAATAGTGGCAATTCTCTTTGCATACTTATTTTAATTTTTTCATATTTTCATATCTTTATATTTTTATATTTTCAAATGTCTGCATTACAAAATATTTTACTGATTTTCCTCTTATTATAAGAGAATATCTTTGAAAATCCATAGACTAAGGAAAGTAAAAAAAATGCTTTTTATTCGCCTTGTTTAAGCGAATTGATTATTTAATAAATATTGGATGTTATCCTATTCTCATCACTTATATTCTCATACTACTGCTTTATCTCGTCTATCAAGCATTGATTATTCAAGATAGGATATAATTTAAATATATAATGTTATCTTTAATCTACATATACATATATATATATACTCTTGCTCAAGTAATTGAGCACTCTTGTTATTTCTCTTATAAAAGTAAATTACACTATATATATATATAGTAAAAAAGAAGTGTGGTAAATAAATACCATCAAAGCTTGTTATAGATGCAATATGTATTTTACAAAAAAGAAAAGACAAATCGAAGACGATTTTTTTTTTTTCCTTTTTTTATAAACTAACATTAAGTATGTATGTAGTTTATAGTTATACAGATATTTCGCTAATAAAATTAGCTTATTCATTGTAGTTGAAAATTCCGATGTAATTGGAAAGCCCGCTACTGTTGGTGTGAGCCGGCGAGTGGGATGTTGTTTTTTTTCCTCTCTCGTATGAAATCACGCAAGCACGTGGAAGGTTATAGTTTAAAGGTTCATACTTTTTATTTTATTTTTTTTAATAAGCATCCGTTTGAAAATTTAGTAAAAAAGAAGTGTGGTAAATAAATACCATCAAAGCTTGTTATAGATGCAATAAGTATTTTACAAAAAAGAAAAGACAAATCGAAGACGGTTATGATGTTGAAAAAGATTAGATATACATTTAAATATATAATGTTATCTTTAATCTACATATATATATATATATATATATATATATATACTCTTGCTCAAGTAATTGAGCACTCTTGTTATTTCTCTTATAAAAGTAAATTACACTATATATATATATATATATATATATATATATATATATATATATATATATATATATATATATATATATATATATAAAGTTATGATGTTGAAAAAGATTAGATATACATTCGGATTGTACACATTATAAGTTATTTCGACCTTAACTAGATCTCCTCGGATGTGTTTCCAACCACAATTCAATTCAAAGGGGTTTGAATCCGAATGTATATCTAATCTTTTTCAACATCATAACTTATTCATGCTCTGTTTCAACGGACATAGAGCTCTCTGATTCATATTCCTATCGAATATAATCGAACCTGAAAACTATATATATATATATATATATATATATATATATATATAGAGAGAGAGAGAGAGAGAGACAGACCGACAGACAGACCGAGCCAGAGGGAATGAGAAGGGTTAATGTATGTATAATTAAGATCCGTTATCAAAAATACAGGGAAATTATTAATTCCAGACATTGGGGTTAATTGAAGAAAGAATCCAAATAAAAATTTCCTGTTTGGATATTGCAAATATATTCAATGGTGACTTTATTTTAGATTTTCCATTTTTTTTCAACAAACAAACGGAATAGAACATAATATATAAAAACGAACTAGAGACGAAAAACTAATCGGATGTTTGAATTTTCTTGAAGACAAAAACTTCTTTGACTCCAACATTTTATTGTTGTCGATTTGTTGTTATTATTATTATTATTATTATTATTATTATTATTATTATTATTATTCGGACGCTGTATATGAACTCCAATTAAAAACTATCGGCTTTCCTGTCTGCCTTTAAGTCTCTTCCTTAAAAAGGATCGCATATTAATTTCTTTCCTACGCCCGGCCAACCAACAATGGCGGACATCGTAATCTTCGTTTTGTTCCTGATAAAAAAAATTGTCGATTTGACAAAAAAAGAAATCCCGCCCCGACCGCCTCGATGGCTTCGCCATTTCGACTCTAGTCATCAAGCGCTCTATTGTCAAGTTTCTTCTTTTGCACTTAACATTATTTATTTCATCTTTCTTTACTTAACGTTCCGGTCAAAGATTCTGGTAAAATCAAAAGCGACTTCGTTCAATTTAACTATAACATTACGAACTGAAAAAGAATCTTAAGCAAGATACTAACAGATAGATAACAGCTACTTAGTAATCGGTAATATTTTCGATGTCATCTACAACAAAAGTATCTCATGGGTATATTAATAAAACTATCAAATATATGCCTCCTCCTTTCGCATCTCATTGATAGTCTGGGGGATGGTATCATGACGAACGAACAGATACTACACTGCAACCCAAAAAAGGAGGTAATGCCTAGAAGCATGGGATCATGACAACAGAACAGATAATACACTACCCCCTAATAAAAGGAGGATGTAATGCCTAGAAAATTAGTATCATGATCACAGAACATATACTACACTACCCCCTCCCTAAAATAAGAGGGGGTAATGCCTAGGAGGGTAGTATCATGACCACAGAACAAATTCTACACTACAACACCAAAGGAGGCGGTAATGCCTAGGAGGATGGTATCATGACGAACAGACATATACTACACTACCTCCAAAGGAAGAGATAATGCCTAGGAGGATTGCCTCATGACTGCAGAACATATGCTATACTATCTCCAAAGGAGCAGGTAATGCTTTGGAGCATGGCCTCATGACAGCAGAACATATGCTACCCTAACCCCTAAAGAAATGAGAAAAATCTCTAGGAGGATGGTATCATGGTCACAGAAAAGTTACTACAATAACTCTAGAAACAAAGACGTTATACACGGAGGATATCATGACAACAGAACACATACTACACTATGCCCCCGTGAATTCAGCATTGAAAGATGGTATAAGATAGTATTATAAACTGAATTGGGCATTAATAAAGAGAAATAGTAAATATAGTTCCGGCTTCAGAGAGACAGATACGAAATCTCTATTAGTAATAGATTATGCGACAACTTCACGTATTTCTATGTTTTTCGTATCAACGTAACCATGATAATTGAGCAGTAAATTATTATTTATTGGTGGTAGTGGTGATTGTTGTTTTGATTTTGATTTCGATGTTGATGATTTTTTTTACTCTTTCAATGTTCAATTCAGAGAGGATGGGTAGAGTATTGTTATCGACGACGACAATGACGACAACGACGATGACGACGACGACGACGACGAAAACAACAACAATAACGTTGAAGTGAAACAAGTTTCTGTCTTCAGAAAAATCCAAACATCCAATCAGTTTCTCGTCTCTTGGTGCAGCTAGTTTTTATTTATATAAAAAAGGTATGTGTATATCTTGTATTATTTGGATTAATCGGACTACTGTCCTCATCTTAAGTTTCGGCCGATGTAACCCCCGACCTTCTTCACGTGTAGCTTGTGAAACTCAGAGATCTTTCTGTCAAACTCGGGAATCTGCTACACTCAAGATGAGTAGTCCGAATAATCCAAAGAATCTAAATTATAAATCTCTATCTTAAAAATTCAGAAACGTATGGTTATATGTTTATATATTTCTATGTGCATGATTTACTCCTAAACTCTTAAACTAATTAACCGATCAATGTGAATTTTGGAACACGGCTGCTAGGCGTAAGTTGTCGAAATGTGGGCTATATTTAAAAATTTTAGTTTTATGTAAAGAGAGTAAAAAGGGGTGGAATTCCATCGTGTAAATTCAAATACCTCCGATTTTTGTGAAACTTTAACAATGGGTATTAGACATCAATCAATAAATATTCCTCAAATTTCAGTTTCTTTGGAGTGTATTAAAGGATTTTTAGGAGGCAAACCCTCCCATTTTAAAATTAAAATATTTCAGATTTGCATTGAATTGGATTCATAGTTATTAGATACAAATTAAGCAAGATTCCCTGAATTTAAATTTCTTCTTACAACCCCTTAAACTTAAGTCTTCAATTTGACGCATGTTCTAGAATATAGATAATGTAATAGCGTTTTATTAAAATTGGAATAAGGATTCTAGTCATAAGGTTTAGAATGATTATATTTTGATTTTAATCTTCGTAAGGTGACATAAAAGTAGTGCAAACCTGTTCAGGTTGAGGAATTCATTTTATCCGTTCTAATACTCTTATTTTTCTATAAAATCCTGCGATGTTTATTCGCTAGTTCGTCATAATAGTTTATGGTTGAAATGTGTATTAAATAGTGGTTTAAACCTATTTTAACTATAGAAAAGTGTTTTTTCAAGAAAACAAAATGATTAAATTCTCTTCAATATTAGAGTCAATGTTTTTTATTGCTTTAGAAATGTATTGAATCAAATTCAATATTTGTCTAAAAAGATGAACGATAAACAATTAAAGTAAAAGTTTGTTTACCCCCTTCTCCTTATACAATTTCTGTAATCTTTTGTTTATATATGTTTGCATTACTATCGATTAAGCTCTAAAGTATAAAATCATATATTTGTTAAAACTTTTATTCACTCCAAACAATGCATTTTATTGCTAGACTTATATGGGGCAACCTAGGTGAGAGGGGTAGGCAGCAAGATGTGTGTTTGCGTTACATTTAAATTTCTGCATGATGGTACGATTGAGAAAGCAGGGAACAGGAAGGGAATTTCAATGGTAATCGGTTTGAGGATAAAAAAATATTTAGAGAAGAAAATCTTCCGGCATCTATGGACTTCTACAGTTGAGGGGTGGGATTTTGCTTCTAGTCGGGGTAGTTTCGTGTAGGGGGTATACGTGCAGTAAGTTGGTCATTTTCCATGGAAGTATATGTAAGATAATCGCAGAGATGTGACATTGGGTGATGCGATAAGGGCTGGAGCTTGGCAGACAATGCGGAACCTTTTAGGTTTGAAATTCTTTTCTGTACTATGTCCAAGAAGGAGAGGCTAGTGGTTTACCAGCCGAGTTGTGGCCACAATACTCCACGCAAGAACAAATGTTCAATTTTTTAATGTTGTGTGTGGGGGGCTATGTATAACGTAAGATAATATCTCTGGAGTTGATAGATTTTTTTTAAAATGTCATTACCCTCTTTGGAGGCGGCAGTTTGCTATCTAAATTTAACGTAAAATGATTACCCCTGTTCGTTATTCTGAAACAGCATTTGTCCATTGAATTCTTGGGGCTAAAGACCTGTCGAAAAATCAAGAATTAAAATTAGCTAATTTTCTTAATAAAATAAATTTATAATGTTCTGAATAATTCTTTTTTAAAACCATGAAAGATAATTAAACAAATTTTTGTTAAGAATATATACTGTAAAAAAAACTTCCCAAACGCTACTACCTATTCATTAATAACAAAAAGAAAGCGAAGAAATTAAAATATGTAGTTCTTTAAGTGAATAGTTCGGGCAGAGAGACAGAGTGAGAGGAAGAGCATTAACCTGCTGATGATTTTTAAGACTACATTTTCATACGTCTGTCTTGTTTCGCTCTCAATAAATTGATGTCAACCCCAGCTCAAAACCTTCTCAGCATTCTATTCGATCACATGCTTATTTTCCGTTCCGTTTTGGTATTCCGCCTAAACGTTCCAATCCATGTCACTTTTGACATTTGAAATTCTGACAGCTTACATCCAATCTTCGATGGAATAAAATATAGGATTATTGAAACAGAGACACGACGATTGTTATTACTATGGAAATTACAAACAATACAACAATATACTGCTGCTTGACGCTAGCGTTTTCATATATGTCTACTGAATTACCAGCGCTACATGCACAGGGATAACTATTTATATTGGGACTTAGGGTTCATACTATAGATTTTAATTTTATTTATGTATTTTGTCATATTTGTCAAAGAAACGATAGTCGAATACTTTTGTTATTAATGAATTGTTGAAATATTAAAATCATTCCAGAATGATGTAATTAATAAATATTATTATTTAACGGAAATCACCGAAATATCACGATATAAGCTTTGTATCTTTTCCGGAAACGAAATAAATAAGCAAACTGTTTTACCGTTTCGCACGTTTCTACTGCTGCTACTGCTAATTAGTTATCGTCTTTTTAATATTTTAGTTGTTTATTTATTTACTCAAATTATTTGAATTCAAAAATAGAATCTTGTAGATATTTTTTTTTTTTATTAATTTTATTTTCTAAATTTCATAAATCTAAATATAATTTACTTTCAATGCATTCATTTATTAAAAGAATATAATGTGAGCATTACATTTGCAATCAAAAGTATGCTACCGGGTATGGCATATATGTACTAGTATATATAAAGGAAGATTGGATAAAATAGTTCTGAGGAATTATGTGTATGTTATTGCTGCACTTTAATAATGAGCATCCTACAAAACTTACAACATATAAGAAGTAAAAATAAGATCAAATGTGCGTGTTGAAACGGATTGTTGTTTTTTAATGTTTTGGAGTGTATTTGTATTGAAATGTATTAAATCTATAGAAATATGAGGAGACTCTACATCTACGTTAATGGATTGATGAATGTTAGTTGACATCTTCTTATGGATAAGTTACTAGAAATGAACACGTGCTTTTTAGAGATTTTTTAAATTTATTTAAATGGTTTTATTGCAGCGAAATAGAGAAGTTTGATGTTAGATAACTATAATAAAATATATTTAAACAGAATGCCACTCACCTGATAATGAATAATAAAGATGATCATTTTATACAGTGCTTAGGTGCACTAAAGTTCATCAAGGGTGCATGTGTCTTAGAGGAAAACCAAATGCAGTTTCGGCGTATTTCGGGATTGCATGTTTTTTTTTTGTTTTTGTTTTTTTAAAGGATGCAGTATCTCAGAAGACAACACCAGATGCAGCAGATGTGTTCCATGCTTCATCAATTCTCAGCGTGAACAAAATGTTTCTGTAAGTAGTGGGAGTTGTGCTGTTTTTTTTTTGTTTTTGTTTTTTTTTACTTTGTGTGTATGTACACGTGTGTTAGACACATGGACATCAAAAAGGTGCTCCTGGTGATACCAGATCAGGCTGCCCTGTGGCTCCCTGAGACGAAATTCACCTACATTGACGTTTTTTGTTTTTCTTCTTTTTTTTTTTTTTTTTGTAAAACTTAATTATGTTCTACAAAACCAAAAACAAAAACAACAGCCCCTCTCCCTTTCTCCCTCCCCTTTTTTATTTTATTTTTAGAACTTGAAGCATAAATCTTTTACTATAATGACCAGATTCGGCATTAAATAACCCAAAAAGGGTTGATATGCCGTAAAACAAAACTACCAAACCAAAAACGATGATTAAACATTTGAAGATATAAAGAACTTGAAGCATAAAAACTTTTACTATAATGACCAGATTCGGCATTAAATAACCCAAAAAGGGTTGATATGCCGTAAAACAAAACTACCAAACTAAAAACGATGATTAAACATTTGAAGATATAAAGAACTTGAAGCATAAAAACTTTTACTATAATGACCAGATTCGGCATTAAATAACCCAAAAAGGGTTGATATGCCGTAAAACAAAACTACCATACCATACCAAAAAGGTGCTCAGAGATGTTGTTGGAAAGTTGGTTAATGATTTGGGGGTTACTAAGACAGTTACTAAACGTCAGAGGTTTAATGAATCTAAGCACATTGAAGCAGGGCGTTCAGGGTATGACAGGTGTCTGATGTGGTGGGTATTCGTTTGGTTGCCCGTCTTTGAATGGTGACACTATAAGATTCGTAGCGTAATCCTTTAATATTTCCCCTTTCAAACTAATCCACATGTAAATCCATTTACTTCTTACTAATGTAAACATGCGTAATGTTGCATGTTTATTAGGTGCATATCTGCATGCTAAAATCAGCATACATGTAATGGGAGAAATATATATCAAAGAGTACAGACCACATCAGAAATCAGCTGGATGTTTAGAAATACTGATATTAGTTCACGTGAATATCTTTTAGTCATCCCACTTCTGACACTATGTTGTGTTACGGTTGAGATTACAGTATCCCGAACAGAGAACGAACCCGTGTTGTCAATTTCATTTTTATTTTATTTTATATTAGCTAGCGACTGTTTTCACTCCTTTATTGGATTGTATACATAAGATAAAGTCGTATACAATTGCCATACACATTAAAGTAATAATTTAGCAGTTATATTTATGGAAGATGAATGAATATGTAAACATTTAATTTCAATATTATCAATAGGAATATCAATTAATTTGATAGATAATCATGTTAGAACGAAACTAATTCAGTTGTTTATATATAAGGTCGTTTATTTAATTTATATTTGTCTAACAGCATTGAAATAGTATATTGTTTAAGCATATGACCGTTTACAGTCCATACATAGAAATATTAACAATTAGTGGTTCAAAGTTTCGGAAATGAATTGGTGTCTTCTCAGTTGATAAAACTTATATTGCATATGTAAATCTGATAATACTTAAATAAATGGTAGTATGTCATCATTTAATTATCGTGCGAATGTGGGAGATGCTTTAAAACGTAATACGCCAATGTTCGAAGCTAAGTCAGTTTTGAAGTTGCCTTGAAAGTGACAAAAATAAGAAGGTATAACTACAAGAGTTCATGGGCTTAAAACATTTACAAACATTGGAACGGATTACATGAAAGTGGAAATATAAATAAGTATTTGGTAACTGATAGAGTTCGTTTATAAGCAAGGCGAACGACGTATTAAAATGCAGTTCTTAAATTAACCAGTAGTAAGCTTTGTATGTCTGTCTCTGTGTGTGCTTTTGAATAATGTACCTGATATATTAAAATAAACAACATGTATTTTATGTAGAAAGGTTTATTTGTAATTAACAATGATCCGGCTAGACAAGATGATCTCTAAAACATAACTGATGATCCAAACGGCCCAAAATAAGTCTTTCTACGATTTTATCTTTTCAAGAATGTTTCAGATCATCATCCGAATCGTTACATCTAATCATCGCAGAAGTAGGTCGTTATGCAATAACAGTAATCGGAGTAGTATACGATAAGTAAACCTCAATACATGGCATTCTGACTTTCATTAAGTTCGTGTGGAACCCATTTTCCAGTGTGTGTACTTTACTTGTTGTTTTAGATAACTAGATAGAATTGTTGTTGGAACACCAACGTTCTCGAATCGCTAGTCATGTATTATGGGTAAATGTTTGTGAGATTAATAAATCTATAATTTTATAAATTTCTCATTGATCTATATATACCATTGATCTATATATACCAGCACTTTGTGTGGCATTCACCCATGACGGATTTCACCGGCTTTCTCTGCGGGAGTATCAAATTCACAAGCGGTCTCCATATATATATATATATATATATATATATATATATATATATATATATATATATATATATATATATATATATATATGTGTGTGATTTTATGAAGGCTTACCAAAGCATTCCTTTCAGGACACCAATGATCACCATTTTTCTTACAAATATTATTTATTCAAATTAAATGTTTTTTTCCTACACGTGTTTCACTACCAAGCAGTTACTTGCTTGGCAGATCATCAGGGAAATTAAATGTCTGGAATACTGGTTTCAACTGCCGACAATACACAATGTGGCGTTGCAATAGTTGAGGTCACTTAAGAAGAGAAGAGGAAAAAAATGAAAATAAAAGTTAAAATTAAAAAACAAGGAAGAACAACGATAAAAAATAAAGTCCTAGAAAAGTCTTAGAAAAGTAGCTCGTGCATTATTTCTGCCAACAAGCAAATATATATATATATATATATATATATATATATATATATATATATATATATATATATATATATATATATATATATCCCAGTCAGAGGAAATTACGACGTTAGGTTTTTCGGTTCTTACAAAGACGTTTCCACGTCTTCCTACATACAGCGCCTGGTATTCCTAAATGGTCACCCATTTAGTCCTAACCAGGCTCAACGTTGTTTAACTTCGATGATCTTACAAGAACCGGTGTGTCAACATGATTACGCCGCATTGATCTATATACTTGCAATACGATATTTTATGTGTAACGACCTTATAACATTATTGACTGCTCGTTTTAAAATTCTTCATTTATATATAGTATTTACATGTTTCGGACTGTTATCATATTCACAACGTTTCGGCCGTTATAATGTCCGGTATTATTCATTTTCCTGTTGTTGTAGTCGGTAACTTTCTGGGAATTTCGAACTGAATCCTTTACTTACCTTTGTCAGTTAGTTTTCTGACGTTCTCTCAGCGGGTATTGAACTCACAATGTTCTGGTATAATTCATTCTAAAATAGCTTAAAATCAATATATATTACTAGAAATATGTGACCCGTTAGATTATCCATTGTGCTCGGGTTGGATTGTTTTAGTTTGAAAAACTAGTTAAATATTTTTTTAATAAAAAGATAAAATTTAAAATTAGTCTCTCTCTCTCTCTCTCTCTCTCTCTCTCTCTCTCTCTCTCTCTCTCTCTCTCTCTCTGTTAGCTCTCTCGCATCTTTATTTTCTATCCAGCTGTGGGTTTAATAGTACTAATACTCATTGTGCTATTTCCTATTATTTATAATGGACTATTCCAATCGTCTATGTTATTGTTAGTTTTATTACTTTTCACTGTTAATAAAGAGATGGAGAGAGAGAAAGAGAGAAAGGGACGGAAGTCAGACTGTAAAAAATAAAAGCGAGAATCAAACAACATAGAGTGGGAAAGGGCGAGAGTAATAGACAGAAACTTAGTAAGAAATGTATGCCTCTGTGAGTAAATTGCAAATTACGGCTAATTAGTACAATTAAAATGGTGTCTTCGAATCATAACTCCATCCAAAAACAATGAAATATTTTAACATTTATGTTGTGTGATTAATTAAAATATATATTTGAAATGCATTAGGAAAACAAACATTGGTTAACTCGGCTTCAGTATAGTAATAGATATATTTTTCTGCAGTGAGATCACGTGTGAGATCGGCTCCATTTTTTACTAAATTAGCGGCAATACCGTTTCTTTTTTGGCGCTTAATGTTTACTATAATGATGCAATTGAATAGGTAGACAGAGAAAACGGTGTTACTTTATGATACTATTTTCCTCATTTTGGTTACCTTTCTAGTTCCTGGTGATACCAGATCAGGCTGCCCTGTGGCTCCCTGAGACGAAATTCACCTACATTGACGTTTTTTTTTTGTTTTTTTTTTTTGTTTTTTTGTTTGTAAAACTTAATTATGTTCTACAAAACCAAAACCAAAAACAACAGCCGCTCTCCCTTTCTCCCTCCCCTTTTTTATTTTTATTTTTCCTACCCTACTCCCGGTCCTGGATATGACCTTAAACTACATCCGATGGTGAGATCCGGCTTACGGACTTTGGGGAATGTGGAGCCTCCTCTTAATTACCATTGCTCCCAGGTCCACCCTGACCCGGAGTGGTAGTACCTGTTAGGGTCCCAACTATGGGTTAAATAGAAACAGATATTAAAAGGGGAAAGAAACAAAAAAGAGAAGAAAACAAGACCAGATTCGGCATTAAATAACCCAAAAAGGGTTGATATGCCGTAAAACAAAACTACCAAACTACCAAACCTTTCTAGTTCAAATCCCTGGCGATAACAATTTTGAAACCATGAAGTATGTCAAATACCGTTTAGAATTTTTTTTTTTTTTTTATTATTAAACGAGTTATTGACGGTACAGCTACAACGGAGAAAAATAACGACCCTTTTCCTCTGAAGCATGGTGGAACTTTTTCCCTTTAATTGAAAGTATAGTTCCAATTTGGGAAACAGAAGAGAGGAAGACTCAATAATTAATGGATCGGGTGTGACCCTTGAAATAATGGTAATATTTCGTCTAACGACTACTGTTAATTTAGCTCCAAACTTTCGGACACAAGATGCATAACTTACAAGAACTCCTATCATTCCATGGTCAGTAAGAAAGAAAAGATTCCGTTACAAATCTTGTCTCCAGCAACAAACATCAAAGAAATTCCCCTAACGTTATCTGGCTCAACTTGCATGATCCTTATTTTAGATATGGCTAAATATTGGATCCTTACATGCAGGTAATGGAAAAGAGAGAACCAGGAACATTTCTTGTTCTTATTTTGTTCGGCTAATATTTTTATATCCAGCTTTGTTTTATTCTAATAATGGACGGGTTCATATTAGAAATTTTAACCCTTAAATGATTTTTGTCTCAAATATGACACATTCCAACAAAAATGCCTATTTAATATAATACTCAACGAAAATGTGTCAAACGGTAACGTGTTTCACATCTGCAACGAGCCTGTTGGCAAGTGTGATAAAATGTCTTTAAAACCAATATTAAATAATCAAGCATTTAAGGGTCAATTTCATATATTTATTTGTTTATAAACAAACAGATGAAATCTGAATAATTTTGTTATTAATGAATTGTCGAAATTTAAAATTCAATCCAGAATAGTAGAATTCATAAATATTTCTAAGGTTAGAAAGCAGTTGTATAAAATCGAGTATTCATATGATGATCACCGATTTAATATTTGTAGTTTCCGCTTTCCTGGAAATATTTCTCTACTGTTGTTTTCCTATATAGTAATATCGGTGTAAGTGCAGTTAGCAAGCCTTTAACTTGGCGATTGCTGTTTTATTTTTTGTTTTCGTTTTCTTACTTGGTTTCACTGTTGTTATAAAAGTATTTTTCTGTTACGGTGATTAGTGTTTTATATACAGACATTTTATTGCATTCATTTCGCTACAATAAATGTAAAACATTTTATGTAATAGACTAGATTGCTCTATGTTGAAAACTGCGCACAAATGAAAATAAAAAATAAAATTAATACTTTTAACAATAACAAATAACTTTTTTAACTACTGATGTTTTTATTTCATAACGTCTTTAATTAGATTCGATTTGTGTGCTGTTTTAGGGGCTTTCTTTTAACGTAGTTCACCCCAAACAAGGGAGCCGCCACTGTAGACGTACTGAGAAGAAGGGTGAGATTTTTGGGGAGTGTCAACCTTAATTGGGAACTGTGCAGCGAGATTTCTGTTTACATTAGTTTTACATTTCTGCATGTCAGTATAGTCAGGAAAACAGGGAACAGGGAGGGAGTTCCAGAGTCCAACAGCACGATGAAAGAAGCCTTTGGAGTAGAAAACCTTTCGGCATCTGGGGGCCACCACAGTGAATAGATGGGATTTGGCAGATTGTCGGGTTGGTTTAGTGAATTTACGTCGTGGGGGTACCAGAGCAGGAAGCTCATCAGAGCGCAATTGAAGTACTTGTAAAACAGACACAACGAAGCTACATTGCGGCGATGGAACAGGGGCTGGAGTTTGATAGATAGTGAGGGGCCTATCAAGTTGACAACTCTCTTTTGGATCTTGTCTAAGAGAGAGAGAGAGAGAGAGAGAGAGACTAGTGGGTGATGCCCCAGTCCAGATGTGGCAACAATACTCCATACATCGGAAGATGGTGGCTTTGTAGAGATACAGGAAAATGTCAGGTGTGATGAGTTTACTAGCACGATAGAGGGAGTCCGCCTTCTTTGCTGCAGCCTTGGCAATGTCTTCAATGTGTTTGTTCCAATTCATGTTACCTTTAAAAGGTTAGACCGAGGAGTTTGAATGATGAACTTTCAGATAGGGTGTTATTTGCCATGACAATCGGTGGTTGGAGAGGTTTCTTGTAGTTATTGAAGGAAAGAAGCTTTGTCGGTATAAAAAGTTACCAACCATTTATGACCCCAATCCACTACAGCCTGGGGGTCATTTTCTAAGGATTCGGCCATTGCCTCGGATATGATCGCGTCCGTTTTGCCCACATGACGAGAGTAGAGCGTGGTGTCGTCAGCAAATAAACCAATCACAGACTCAATGTCATCAGAGAGATCGTTTATGAAGATCAGTAACAATAAAGGTCCAAGGATTGATCCCTGTGGTACACCAGCATTTATGTCATGTTGCTTAGATAGACGGCCATCGAGAACAAACTGGATCTTTCTTTTGGTTAGGAAGGATCAAATAATATTAAGTAATTTCCCAGTAATACCGTATAAGCATATTTTCAGGAGAAGCCCTTTATGCCATACCTTGTCAAAGGCCTAGAATATATAATGCGCTACTGCCCTAGCTTCAACTGCCTTGTCGAGTGTATGATACATGCGTTCAGAAATGAACGTTAGGATATCTGCAGTAGATCGTGCTTGTCTAAATCCATACTGACGGTCAGAAAGAAGTTTAGCATTAACTAAGAGCCGGACTATCGCTAGATTGATTAAGGATTCAAAGATTTTAGCAAAGATCGGGAGTAGACTGATTGGGCGATAGTTCTGAGGATCGGTTCTATTCCCAAAATTCTTGTAGACTGGTACCAAAGAGCCAATTTTGCAGCTATCAGGGAAACGAGATTCCGCTAGGCATTTATTGTAGAGTTTCGAGAAGACAGGGACCAGCTCAGCAGAGCATGTCTTTATTACTATTACAGGTATAAGATCAGGCCCACAAGCTTTGGAGGTGTCAAAGTTTTTTATTATGTCTCTGACCTGAGATGGGGTGATGACCAGGTTCTCAAGTGTGGCTTCGGTCCGCAATAGGAAATTAGGGAGGGGGTGGTTTTCTGAGTCCAAAGTGGAGTTAGAGGCGAAACGCTGGGCAAGTAGTTCAGCCTTATCAGTTGCCGTGCAAACGACATCATTATGGTTTGATAGTGGGGGAATCGTTGATTGACCATTGTTCACACTATTGTAGATTTTCCAGAAATCGCGAGTACCTACTTTCTGTGACTGAATGCGTTTTTTGTTAACACAGTATACCTTCTCTTTGCTTCACCTATCACGGCCTTACAATTAATTTTCGGAATGCTTGCTGCCTCTCAGCAATAGCAACTGTACATTTCGAAATGAATCATTGCGGATAGTGGAGCTCGCTAAAGAATTTTCGCATGGGAACATAGGCTTCAATGGCTGCTTTGACCCATTCAGTTAACTCATTTGCATACTGGTCAGCAGGGAATGAGAAGGTTTCCCTCCATGGGGCGTCGCTGATGTGATCTATGATTGACTCAAAATCAGCCTGCTCGTAGTATCTCGTTATTTTGAGCAACGGCTCATCAGCTTTTGGATGACTTTTTAGAGTGATATGAATCATTAGCACAATGTGACCAGCATTCCCGAGTGGGCTATCAGCTTTCGTCACACAAGCCTCGGGCATTGAGGTCAAGAAAAGGTCTAGAAGTGAGGCTTGCTGGTCTACTTGATCTGGGATGATGGGTCGGGAAATCGACAGTCTGAGAGAGGGAGTGAGCTAAGGAGAAATTATACGTAGAGTTGCCGGCTGCGTCAGTAAGGCTGGAGAATCTCAACCAGTCCCGGTGGTATGCATTAAAATCCCCAAATACATGTCAGTTAGATAAAGTTAGTGGCTGTATTTTTTTATGGAAATCGGTTACGAACAAATAAACACACTGTTTTAGTTATTCAGCTGCTACTGCTACTACTATGACAACGATATATCGTATTGTTACATTTTAATTGTGTATTTATTTAATCCAATTGTTAATCTTAAGAATAAAACCTTGTAGATTTGTTTAGGAATATTTAAGTTTTATTTTATGAATGAATATATAATTCACATTTAATTAATTCATAAAAATGTTATGTAAGAATTCAATTTATGAGTAAATCTACAGGATAGCATACATTTACTAATATATATAAAGGATGATTGGATAAAGTAGATATGAGTAAATACATGCACCTAGGTTCCACTTGAATATTATCAAAACTTGCAAAGTATAAGGAGAAAAATCGAATAAGAATGTACGGGTTAAAACGAAGGTTTTTTTAATGTTTTAGAATCATTTGTATTGAAATGTATTAAATCTACAGAAATATGAGGAGACTCTACATCATAACGTTAATGGAATGATGAATGTTAGTTGTAAAAAGATCTTAGGAGATAATTTATTAAAAATGAACACGTTCTTATTAGCGATTTTTTTATACTTATCAACATGTATTTAAATATTTTTTTATTGCGGCGGAGTGGGAAAATATTAGGCTAGATAAATACGATAAAACATATTTCAACAAGAACACATTAACGTAATATTGAATAATAATGGTATCATTGTGTGCAGTGCTCAGATGCATTAAAACGTATCAAAGATGCACGTGCGCATGTGCATTGTGCATTGTGCATGAGGGCATCAAGTGTAGTTTTGGCGAATTTTGGAAAGCATAAGGATTTTAAAGAATTCAGTTTCTCGGCAGTACACAACTGATGCAGGCAGTTTCTCTCATGCTTCAGCAATTCTGAGCGTGAAAAAAGAGGTATTCAAAAATCATGGGATCAGAGCTGTTTTCTGACTTTGTAGACGTGTCCACGTCTCTTAGACACGTAGCGACCAACAAGGAGCTCAGGATTGTCGTTGGCGAGATGGCTAATAGATTTGTGAACGTTTATTAAGTCAGTTACTAAACGTCGAAACTTCAAGCTTTGAGGAGCAAAGCGTCCAGAGTATGGCATGCGGCTGATGAAAGGCATCCGCTTGGTTGCACGTCTCTGAACGGTCATACAATAAGAATTGTAGCTGGGCCTTTAAATTATTTCTGTACTCTTCAAACTACTTCACTGCTGTAAATCCATCTACTCCTTGCTAATATTTCTTGTGCATCCCATTTCTGACACCATGTTGTATTACGGCTGACATTGCAGTTTCTACAGCAGATATTCTAAAGAACACTTGTTGACAATTTCATTTGATATTAGCTACCGACCTACGTAAATATTTTATTAGGTTATATACATTAAATAAAGTCGTATACAAATCACATACACATTGAATTAATCATTATTAAACTAAATGAATATTCAAGCGCTTAATTATAATATAACCAATGGGAATATAGTTTCATTTAAAAGAGAATTATTATGTAAAAACGAAAATAATATATATGTGTGTGTGTGTGTTTATTATCTATGTACGTATACGTTTCGTCCTTTATACTCGGGACTCATCGGCATAGAAATATGACTATTCACTACTGGTCATGCGATTCGAAACACCGGATTCCGAGTATTTTGCAACTCAATCCCGACGTACAGAACCACTCGGCCAATGCTGAATAGCGAATAAACAGTGATAATTTTAGCACATTGTCGTTTATTTAATTAAGCATTAAACTAGTATAAATTTGATTAGATCGATCCTTTACAATACGTGATGTACAATAAGTATCGCCTTTTAATATCAAAAAATATAAAAATGAGTAGATATGCCGTAAACAACCAATCCTAATTCATAAATTTGGGAAAAGACAAATCGTATTTTAATGTGATAATACGAATAGAAATTGTGCAACTAAAAAGTTGAAGGAAAATATCGATAAAAACTTTTATTTGAATAAAATAAATAATTCCATAATACTAATGAAGATTCGTCAAACAAAACATTGAATGAAAATATATATAAAAATATTATTTGGATAAATGTTGAATGAAAATATTTATAAAGAATCCCCTTCGAATATTATAATAATTCCATCAAACAAAACGTTGAATGCAAATATATATAAAAATATTATTTGGATATCGTAAAAAAATCCTTATTCCTAATAAAGATTCGTCTAACAAAATCTTAATGAAAATATTTATCAAAAATACTCATTGAATATCATAAGTAATTCCATAATACTAAGAAAAATTCGCGTAACAAAACATTGAACGAAAATATATTTGAACAAATACTCTCTGAATATTGTTACCACAGCTATAATACTAATGAAATTTCGTGAATCTAGAACGTTTTAAGAAAATGTCTATAAAATATATTAAACGATGAGATTACACTAATAAATATGAGTCTAGTACACAAGTTTAATAAAAAATAAAATAAAACTCTTTAAATAAATACTCTTTCAATATTATGAACAATACCATATCAATAATAAAGTTTCGTCCAGTTAGAAATTTGGATGAAAATTTCTATAAATAAATACTCTTTCAACGCTAATAAAGATTCGCCAAGTTCTAAAGTTCAATGAACAGATCTATAAACAAATCTATATTTGTTAATGAAGTAACACTAATAAATATGTGTCCATCTAAGATGTCCAATCTGATTTTAATATAATGAAAATATGACATTTAAACTGATACTTTGGAAGATTAGAATTTATTTTCAGTTGCAAAATTAATTTAATTTAATAAAGCGAGGAAGCGGATAGTTAACCTCGGTCTAAATTCATGAAAACACTCTGAAAAAATATGTTTTAAAACTCTCCAAGATTAATTTAATAGTCCATGTAATCACGTAATTGTTTTTTTCTTTTCATTTGCTTTGTTTCATATGGTGGCAAATGTTTATTTCTTTATAGCTACTATTTTTATATAACTTTGAGGAAAGCAAAACTTCTGTACTTGTCCAGATTAGCGTAGCTTCGGTAGTTTCCGGATGTTAACGTAGACGGCCGGAAAATTCCGAAGCACATATCCAACAAGAAAATAAGTAGACGATGAGATAACGTTTTAATTGAATTAATCGCGAAATTCACTGAATGGTAACAAATTGATCAAAGCGATAATAAATTTAAGAACCCTGACCCTAACTCTAACCATAACACCATTTTAACACTTGTTCAGTGAAAAAAAACTCTTTCGTGCAGAAAACAATTGATAACCCTAACCCTAACCCCTTACCCCTTACCCCTAACCTTAACATCGTTTTAACACTTGTTCATTGATGTTTTTCTTCAAAAAAAAATTTACGTGTAAAAAAAACAACATTATTTTTCAGTTGTACATCCAGCCTCATTTTAGATTTTTCGGACGCAGGCCACCGACTCTTTATTCAGCTTTTTTCGGCCGTCTATGTGAACTTCCGGAAATTACCGATGCTAAGTCTATTTTATATTGGGTCTTAATCTGGACAAGTACAAAACTTTCTTTTTAAGAAATAAAACATAATAACTCTACCTTTTCTTAATTCAGTTGTACTAGTTCGCAACTTTAGAAAACAAAAACAAGCAGCAGCTTAACTGATCGATAGTCAATGTTACATATGTCAGATATTAGAGTGTGTGATTTTACTAGTGGATATATGAGTGTATTTGAGTATTATTTGTGTGTATCTATGCACAGATTGCCGATCTGGTGGGTATTTTTATAATTTGCACAATTAGTATAATACAGCGCTAGATATCAGTGGTTACACTGAAAAACTCGAATGTACCCGGAAAGAAAATAAAAATAAATCCAGGAATAGAGGCCGTAAAATAATATGGTTCAATCTACCTTACTGTCAACTATCTAAAATCAACATCAGTAAAGTGTTCTTGAATCTAATAGACAAGCATTTTAACGCGAACAATCCTTTAAGTAAGGTATTCAACAGAAAAACTATTAAAATTAGTTACTCTTGTACCAAGAACATTGATAGGATAATTAGCACCCATAATCATAAAATATTAAATAATTCTAATAACAATAAGGCTATAGTAAATAAATGTAATTGTAAGGTGATTAATGAATGCCCACTGGACGGCAACTGTAAAGTAGAGTGCGTTGTTTATAAGACCACGATATGTCCGGAAGATAACAACAGGGATAAGAAAGTATACATCGGCATTTCTGCGGGAAACTGGAAACTATGTTTCTATGACCACAAACACTCATTCGTAAACCCAGAACTTAAAAACAAAACGAGGTTAGCGAAACAGTGGTGGCTACTGAAAAATGAAAAGGGATCACCAGTGGTTTCTTGGTCAATCCTATGTTATTCTAACATTTCAAATGGATTTAGGTAAAGATGCAATTTGTGCTTGCAGGAAAAAATAACAATCCTGAAATACGAACACGGTAATCTTCTGAATAAAAGAGATGAACTAATGGCAAAATGCATACATAAATGTAAATTTAAAATAACCAACAACTCGCAATACGGATAAAATTTAGATCAGTAGCGGCGGAGATACTGAATTTGATCTGACTAAATTGTTCTGTTCCTTTAATCCCCTTCTTTATTCTTTATCTATGTATCTCTTTATTGCAACATGACTATCTACATAAGTATAGATGTTAACTTGTATATATGTATATATGAGTGTGTTTGCGTATATGTATATATGTATATGTGCATGTGTAGGTGTATGTATATATATATATATATATATATATATATATATATATAATTTACATATGTTTGTAATTGTATGTATATATTTGTATGTATATTATATATGTGTGTATATATGTATGCATATGTGTGTATATGTTGTGTATGTGTGTATATATTATTGTATGCATGTGTATGTGTGGGTGTATGTATGTATATATGTATGTATGTATGTATGTATGTATGTATGCATTATGTATGTATGGGGTAATATGTGTATATGTGCATGTGTGTGCATGTATGCATAGATATGTAATCATTATATATTTCTCATATATATATTTTTTTATGGCTGATATATATATATATATATATATATATATATATATATATATATATATATATATATTTATAGCTTTTATAGATACTATTAATATTGTCAATATTTTCTTAAATCTTATTATGATTATCATTAATATTGGTATTATTATTATTATCATCATGTGGCCTAATGATTTGTTTTGATTGATCAAATGGGCTATCATATGATATTATTATTGTTAGTATTAGTATTGATATAATTATTATTATTATTATTGTTATTATCATATAATTTGATGATTTATTTTAATGTGTAGTTCGAACTATTGTTGATAATGTTACCAATCGATTTCTTAGAGTTTATTATTGTTATTATCATATAATTTACTTAAAATAATATGGTTTTACGATTTTTTTCTTCAGAAAACACGTTAATTTTTTTAGGGTGAATTAAATTGTTTTATTTATGGATTGGTATGGACTGGATATATATATATATATATATATATATATATATATATATATATATATATATATATATATATATATATATATATATATATATATGGCTGTGCGTGTGTATATATGCCTGTGTATGTATATATATATATGACATGGTCTCTGACCTTGGATGGCTGTTGTCTGTTTTCAAATCTTTCCTTTTCTTATATCTCTCCCTACCCTGAGATGTTTCTTTGGTCGCCAGACAGTGGACGTTGATTTTCACGTTTTCAGAGACGGGGTTGGTGTTGGTGACATCTAGACACGCTGACCTTGTATCTTGAGAGACATTGAATACCCTCCCTGCCTCCTTACAATTCCCCTCCTCCCTCTCTCTATATATGGCCCTTTCCCCCTCTCTATATTGTATTCTGTCTTAAATCGTGTAATTCCTCCTTCTCTAACATTATAGATTAAATATGCTTCAAATTTTCCCCTTTTTCTCTAAATATGTATTAGATTTGTCGTCGTCGTCTCTCCCTTTATTTATATATATATATATATATATATATATATATATATATATATATATATGTGTGTGTGTGTGTGTGTGTGTGTGTGTGTGTGTGTATTTGAATTGCTGAGTGTGAATTTCTCTTTTCTCATTTTCAAAAATGTAATCATCTCACTTGGATGCTGACAATGCCACAAGGTTGAACTAAATTATTTCATCGATGATTATGTGATTTCGTGTTACTATATTTTATTATATACATATATTATCATATACATATATATATGAGTGATTTGTGTAGAAGACAAGCAATCAAAGGGTCAAAATAAAACGGCAGTAGGACTATGATATATCGGTTCGTGAGAACGGAAGTCTACCATGCCAGTAAGCGAATATAGTAACTGATATGATGGGCAAGGAACTTTTGGGATAGAATCTTCGTTGGTCGTTGAAGAAGCGACCAAGACAGCGTACGTATTAAAAATGAATTAACGATCTTGTATTCTCTCTCTCTCTCTCTCTCTCTCTCTCTCTCTCTCTCTCTCTCTCTCTCTCTCTCTCTCTCTCTCTCTCTTCCTCGCTCACTTCCTCTTTTTCTTTCAGTCTATGATATTATCATAATTACGGCCGATGTAGAAAGCCTACATTAATGTAAATACTCGTGGCATGATTAGTGGTGCAACTCAAAAAATCTATTCGCCTTCTCGATGCGGTATTGTCGAATTAATTACTTTTTTTTACTATGCGAAAAGTATATCTGACGACACTTGATTCAGTTGTACAACCCAACAACAGTTTAAACAGACGTGTATAGCGAGAACGCCTCGGTCGGGAAGGAGAACAGCAAATAAACAGACGCACGTATTGAAGGTATGGTTTCGGATAAGATTATTTATGAGATAACGTGAGTATTATTATTAATTTATTTAAACTGCTCGTTTCATTCGTGAAACTGATATTTTAAATCTAAGTGCAACAGCCCGATTAACCGACGAACTAACTTATTGAAATTCTCATAGAGATGCGAAGACACATCTAAAAATACACTAAATGCAATAGCTGTGATTTTATTTATTTTTAAAGGCCTGAATTATAGAAAACATTAGGCAAATATGATCTGCTGCAGTAAAGTGCATACTCAGTGTGTTCATCTCAATTCATAAGTGCATATTTTTGAACAGTAAAACATTTTGTTGATTTTTCATTACGTCTTTTGTATATCTTCAGCAAAAAGCAATTTCCATGAGCAGAGTTTCTTTCCAAGAACAGGCCGTCTGTCGAACGCAATACGACGTTGCTGCCTTTCAACTGACTACAATTTGGTCGTTTTTAAGTCCAATGTTAACAAATTATTGTTGAGCCGTCCTCTTAAATAATCAAATTCTACCCAGATTTAACCATTATCTGCAATTCTCCAGGTGTTTGTCTCAACAGACCTTCGAGTTGCTTTTTTCACAAAACCTAAAATAAATATGCAAATTTTTCTCAACAAAAATTTACAGCAATTTCTTTTGTGTTTAGCGAGTTATCATGATTATTTATGTAATAATAATTGCACTAAAGTCATGTAATGTAAGTAATGTTGTTTTAAAACAAGTTTTACTTAATTAGTATTTTGAACTGGTGTTGCTGTTTTTTTTTATTTTGACAAATATTCTTTAATTACCTCTGAAATTTAAAGTAAATTATTTTTTTAATAGTATTTTATCAATCTGATTTTAATTAACTCCACCCAACAAGTTATGTACATCGGTCGAATATGTTGTTATGTTTGTTCATGTAGAGCCTAACTTCCACATTGCTTGACCATTCGTCCCCAAACTTGGTCAAAATACCAGTCATGGTCTAACATAGAACTGATTCAACTTTGGGATATCTAGGTCAAAGATCAAGACTACTGAAAAATTAGAAGTCACATTTTCTGCGATAATTTCGGTTGTGTTCGTCACAAAGATTGGCTACTTGTGCAATATAGTAGCCGCAGCTTAGATAATCTTTATGTTTGACATTTAATCTTGACAAGCGATTGCTTGATATTTTGAAAGAATTTCAACTTACATTGTCAGGCCGAAGTATGCAGACTCACAACTGACCTATATACTTTACAGATTTTATTTTATAGTGATTTTTATTCCAACTGAAACGGCTCAAAATTTCCTTCTGACTGAACTTAAAAATATATTGACATTTTAAATTTAAATTTAATAATTTAATATGACACTCTGAAATTATTAACATTTTATCATACGAAAAGTAATTATGAACAAGAACATAAGTCTGCCGTGACAATGTAAGTTTAAATTCTGTCAGAATGTCAAACTTGACCGGAATTTTAATTGCCTACAATAGATACCAAATAGCAAGTCTCTTGCATTGGTTACATGTAAAATGACACAGATTAGACCTAAATTATCCAAAAATCAAATGTTTTGTAAATTACAAACAAAAAGAAAATAAACTTTATTTTGTGAGTTTAAAGTAGAACTTTATAATAGTTACGCTTGAGTGGTCCTAAAGTCAGAGTCCAATGTTTGGATTGAAAATCGATCAATTCCACGACATGGAGCATGTTTGTTTAAATTGATGTTTTCTATACACATCACGTATTTTTCTACAAGACGTAAGTGTAAAAGTCGAACGAATCATCGTCGACTTTTAAAACTTTTCTGAAACTAACAACATAGGTTTATGTGCAATAGCCTCAGGGTTATTAATTCACTAGGTGTTAACAGTAAAGTAACGGGTAGTTTCTTGTATATTTTAACTAATCAGGCATTCAAAACGATTTGCCAAATTGGATCTGAGTTCATAGTTCATTTGTAATGTTTGCCTCTTGACTTCTTATGTCATCCAAACTGAATCATATATTTGCAAAAGATTTCCCCCAAGCATGCAACGTTATCTCTTTTCCTACCGTTAAACTCTTAAACTCCACACTTGACAACTTCTATTATATATTGCTGCCACTGGGATGCTGTGTGGGTTTCAAGTAGTGAAACAATCGTGGCAAATTGTTTAAATGTATACTAGCTTCAATACCCGTCCAAGGCAGATTTCCATCTTTAATTCGTCGTTAAAATGAACCCTAAAGAAGATTTCTAAGAAGACAGTTGATATGAAGAAAGCAATTGGAAAACCAACATGCAGGATGCGAACTATATTGTCACTAGTTTGTTCAGCTTAAACTCAAACACACAGAGGCGGGATACTTACTAGTCACCATCGACGGGATTGAGTTGCTGCACTCGCATGTAGGCTCTCAACTACAACCTGCCTTTCTGCCTGATTCTGAAACAATCCTGCAGCTGAAACAACGTGGAAAATCATACTACCTTATTTAATGATATTTACTTTGTATATATATATATATATATATATATATATATATATATATAGGATAGTTTGAATTTCAGGACAACCTGACATTGGGATATTTTCCCTGACCAAATATCATATTGATTTTTGATAACTTCGACTGAAGTAAAATGAAACAAAAAATAATAAACATAATGTATATATATATATATATATATATATATATATATATATATATATATATATATATATATATATATATATGAAAATTAATTATCCAGAGATGCGCGCGTTTCGCTGTCCTTAGAGCGTATCATCGTGGCCATAGCTGGACTCAAAACCGACTATATATACGTATATATAATTTATTATTAATTCATGCATATGCACATATTATATTATCAAGTAATATAACATATTGCGCATGTATGTTTAGTATTTACTTCAACAGTGCTCAATACGTCAATAGAGCTGAGTAGTAAAAAAAAATATTTATATGGCAAGTAAGATATACAGAAACGTTCATATTTCATTCCCGAAGGAGATCATAATGCATTTAGTTTTATATTTGGTCCCCGTTTATACCTTTATACATTTATTTTTCTTACATATATATATATATATATATATATATATATATATATATATATATATATATATATATATATATAAATCCCTATTTTAATGTATATACATACATATAATATATTGCGTATATATATTATCAGTATTTACTTCAACAGTGCTTAATACGTGAGTAGAGCTTACCGGGTAGTATGAAAATATATTTATGGCAAGTAGGCTACACAGAAACGTTCATATTTGATTCTCGAAGGAAATCATTGAGCTGATGATTTCTTCCGGAAATATGACATGAACTTTACTATATAGCTTACTTGCCATAAATATATTTTCACTATATATATATATATATATATATATATATATATATATATATATATATATATATATATATATATATATATATATATTATTTTTGTAAAAACATAGATATGTAATCGTGGTCTCCAGCAATAGCCCAAACAGGAGAGTTGAAATAGGAATTTTAACATTTTTCTAGGATATGTCAGAATACTGCAGTTAAACATAAGCTCAATAATAAATGTGTTATATCGATTAGAGCTTTCATATATTAATAGAATACAATTAGAAATATTGAAAACATATGTAATACAATTTTAAATCTTTAAATTGAATTCAAGAAATAAATATCCCAAAACGTCTTCTATACGTACGCACATTTCCGGGATTCAGCTTTATTTCTTATCAAATTTACATTTTTGTAAAATTTCAAATAGATTATTCCAAATTAGAGTTTAAATTTTACAATAATGTAATTTTGATTATGAATAAAGTTGAATCTCGGAAACTTGTGTACATATAAGTGACATGTTGTGGTATTTATTTCTGGAACCCGATTTGAATATTTGAAATTCTAATTAAAATGTTGGTAATATTTCGAATTCTAACCTATTAATATATATATATATATATATATATATATATATTATTTCCATAATTACCATATAGATAGATAGATAGATAGATAGATAGATAGATAGATAGATAGACAGATAGACAAAAGCATACAGTGTATTCACGGCTTGTAAGTAAGTGCTACTTTGACAGTAAATTAACCTTGGAAACGAAGACCTTTTTTAATAAAAGAAATTAAATAATCTTTAACTTTTGTTTAATCGATGATAAACTGAAAAAATATTTTGAAAAAAATTCGCTGTAAATATTTTTGGTGGGGAGGGAGCGAAATTTCGTTCAATATTTTTAAGCGAAAAAATGGTACTACTCCAGATGAAGTGCCTAATTTCCGTGACTGCTCGGCGGCAACGATCGGGCAGGTTGCAGAAGCGCCCAAGATCTGCCGAGACGAAAACGAGGCTGAAGCAGAGCTGACCGATCAGGTTGCTGCCAAATCATCTGCGCTCAGCACAACAAAACAAGTGGTAGGAAGACCTTTCGAACCGGCCGCAAACGTATCCATAAACCCTGACCCTCGACGAGAAAATATATGAAATTTGAATATAAAAAAGCAACTATTTGTTAAATAATTTTTTTAAAAACGATAAAAATGTATTTCTTGGGTAGAGTTTAGAAAGAAACAAAGTATTTATTGGTTCTAAAGATCGGAAATCAACCAGTGCCATGACGAAGAACCTGTTAGTTCAAGATTATTTTAGCTTTAGACCATATCCCATGATACGGTGTGTGCGAGAAAAAGAGAGGGGAAGATTTATAATGATAGTGTGATTAATCCAAGTATGATTTTGTTTTAATTTAAAATATGTTTCTTGACTAAAAATGGTGAATTTCTATAAATTAAAAAAATAAAACTAATAAGCGCATCTAAATTATAGGTTTTTATCATAGTTGTAATATTTCGGTTCATCCTCTACTCTTTATCAGAATATGTTTTACTTGATAAAAACAAATAGAAGAACTTTAAAAGCAATTGCACATCAGATACTTTTACGAGTCGTTTGCGTTGCGACTTCCTTTTTTTTTTGGTCTTTCACAACCAAAACTTGCGTTAACGGTTTGTATATAACTTGTTTGTTTGTTTGTTTGTTTTAACCTTCTGGAGAATTTACGTCAAAAATCCACGTTTGATTTGCAAACATAATTTCTCTGTAATAATTATTTATTGCTTTCATCATGTATTCTAACATTTTTTTATGTGCGTATTATATGTTCTTATTTCTAGTTAATGCAGGGAATTTGATTATATCTAAAGAAAATGACTTTTATAATCTCTAAAACCTGTATATTAAAAACATGTATTTATGTCAGTTATATCTGCGTGCATTGTAACAATAATTTACTGTTTAAACATTTGCATATACCATATTAAATAAACGGATAATCTAATATATAAGATTTTCGATTTATACCGAAACAGCTTCCATCCTAAAATATCAATATTTCATTCTAAATAGCATTTTCTTTTCTTTATTGTGTGACCATGTCTTTAATAAGGAAATTATAATTTTATTTGATTTCTTTGCAAAAATCACTTATTCGCACTTTCGCAGGAAAGCCATTACATGATGATGTCTAGATTTCTAAGCAAAACTTAAATAATGTAAGGTAAATAACTTATATTTTCACTCAAATATTATAATGAGTTATCTGCCTTACATGCGTATTTCTTTTTCCATGGCTTCCCTATGTTATAACATGATGTGACTACTTCGCGTGTTCCAGTGTGTATCGCTTGTACGTGACTTACACATTTTTTTATCTAATATTCATTGAAAAAAATGTTATTTATTTTTTAGAATAACTTGTAGAATGTGCAAACAAAAAAAAACTACTAGTTAGATCAATAGAAAAGAAAGTTAGTAAAACAAAATAAAATAGTTCGGTTTAGTAATAAATTCCGCCAATGACGGACATTTGAAAATAATATTGTCCATGGATGTTTCACTGTTTGAATAATAACAAAAATGTACCATGATTCCAAGCGAAGAAAGTAAGCCTAACCTTAACTATCGATCTGTAAGAATAAAAGAACATAAATGATTTCGTCCGAATATTTTTCAAAGATTACTGCCGCCATTTTTTCTTCGAGTTCGGATATGTTTATTTGAAACTGTCTGGCTCTGCCCGCTCGCTATCGCTTCGCAATTTAATTTCTATTCACTATTTGAGATTATCGAAACGAAACTAATCGATAAGAAAAAGAATACAAAATTATAGTAATTAAATTATAAATAGAAATCGCCGAATAAATTAAATGAAAATATTGAAAAGGTTTTCATTCGATGAAAAGTCAGTTAAGCAATCGAGATGTCATTAAGATTAATCTCATACAATTAAATTTTTATAAGTGATTATTCTTTTCATTTATTTTTGTATTATTATCAGTTATTATTATGATTAAGCCTCCATCGGAAGCGATCCGGATGCGCGTATGTTCACCTTTATTATATAGAAAGAATATTGCCATGAAGTATCTGCTGTATGTCAAAAAATGTTTGTTGGATGTAAATTTTAATATTAAGTTTTACAAAGAATTCTGAACAGTAGCTTTTCAATTTACAATGCGTGTTAAATGTCGTGTTTATGTTTTATGACATATCAACTTTTTATAGTTATTTAATGCTGACACAAGATCGTTACTTGGAAATATTCATTGCGTACGATTTATTGAATACAAATTGCTATTTTAACCATACCTTTTTTGATAATTGTGGGTTCATATCTTTCTCAATTCTATTCGTGGATAAATGATCATAATCTCATATATAAAGGACAGTTGTCTGCATATGTGTATGTATGTTTGTATATCCAGCTAGAACTGAAGAAATACGCAACAAATAGCCATAAAAGATGATATTTTCTAAATCGGCCATCTTTTAGCCGTATAATATCGAAAGATTGGAAAAAAACATTAATTCCTTGATGTAGAATGTAGACACAAAATTTGTCATAGGTGACAATTTATTTTGTTTTCAGTACACCGAAAATGAGTAGACATCACACCGGAAGTTAACAATCAAAACTCATAGTGAAATTTCTTCACTGCATACTTCACTCATCAAAATAATCATTTCGCTGCATTTTTATATGACGGATTAAGGTCACTAAAACATATTTTTTACTAGACTGAGGCAACCTTTGCGCCTTCTTTTTATTTAATTTCGTATTTTTCAACTTCAACGATTCCTTTTTGTAATTTTTTATTTTACTTTTTTAACAGACAGAATACTACACATTACGTTTCCAAAAATATTGCTTTTCTTTATTCATAAAATGTGTTTACATTTATATTGAAAACGTATTCATTTAAAAACATAAATTCATTCTTCGTGAAAAAAAACACGCTAAACTTTTACACGTGTTTCTATTGACTTTGAACCGAATCAAATTACTTGCCTTCTACGTAAAAAAATCGCTGGTATAAAGTGATTATTTTATTTTAATTAATAAGAAATATAAACTTTTATCAAAGTAGTTTTATTTTTCTTGATTGTTAGTAAAAAACATTATTTATTTATAAACAAATGTTTTTTCTTAGTAAAATAAAATTAACTTCGAGGATAAGAATGTTTCATGTCATCATGTCATATGTTGTTTAATTACGTAAGAAAGGGTTAAAACAAAGGTACAAAATAAAAGTGTATTTCTTACTCGCGGCAAAGGGTGCGTTTTTTTACTTTGCTGCTGATAAAAAATTCATTCATTATTAAATAAAAATCCTTCTTTAAGTCTGCTTTGAACAGAAGGCTATTTTGGATTTTACAACAGTCATAAAGCGGCATGTCTCTTCTGGTAGAAGCATCGGTTTACGGCATATACATGTGCAATGTTTATACTTGGTCTTTTATACAGACTTTTATTTATTGGTTATGGTAAACATCTATTACTACGGATCATAAATTCTGTAATAGTCAAAAGAAATATATTTGTGAATATTTATTCAGAAATGGGTAAAATTCTACCTTAACACAGAATGCTAATCTTTCAACCCTAAAAATAAGACAATTATTTAGGTGATAAGATGTACACAGCTTGGAAAACTTGGCATAAAAAATTAAAATTAACAAAACAATTAGTTTAGAATACAGAGTGGCGGATCAGTTTCATATACAAATTTTAGGTGATTATATGTACAGACTGAAAAACTTGATCGTAAAAAGAAAACAACTATTTAAATGGGGGGATCAGTTTCGTATATAATTTTAACGTAAAATGATCACCCATTTCCGAGCTAGTAAAGGTAAGGATAACCCACGTCCTAACTGGATAGCGGGGTGGGGAAACGGGGAAGAACGAAAGATAGAGAGGTGGATTGAGATAGGTAGCGAGAGTTTTAATATAAAGATGTTACACACATATTTTAACCTCTTTTATTTTGTTTTTATGTCACCGGGCAACGCCAGATACCCCTTTCAATGTTCTTATGTACTAATGTGAAGCTGAAATGCCGACTTACTCCTAAAGGAGAGTTTTCTGTGAGTATGTCCAGAAAGATGAAATGGGCTAGGCTGCAGAGAGCGAGGGGGAAACCTGGGGGAGGGGCAATGCTAGTTTAAAATAAAGGTAAAATAAAATAATGACGGCATTCTTAGGAACTATCGGATGAAATATTTAGCAGATTTTTATATGCATATTTATATAGTATTAATATTATATATGTCCTTGCAATGCTTTTTTAAAGGGTTTTTTTTACGCTTTAATAAAATTTTATTCCAGGACAAGAAATACAATTTCAAACCAACAATAAATAAACAATCATGGCTGCCATTGTGAATACAAACCAAAACAAGTCCAATTATTTATAAAACAATAATGTGAGAGAAAGAGAAGCAAAGAGACAGATACAGACATAAGTAGATAGAGAGGGGGAGAGAAAGAAAGAGAAGCAAAGAGACAGATACAGACATAGGTAGATAGAGAGGGGGAGAGAAAGAAAGAAAAGCAAAGAGACAGATACAGACATAGGTAGATAGAGAGGGGGAGAGAAAGAAAGAAAAGCAAAGAGACAGATACAGACATAGGTAGATAGAGAGGGGGAGAGAAAGAAAGAGAAGCAAAGAGACAGATACAGACATAGGTAGATAGAGAGGGGGGGAGAAAGAAAGAGAAGCAAAGAGACAGATACAGACATAGGTAGATAGAGAGGGGGAGAGAAAGAAAGAAAAGCAAAGAGACAGATACAGACATAGGTAGATAGAGAGGGGGGGAGAAAGAAAGAGAAGCAAAGAGACAGATACAGACATAGGTAGATAGAGAGGGGGAGAGAAAGAAAGAAAAGCAAAGAGACAGATACAGACATAGGTAGATAGAGAGGGGGAGAGAAAGAAAGAGAAGCAAAGAGACAGATACAGACATAGGTAGATAGAGAGGGGGGGAGAAAGAAAGAGAAGCAAAGAGACAGATACAAACATAGGTAGATAGAGAGAGGGAGAGAAAGAAAGAGAAGCAAAGAGACAGATACAGACATATGGTAGATAGAGAGGGGGAGAGAAAGGGGAAGAAAGGTTGTGTTGAGAAGATCGTTACAAAGAGTATTACAAAAGATAATAATTAAAGCAATATAAGATTTGAACTTGGAATAGCCGATTACATAGTCTAATACGGTAGCCATTGTGCCAATTAGGTACCTTAGTATAAACTCTAAAGAAATAATTCATTACCTTTCCTTCTAGCTAGGATCAAAGTGTAGTAGCTGTTCTGTCTATCGAGACTTATCTCTCAGGTATTACCTCTTCTTTTCAGAGGAGATGAATAGCTTAGTGCTTTTCTGTCTCCTCCTCTCGGAGGCTTATTGCGTTTCGCGCGAGTTGCCCTATTTTCATTTCTGTGTTTCAGAAAGTTTTAGATAGGGTTTAATAATTTTTCTTTTTGGATCATTTGGAATGCCGACAGAACCGACCAGGTTATTTTTGCTGTCGGACCATACTTCCCCTTTTTGGGGAGCTGGATTCACACTATAAACTAACCACGCGTATAATGTTGCCGCTGTGAAAGGCAGATAAACGAATTTATTTGGTTCTTTTGTCAGAGAACGAGAATTTTCATCTTTGTGTTTCAGAATTTTTTAGATGAGGGTTGATAATTTTTATTTTTGATTATATGGACTACTGTTCTCATTTTGGGTGTTATTCTCACAACAGTTCGGTCGATGTAACCTTCGACCTTCTCTAGGTGAACCGTGTCTCGAACTCGGTAATTTTTTATCGATCTGGGGAATCTATACGGAATTTCGAACTGAACCTTTTATTTAATCCATGGGAATAGATTGTTCTCATTCCGCTATTCTTCACTGGGTAGAAGTCATAAGTAAATCGTAATTGTATTCTTAGTATCGCCTGCACTGAAGAAGGTCAGAGCTAACATCGGCCGAAACGTTGTGAGAATAGCATTCAAGAGTATTCTTTATTTTATTCTTAGTTAGTATATGTACCGAGGATTGAGGCTCTAATTTCAGAAGATTTTATTAGAACTGATTATTACTTAGTACCTTTATCTGTTGCGCAAACTCTCCATGTCCACATGATATAAATTAATATTTTGGAATTATAAAGGATATTTTGTTTTGTTTTGTTTTTATTTTTTTAATATAATACAGGAAAATGGTAGTAAGGAATTTTAGCTGATGTGAATGGAAATGACGTCACATACCAATAAACTAGAAGGGTCGAACAGAGCATAACCGGGCGTCCTGTCGGAATGCTTTCGTTCCACTGAAAGGGAATCTACGTCAATGCTTACATAAATCTATTCCAATAGAATAGAACAGAAAGAAAAAAAACAGAAAACTGTACATGCATATGTGGATAACGATGCACGTGGGTTGAGAGTTATCTTTCCCTGTATTAATATCCTTTTTCATTAAGCAAAGTCGTAAACTGTGGACATTAAATACAATAATGTTTTCTTCATAGTTCACGTTTCTTTCTAAGTTAAGATGTACATAAATATAGCGGAATAGAATCACATAAAAAAGGGTTACGACGAAGGGGAGAAGTTATTATCATCCAAAGCAAAGAAAAATGTATAACCTTAACTATGAATGTGCATATTTTAAAATTAGAAAGTATAAATCATTTTGGCAGAATATTTTTCAAAACTTACAGTCGCCATTTTGGTTTATTCGCGTTCGCTTATTTTGTGGAAATTTGTTATTGATTATTGCTTTTGGATATATAGTAACAAGATTGGATTATCAAGAGAGTACACTTTCCCGGGGAATGATGTGTGTGGATAAGGGCGTGTTGAGTCGGCCATAGATAAATAGCGCAACTTTCTTTCTTCTCTTTTCATCAATATAAGAATATAAAAAATTTAAATATTTATTTCACGTTTGATGCAGTAGAATTTAATAGAACTGAAGTACTGTAGTTGAATAAAGGGTTAATAATTCATAATTTTCGCGAGATTGAAATAATACAGAATTGCTTCGATATGTGGGAATTAACAAAAAGTTGTTTTTTTCTCTGGTTATTTTATAACCAATATGTTTAGTTTTTATATTGCAACACTCTGAAACAAATGATTGTATTGCTAGTGTTTCTATATAATATTGCAATATGTACGTCATTCAGACTCGTAGGTGGTGTAATGGTTGTAGCATACTCGTTTAAATAATAAGAGTGCTGTAATAGGATGCAAGTGAAATAATTACTGTTTCACTATCCGTATAGTCGACAATGTTGTTCTTTCAAATATAATATACATATATATATATATATATATATATATATATATATATATATATATATATATATATATATATATATATACAAAAGATAATAATAAAAGCAATATAAGATTTGAACTTGGAATAGCCGATTACATAGTCTAATACGGTAGCCATTGTGCCAATTAGGTACCTTAGTATAAACTCTAAAGAAATAATTCATTACCTTTCCTTCGAGCTAGGACCAAAGTGTAGTAGCTGTTCTGTCTATCGAGACTTTTCTCTCAGGTATTACCTCTTCTTTTCAGAGGAGATGAATAGCTTAGTGCTTTTCTGTCTCCTCCTCTCGGAGGCTTATTGCGTTTCGCGCGAGTTGCCCTATTTTCATTTCTGTGTTTCAGAAAGTTTTAGATAGGGTTTAATAATTTTTTCTTTTTGGATCATTTGGAATGCCGACAGAACCGACCAGGTTATTTTTGCTGTCGGACCATACTTCCCCTTTTTGGGGAGCTGGATTCACACTATAAACTAACCACGCGTATAATGTTGCCGCTGTGAAAGGCAGATAAACGAATTTATTTGGTTCTTTTGTCAGAGAACGAGAATTTTCATCTTTGTGTTTCAGAATTTTTTAGATGAGGGTTGATAATTTTTATTTTTGATTATATGGACTACTGTTCTCATCTTGGGTGTTATTCTCACAACATTTCGGTCGATGTATATATAAAATTATTTTAAATATACTTCAAAGTAACTTGAGGTATTCCAGACAAAATATTTTAAATCTAAAAATGCAGAAATCTAAAACCTAGCATTGAGAGTCAATTGAAACTTTTAAAATTACTTGAATCTTTAAAATCTCTAATCCTCTAAATACCTCCAAATAATATTTCAAAATCTTTGGATTCTCAACATCTAAACATCTTTAAACAACCCCATAAAACCCTAACCCTTTAAAATCTTTAAACCTCAAAGAACCATCAAATGTCAAAAGATTTTTTAAAGTTTAAAGACTTTAAAATTATCTCTAAATAACCCCTAAACTACCATGCAAAACTATCCCTAGACTCATTTATAAATTCATCAAAGTACTTTTTAATGACCCCTCGTAAATTTCATGAGAAATGTTATCTCTGGAATCTGGAATTTATAGTTTTTAAATATATATATATATATATATATATATATATATATATATTATTCATCCACAGACGGTTGTTTCGTCTTTTTAAGAATAATCAATGTGGCTATACCCAGCAAAATTCGAAACCGAGATACCACTGATTGTTATCCGGTCCTCTACCAACTGGGGCATCAAATCCGCTACTGATAGTGGAACAAATCATATCGTATTAAATGAAAGTATTATTTTGTTTACATTTATTTTAGGATACTGATTACCGAAAGGATTCAAATCCTTTTACAGAATAATCTTGCTTTACGCTATGTAGAAACTGTCTGAAGTAAATTTGTTCGGTTTATAATTCTACATTACAACAGTAAGACAATCTCCATCAAGACCAATAGAATGGTGTCATAAGAATTGAACCTCGAAGTCACCTGGAGACACTATGGTCCACTTATCGTATTTCGTAGCAGGAAAGAGGTAAAAGCTTAAACAACATTTTGAAGAAACCTGAAACGAAATTCTAATATATTATTTTGTATGAATAAAACATTGAAAATATGTATTTTTAAATAAATAAATGAAACGTAATACGAATTTAATTAATAAAGAATATGTTTAGATATTCAACTTAGTTACGTATGTAATTTCAGTAAGAAAATATTTACATGAATTTCTTTCTTGTGTACCTATTAATTTAGTAACGTTTTGTAAGCATCGGAAAGAAATTAATGGGAAAGTGAGACATAAATCGAAATAACATCCCAAAATCGTATGAAAACCAACGTAATGCTTGCTGCATTTTTTTAAATATAGAATCGGAGAACATTTCAAGATAAAATGTTATAAGTTAACACTATTTACCGGAAGAGTTTGTAAAAATAAACATTTTTAAATCTAAAAGTGTTCACCCGCCACTTACGTCATTGTTTACATAAGATCTTTATTTAATTTTCCTCTGGGGCCTTGAAAGATTCAGCGAGAAACGTAGGGGTCAGTATTGATCAGGATAGATATTGGACGTCAATAAAACAAAGACTTAGATATTCATGACTGAAACTTGAGGGAAGTTAGGCTGATAGACTACTGAAGTTTATTTATAACAACTATAATATTAGATTATGATGTTGTTCGTCTCGTCGCAAGCGCGAAGATGACCAAATGGTTTCAACGAAGACGTAAAAAGATCGTGTACGTCATGGTGTCTGTTTGGCTTTGCGCTTCATTCTCTTCTCACGGGCCCTTGTTGTTCGAGAGGCTTCGGCGAGCGTAGCACCTCTTTTGATCACTGTCCTCCAACCAGTTCTAATTAAGGCAGTCTCTTATCACGTTCGGTGGTCTATTTCGAAGCTAGTTAACGTTTCCTTCAGGCTATCCTTGTACCTCTTTTTAGGTCGGCCGACGTTTCGTTTGCCGCGGCTGAGCTCAACGAACATGACTTGTTTCGGGATTCTCTCCTCGCTCATGCGGGAAACGTGGCCTGATCATCGCAGTTGGGCTTGACGCAGGAAGGTTTGTGCGCTGAACATTCCGGCTCTAGACAAAACCTCAGTATCTTGTCCTACCATCGGATATGAAGGATTTTCCGAAGACAATTTGTCAATAATCGGTCAATCCGTCGCTCATGTCTGTGGTAATGCATCCACGTCTCACAGCCGTAGGTCAGGACGGGAACGATAGCCGCTCTGTTTTCGTTGATTTTCTCGGAAATCTTCCAGCTTATACATCTCATTTTTAACAGAGCAGTCACCAGAGAGGGCGTTGAATAGCCTTAGTTTCCAATATACTTGGATTCATACCACACTTTTTTCATACTGATATTAAGCTCATCGTTATAGCGTTTTTCTTACCCTCACCTCCTCTGTCCAGCAACAACCAAGATGTGATTGGTTATAGAGTATTTCGACATACAGACTGACATACATAGATAGGTTTTGATATAGATAGTCATAAGTTAATAAGTAAAGAACTAACTAAATACAGCAGGTAAAATTAACACAATCATGTTTCTATTGATTCCAATTATAAAACTTTGTCAATAATTAGCATTTATTTAACAGAGTCAGATTAAATATGCAAAATATTTGAGTGATAGAGGAATGCGGTTTTAATCCTAAAACATTCCGTCATTTTTACCCACCCACTTTAGGGGATTGATTCCCTACTTTTATCCATACCAACACGTTCTGTTCGATGTTTATTCCTTTAAACAAACTTTCACATAGATACATCTGTAATATATCTTGTTTTCATTATATGGATTCATACTTTATACATAACATAGAAGGCGCTGCGTTTCTACTGCACAAAAATGACATATTTTCCGGTGTATTTAACAATAATAGAACCCATAGAACACAGTTGCAAAGTATCGATATTTAATGGTATATATCAATCGGGATTATCGATTTTTACGGTCCAATAATAATTTTCATGTTTGTTGTATGCGAAGGCAAGGACAGTTCATGGGAGTGTAATTCGGTTTTTACTTTGACTCAGCAATCTTTTCAAAATGGAAGTATAGAATATGTTTCAGTTTGAATGTGATCGGCCCATAAAAACAGACAAATAAACCTGAACAAACAACAAATTGTCCCGGGTTTTATTCGAACTTCTCTTGTAGCAAATTATTACACGGCCACTCACACTGGGAGAAATATGAAATCATAAAGTTCAAAACATACATTAATTTATCAAATAAAAAAATTTAAAAATATATAAATAAACGCAGACACATAAAAAGATGAAATCATAAATTTCAAAAAATAAATTCATTTATCCAATTTTAAAATTTTAAAAATACATAAATAAATGCAGACACATAAAAATTTGAAATCATGAATTTCAAAAATTAAATTAATTTATCAAATAAAAAATAAAAAATATATAAATAAATGCAGACACATGAAAACTATGAAATCATGAATTTCAAAAAATAAATTCATTTATCAAATAAAAAATTGAAAAGTATATAAATAAATGCAGACACATGCAAATATGAAATCATAAATTTCAAAAAATAAATTCATTAATCAAATAAAAAAAATTAAAAATATATATAAATAAATGCAGACACATGAAAAATATGAAATCATAAATTTCAAAAAATAAATTCATTTATCAAATAAAAAAATTTAAAAATATATAAATAAATGCAGACACATGAAAAATATGAAATCATAAATTTCAAAAAATAAATTCATTTATCAAATAAAAAAATTTAAAAATATATAAATAAATGCAGACACATGAAAAATATGAAATCATAAATTTCAAAAAATAAATTCATTTATCAAATAATAAAATGAAAAATATATAAATAAATGCAGACAAATGAAAAATATGAAATCATAAATTTCAAAAAATAAATTTATTTATCAAATAAAATTTTTTTTAAATATATATAAATAAATGCAGACACATGAAAAATGTGAAATCATAAATTTTAAAAAATAAATTCATTAATCAAATAATAAAATAAAAAATATATAAATAAATGCAGACACATTAAAAATATGAAATCATAAATTTCAAAAAATAAATTAATTTATAAAATAAAAATTTTTTAAAATATATAAATAAATGCAGACGCATGAAAAATATGAATACATAAATTTCAAAAAATAAATTCATTCATCAAATAATAAAATAAAATATATAAATAAATGCAGACACATGAAAACTATGAAATCATAAATTTCAAAAAATAAATTCATTTATCAAATTAAAAAATTAAAATATATATAAATAAATGCAGACACATGAAAAATATGAAATCATAAATTTCAAAAAATCCATTTTTTTTATCAAATAAAAATTTTTTTTTCAATATATAAATAAATGCAGACACATGAAAAATATGAAATCATAAATTTCAAAAAATTAATTAATTTATCAAATATATAAATAAATGAAGACGCATGAAAAATATGAAATTATAAATTTCAAAAAATAAATTCATTTATCAAATAATCACATAAAAAATATATAAATAAATGCAGACACATGAAAACTATGAAATCATAAATTTCAAAAAATAAATTCATTTATCAAATAAAAAAATTAAAATATATATAAATAAATGCAGACACATGAAAAATATGAAATCATAAATTTCAAAAAATAAATTTATTTATCAAATAAAAAAATTAAAAAATATATAAATAAATGCAGACACATGAAAAATATGAAATCATAAATTTAAAAAAATATTTTTTTATCAAATAAAAAAATTTTTTAAATATATAAATAAATGCAGACACATGAACAAACATTTGCTTTGCTACTTAAGCCGAAATTAAGTAAATACAAAATTGTACAAAACGATTGGCAAAATAATGAAGAATTAATATCTCTATTTGTTATGCACTAACGAGTCACTGGTTATCAAGGCCGAAGGGCGACTGGAGGATAAGAGTTAATGAGTTTATCAGGTGGGCGGTGAGACAACACCGTGAGAATTAATAACGATGATTGAAACTTGGCATTACTTGATTATTTTAGAAAACGGCTCAACAAGAATTTAACATTGCAATTGAAAACGACCATTTTGTAAGCAAGTTGGAAGTATCCCCGTGGAAAAAAGAAACATTATTTACATTAGTTGTAACTAGTCGATTTTTGTTGTGAATGTTTTGCAGGGGAGGGGGTATATACTTTATATAAAGTGTATATGATTATATATTTGTATGTATAGGACTCACTTATAAAATAATTAACGGATAATTATGCATTCGTGAATAGGCGTAAGGGTGGGCAATGTAGGTTTTTTTTAGTTGAATTTAGTTTTATGAAAATTAGGCAAAGAGACGAGTATTTTTCTAGTTATGTTTTATATAAACAATAAAAACACGTATCCATTAATGGATAAATAAGGAACAATTAATATATGAAATAAAAGTAAATAAATAAAAACCATAGAATATAAATAATTGTCTATTAGTGATTAAATAATTTTTAAACATAAATAAATAATATAAGGATTGAATGATTAAAGTAAATAAAATTATTTGAAAATATTTTTTTAATTAGAAACAGCAGTAAATAAGATTTTAAAATATCAATAAATGCGTAAATTAAGAAAAAATAAAAAGTAATGAATAAAAATAATTGTCTTTTAGTGAGTAAATAATTTTCAAACATAAATAAATAATATAAGGATTGAATGATTAAAGTAAATAAAATAATTTGAAAATATTTTTTAAATTAAAAACATCAGTAAATAAGATTTTAAAATATCAATAAATGCGTAAATTAAGAAAAAATAAAAAGTAATGAATAAAAATAATTGTCTTTTAGTGAGTAAATAATTTTCAAACATAAATAAATAATATAAGGATTGAATGATTAAAGTAAATAAAATAATTTGAAAATATTTTTTTAATTAAAAACAGCAGTAAATAAGATTTTAAAATATCAATAAATGCGTAAATTAAGAAAAAATAAAAAGTAATGAATAAAAATAATTGTCTTTTAGTGAGTAAATAATTTTCAAACATAAATAAATAATATAAGGATTGAATGATTAAAGTAAATAAAATAATTTGAAAATATTTGTTTAATTAAAAACAGCAGTAAATAAGATTTTAAAATATCAATAAATGCGTAAATTAAGAAAAAATAAAAAGTAATGAATAAAAATAATTGTCTTTTAGTGAGTAAATAATTTTCAAACATAAATAAATAATATAAGGATTGAATGATTAAAGTAAATAAAATAATTTGAAAATATTTTTTTAATTAAAAACAGCAGTAAATAAGATTTTAAAATATTAATAAATGCGTAAATTAAGAAAAAATAAAAAGTAATGAATAAATATGGGTAGATAACTCTTCCGGTCTCGCCTTGTTTGATACCAAATAAAAATGCAGTAATGTGTTACAGCTTAGGACATTTTTCATTATTTCTTATTGATTATATATATATATATATATATATATATATATATATATATATATATATATATATATATACTAGAAGAATGTCCGTTTCAGGACGGGGTAGAATGGCTTCCCCTTGCAGAATAGGACAACTTTTATGTTCTTGAGAAAGAGTAAAATCAAGATATAATACTACTAACACGTATATCTAGTATACTTATTCCATGTTTTTATCAGAATAATTACATGATTTTAGAAAATTACTATCAGTTAAACCTTAAGAGGTCTTACCAACGAATTGAAATCTGTGTAATCCTTTTCAATTGGTGTCTAATGACTATAGATCACATTCAATGCCAATCTGAAATATTTGAATTTTTTTAAATGGGGAGTTGTGTCCATATAAAAATTCCTTAAAATACTCCAAAGAAACTGAAATTTGGGGAATAGTTATCAATTGATGTCTAATACATATTGTTAAAATTTCACAAACATCGGAGGTATCTTAATTTTTGCGAAGGGTTTCCAACTTCTCTTTACCTTATTTGCATAAAATTAAACTAAATATAGCTCACATAACGACCCCTAACCCTACCAACTATGTTCCAAAATGTATAATGATCGGTTAATTGGTTTAAGAGTAAATCATGTACATAAAAAATGTGTAACCATACACACATACCTAGCTTATATATATATATATATATATATATATATATATATATATATATATATATATTTTTAGTAGCATTCCAATGATCAAAGCCAAACCAGTTCATGAGCATGTTTTTTTGTTTTGTTTTTTAATTTCGGCGAATACCTGTAATTTTTTCTATTTCGTCTCACAATCATATTTTTTTTTATTTTGCCATTTTCTTTAGCAACCCGTAAAAAGTATATAGTATTAAGTTTAACAGGCTATGAGTCAGAGAATTGTTCATTTAACAATTTAAAAAATAAACACACTATTCCAAAACGGAAGGAAATGGTTCGTTCTTCGTTCTTCGCTCACCTGCGTGTTTTTAGCTGCTATTTGAAACTCTCTTCTTTTTATCAGATTTTCTATTTATTTGTTATCTGAAGATGATTCGACGAAGAATCGAAAACGTTCGTGATACATATGGAACATGCATTATTTGTTCGTGATTTTGACACAAAAAAAACATCATTAGTGAAATTTAAAAAAAGTATAATCAAGCAGTAGAATTCTGTCATATTAATAATGTTTCCTTATATATATATATATATATATATATATATATATATATATATATATATATATATATATATATATATATAGGCAAATATCATTAAACAACACAGAGTGCTTTTACTTGAAAAGACGTTCTAAATTTTTTTAATCTTCCGAATAATCCATTTAGTATTTTGGTCAAATTGGTGTATGCAAGATTTGTGGGTATCTTGTTCCATTTTTCTTGCTGTTTTTCGGGAGTAATTTCAATTTGATTCATTAAATCGTCACTAGACGGTGTTAGTCTTGGTGTGTTTAAACTATGTTTTTACTGTTGAGTTTTGTTTTCACTATCACAACACTTTTCTAAAGACTCACCCTATATTGCTCTGATACTAGCTCAATTTGCCTACACATACATAAACATGATTGCTCTCTTTCTCAATATATACACATCCTAAATTGTAATATATCAATAATACACCACGATGTCAACACCAATAGATTAAAAATTCTGGAACACTCTTACATAGAAACAAAACATCCTACAATCAATAATGTAACTAGTCACAACATTTTAAAGTAGCTAGAATAGCTACCGCAAAATCCAAGATGGCGTCCATTTTCAAGATGGCCGCAATCAGGAGCTCGCGATAACGATATTCCTTATAAATTTGGTATCTATTCAACCGATTGCAGTTATCTTGGTGTCAAATTGTATGTTTTGGGGCATGCTGAATTCATTTATGACACTATAGAAATCATTTGAGAACATCTTACATGACTATTACTAAAATAAGCTGAAAATTAAAACATCAAAACACATTTTATTAACGACATATCACATACTAAAATTATAAATCACTGTAATAAATCACTTTTCCTTTCGATGGCACTAGTATGTACCTCTTTCAGCACCCAAGCTCTGAATATCCTGGCAAACACCGCAAACCACTGAAACTCAATCCAGATATGAGGGTGAAGAAAGTCCCAGAGCTTCGTGAGAATTACACAATTGTCATCCGGTACAACAGAGTCATTCCTGGCTGTGTCAAGTGTCACGATGACAAGGCTTGCCCATAAGATCTCAGCATGCAGCTGGTACACACTGATGAAGGAATCTCTCCTATGTCCTTTGAAGACTAGTACCAGAGGCAGAGGAGTGACAGTCCACAGTTCCAGTTTTGTAATATGGTGCTAGATATGAAGCTAACAATACTCCTCCTGGTCCGTTCGTTTAGGGAAAGAGGCTTTGAACTCTACCGAGAAGCGCTGCCACAGCTGATTCCGAAATTCTTCGCAAACAACATGAACTATGCCAGATGGCCCACAATTCATTGGCAGGATATGATATCCCTTGATCAGCTACACCTAGATTCGCCAGGGAGTTTCACAAGGGAAACTTCGTCATTCATAAGTCAAAACGAGAATGTTCTGTCCTGGCGATAGATCAAGCCTATGAACAAAACAATGCCGTCATCAAAAGTGATGGTGGAGCTGTTGGACTAATAGATCATCCTGGGGCACTGAGAAGATGGATGGCAGCTAGACCAGAAGTGAGTCGTCTAGTTGCTGGCTATAAGATAATGTCATGTCTGAATGAATGCATTCACCACCACCAAACAGCACAACCAAAATGCAAGTAACCAAAAGACATTTGTTGGGAAGATCGGGGCGCTGTAAAGAGTCCAAGAAGAAAGAGCAGATCTACTGCTTCTAGACACAAAGACCATTGCAGATCCAACGCTAACGGGGCTAGTTAAAACATACCAAGAAAGATTAAAACAACAATTCAAGTCATTTATAGATGGCCTTGAGAGTGATGATACAAGCTCATTCTATTACCCAATAAAGAACAAAGTTGCCTTCTTTAAAGCAGTTCCAAGGAAAAGGTCATGAAAGAAGGGTGCCAGCTGTTTTCCAGACTATTCATCTCCTGTCAGGTCAGACAGTTTAATTTGGAAGACTTCTTCAAGCATGAGAACGAAGCAGCTCCTGTTTTGCTGAGTGACAACTGCAAGCTCTATATATGTCAATAGTCAAAGCTGACTGAAATTCTCTAATCCGAACTGATTATGCCAGAAAGAGAATCAGAAGGAGATGCCATCATCATTGATCGCTCAGCAAGAAGTTTCAGATGATGACCTGCATAAACTTGAGAACTTCCTTGTCCTAATGTACGCCCGTTCCAGTGCAGCTAGCTGTGTCAACGAAGCGAGGCTGGATCTCTTTACCTGCAAGCAGAGGACTTACGATGCGAGTCCACCAACCAGAGCTGCCTTGAGGGAGCACGCTTAACGTGCGGCCTACTAGGGTGGAATCATATGGGGTCAGACGCCTGCCTTAAATCCATAAAACCTGCACCCCTGCTGACTGGGGTTGGATTCAAAGTGTAGAGGCGTGGAAAATACATGGGACAACCCTTCAACTTATAGTTGCATGCTGTCACGAATTAACCAAATGCGGCTGTAAAAAAGACTGCCTCAAGAGGTGCAAATGTTTCCGCGCCGGACTTTTTTGTATCGCTCTGTGCAGCTGTGTTTGTCACCAGTAGTGTCATAGTGAACAGATTTCAATTGTCGAACATTTGACAGAAGATTGTGAATAATTTTTAGTGGTAATATCATGTTCATGTTCAACTAAGTCAGTCAGTTAGACTCTATAGTCATTCAGTCCATTAATTTAGTATGCGATATGTCGTTAATAAAATGTGTTTTGATGTTTAAATGTTTAGCTTATTTTATTAATAGTTATGTAAGTGGTTCTCAAATGCTTTCTATAGTGTCATAAATGAATTCAGCATGCCCCAAAACATACAATTTGACACCAAGATCACTACAATATATAGATACCAATTTATAAGGAATATCGTTATCGCGAGCTCCTGATTGCGGCCATCTTGAAAATGGACGCCATCTTGGATTGTGAGGTGGCTCGTCGGACAGATATGTTTAGTATACCTTATGGAGTCATCATGCCAATTTTGTTGCTTGTATCATCAAATGCATGTTTTTCCACACGTCGCCCCAATAAAAGTGTTAAGTAATAATCACTTCTAAGTGGCAGTTTTCTAGAAGTTGATGGTTCAATCCTCAGTACGGGCGATACTAAGAATTTAATTAGGATATACTCATGGCTGACGGAACGAGCGCAAGTTATCCTCATGGTTTAAATAAAGGTTTTGTTAGAAGTTGCATCTGAAGAAGGTCGGGTGTTACATCGGGTGAAATGTTGTAAAAATAACATCCAAGATGAGAACAGTAGTCCGAATAATCCAAATAATCCAAATTATTAATCCTCATCTTAAAAATTCCAAAACAAAAATATAGTCCTATTTTTTTATTATTTACATTTTGTTTCATATCTTTCTCATAATGACAAAATGTTACTCCCAGGACAACACTGGTATCAGTTAACGACTAAGTTTGCTAATCTTAGGCTTACAAACATCGCATGAACAGAATGTATTTCACTCGATTAATGTTACTACCCATCTGCCGCTTGTCCTCATATTGATGAACAATGTCGCAGCATTTTAGACAGGACAACGATCGTGCGGATTCAGGCGTTTTCCTTCTTTTTCTAACATTCTGTTTCATATTTTTCGAGACAACCGTTTTTCGCTTTTGATTAACGCTCATAATGATTCACATGTAAACATTAATGAATGTGCGTATCACTTCAATGAATTCACTGTTTAAATATATTTTGTACTTTAAAATAGTGACAATAGTCACGGAGGACCTTTCTTTCAGACATTACTACCTCCTTTCGGATGGGGACAGGTTTTTTGACTAAGCCTAAATCGTTATTATCTGTGAAGAAGTGCCGACGAGTCCAAGCATTATATGAAAATATTATAAAACAGTTTATTCCTTCGAACCGAACATCTACAATTAATGCGGTTATAGAAAAATAACTTGGGTTATCCGATATGACATTTTTAAGATTTGAAACTTTTTTCACCTCGAACCGAGGAACAACGAGTATTGGGGTTTTACAATAATATCGTGGGGTCTGCGTTTACGCCAGACATCCCTAAACAGAAAAAAACAACATTTAACTTTATTCTATTTATAACTTGAAACTCGATAGTTACAGAAATAAAGATAGTAATATGGCGTTCAGGGTTGGAAACAGAAGTTTCTTGCGTCCCTCGTATTTCTCCCGGGCAACGCCGAGTATCCAACGAGTCCCGCTAGTATATATATATATATATATATATATATATATATATATATATATATATATATATATATATATATATATATATATATATATATTCCTCAGTCTTTTATTTTTATATTTATTTTTATTTATATTTTTACTTATTTTCATTTCGTTGTTTTATGTTCATTTTTATTCGCTGTGGCATTTTGCTACAACTACGTTAAATCGTTTTAGACAAGTGTAAAACCTTTGTAAAAAATCATAAATAAGCAATTAAATCATGTTTGCTAGATTTCCTCTGGCCCTTATACAAATGCAAGAGATGCCATGCAAAATGGCAGACGCCGTTCTCTCATAAAATAAAAGATGGCGTCGATAAAATAAGTAATACAAAGAACATTAAATAAAGAAATACGTGATAAAAAATAAAGATTATTTTTTATCATGTATTAAAGCAATTTTATCCAATTATCAAATCGTGGGTAGGGAAATTGTTACGGGACGATTTGCCAGTCTCATACAAGCATTTATTTGTGAGGATCAGACTCTTTTTCCAGTGTATCAGTTCGGTCTCGGAAAGCCATCTTCTTAGGCATTACCTCCTTCTTTTTGGAGGGACTTTATTACGTGCGGTGGTCGTGTAAGGTAGTGTCAATATTTTTTTCCTATTACCCGATGAGGACAGAGTTAGACTGATGATCGGTTTTTAATGTGGGGAAATCCAGCTCCCCCAATAGGGGGACTAAGGATTAGGACAAAAATTTAAATTGCCTTAGCCTCGAAGGATTTTCGTTCACTCACTCAGAACAGATACTACACTTTGCTCTTAGTCATGTGAAGGAGTTTCGTCGGGACCATACAAATTATGTTTGTCTCCTAATCCAGAGTGTCTATATTCGAAGAGTTGTCCTGGTGAGGAGGCAAGTAAAATAAGATGTTATACTTACAAATAGATTGGAACAAAATGAAGGAAGACTTTCCACGTGATATTTTAGTTACCTTCAAAAACCATAACTACATCTACATTGGCCTTTTGGCTAAGGGCAAAGGGTAGTATCTGTTCTGATGTTCTGATATTTATTTTAGTCCCAATCACGAGTGCCCTTTTGGGGAAGCTGGAATTTTTACACATTAAAAACCAACCTTGTGTCTAACGTTGGCCTAATATGTAGACAAATGAATAGAAGTATACAATATATATATATATATATATATATATATATATATATATATATATATATATATACCTATCGGAGCACAACTTCGTAACTGCCTCTCAAACTTAATTTCGAGTAAAACAGCTGTTAGTGAACTGATAGAGTTAAACTAAAAATACAAAGCGCTGATTGGTTTAAAATGTCACGTGTTTAGTCGAAAGTGGCATTTTGAGGGTGGTTTTTACTAAGTCGAGGATTGACACGAAACAGCCAAAAAACGTTCGACAACTTAAAAAAAGGGGGAAAGAACAGTCCTAAGGATAACGTAACACACGCCCCAGCTAGAGATTGTTGAGTTGTGTTTAATAAATTTATATTAGAGGCAGATACGTCCAAGGATAGAATACTGCTGCCACATATGGAGAGGTGCCGCACAGAGCACTTTTTCTTGATTCAACAGAATAAAAAATCGAGTTCAAAATCTATTGAGAAGTTTATCTCTTCTCTTCCTTACAACTCTTTCATCACAAAAGAGACGTTGCTATTTTATAATTATTTCCCTATAAGGTACTCGACTGAGGTTCAGTTCTTGGTTCATTCCGATAAGACATTCACAACAAGAACTCGTATTTCCACCACAACGAAAAAGGAATTTCCTTTTTCTGTCCATGTGCTTAGCGTCAGGCGAAATTTCCATGGGCGAAACTTGTTTGCAAGGGCTTCCCATGTGTGAAACACACTGACGCAGGACTGCTTTCCTGCTGACTATAACTTGGTCGTCCTCAAATGCAACGTCAACAAATTACTGTCAACGACAACCCACAAAATTAATCAAACGCAATTCATTCCATGTGTCAGTGTTAGTACTCGCATACTGTTCATCATCTATCGGCTGGCATTTATTCCTTCTCATTAACTTTTATCCTCGAGTGGCTCCCGATCTTCATAAGCAGTAATTTCGAAAGTAAAATATAAATATCAATCATCAGTTCATTCACCCCAATAGATGCAGTTCAATCATTACGAATATGGCAACTCAAATCCCATCACAAAGTGAAGGTCGGCCCAGTGCAACATACTACCGAACCTACGAGGGCCGGAACAAGCTTGCTGTTGTATCCTGGAGATATTGTTTCCGAAACGCTAGAGAGAGGGTGTCTCTTTAGTTTTATTTCGAGTCCTCCCTTACGTAAATGTTGTTAAAAATATAGAGTCTTACTTAACAGTAACAGCATATTGGCTAAAAACTTTACATCGCATGTGCATTAATCTGGACCAAAGTTAAATTCGTCAAACTTTTACTGTTTTGAATATCGCTGAAATTAAATTTCAAAATTTGTATTTATTAATAAATATTGATAAATTTGTAGATATTGAGGGAGTGTCGCTTTTGGTTGTAGGGATGATTTTGTTCAGTTTTGGGGGGTCCACCATCCCAGGCTTTACCTTCTCTCTGAAAATGGGCTAGTTTATTGCTAATTGTCTCAGACGCCTCTACTGGGGAATGGTTTGGTAGTTTGGTAGTTTTTTTTTAACGGCATATCAACCCTTTTTGGGTTATTTAATGCCGAATCTGGTCTTGTTTTCTTCTTTTTTTTTGTTTCTTTCCCCTTTTAATATCTGTTTCTATTTAACCCATAGTTGGGACCCTAACAGGTACTACCACTCCGGGTCAGGGTGGACCTGGGAGCAATGGTAATTAAGAGGAGGCTCCACATTCCCCAAAGTCCGTAAGCCGGATCTCACCATCGGATGTAGTTTAAGGTCATATCCAGGACCGGGAGTAGGGTAGGAAAAATAAAAATAAAAAAGGGGAGAGAGAAAGGGAGAGAGGCTGTTGTTTTTGTTTTTGGTTTTGTAGAACATAATTAAGTTTTACAAAAAAAAAAAAAAAAAAAAAAAACGTCAATGTAGGTGAATTTCGTCTCAGGGAGCCACAGGGCAGCCTGATCTGGTATCACCAGTCTATTGGGGAATGTAAATGGGGCTGCTCAATCATGTTTTGTAAGCAACAGTTCGCTTATCCTAGTGTGCTGGCTTTTCAAACTCACACATGACCGTGTGTCTAACCCTAACACCTATAGGTGAGGTAAATATACTCATAAATCAGTGACTGTAATCTAAAATATTATTTTTAATCTAAATTTTAATTAAAACATCGCAAGAAAGATTAGCTGTTTTTGATTCTTGACAAAAAATAAAGGAAAGAAGGTGACAAAAAGACGATAAAATAAATAGTTTGAAGGGTAGGAAAAAATAATTTGGTTGGAAGGGTAAACTTCTTATTCTACAATCTAAATCAATTGTATTCATATAGTTTCATTAACCCAACGAACATCGTCGGGAACGAGTTAAGTAGACGAGAATAAAAAAATATGTTAAGTCAGTAGATATACATGAACTATAAAAGTGAGGTTGAGTCTGGGTTTTTAATCTCGCCTAGTCAAATTCGTGGCTTTCGTCAAGACAATGAACTGACGTCTTATCAGCTTGATGCTTAAACATTAACTGTCTTTTTAAAGAGCGGGAAAATGGCAATGAAATAGTTCGGCGGAAGTAGCGCCCAAACAAAAATGTTCTTACCATATCAATAACTCCGTGAGTCAGAAAACGCTAGCGCAAAAGAAAATGGATCGTAATTAAATAACTGCTACAAATTAATTAAAATTCAATAATTCTCTGATATATAGTGATTCAAAAATCTTTAAAGTGTTGTAATTATTTCAATTTAGAAACCAAACAACGATGTGGGTTTTTTTTTCTGAAAATAAATAAAATATTTATTTTAAGTTTCTTAATTTTCGACGTAGACGCGTTAATCATAATTTTTTTTTTTTTTCTAATTGTCGGAGGCATTTTTTTCTTCGGTGAAAGTATCTGCCCGATGTTAAAAGTTATTCTGTGAGTTTGCACGTTGGCTGTGTATTCTGAAATTTAAATATAGTCCCACATTTTTGAAACATCGTGAAATTGAAACTTTTTAGAAAGATCGTGTATTTGTAATTATTTGAAGTTATAAACAAAACAACGATGTGTTTTTTTTTTCTTAAAATGAATAAAATATTTATTTTAAGTTTCTGAATTTTCAGCGTAGACGCCCTAATGTTTGGGAGAATGGTATCATAACAACAGAACGGATCATACACTACCCTCTGAATTTACCATTAACAGATAGTACCTTAGTCTGAAATAGTATGGTGACCTGAATTGAGCAGTAAAAGATAACAGTACGATTAATAGAATAGTATAATTTAGGCTTCAGACATGAAGATACTAAATCTCCATTATTAATAGATACATAGATCCAGCTTGTCGGCAACAAACAATCAAACATAACAGAGATTTATAAAACAAATTACCAGAGACATCCGGTGTTGCCCAGAAATAAAAGTGACCCTTATATATTAGAAGACCAACACAAAATATAATATAGTTTAACAATATTAATAAGACGTAAATGAAAATTATTTTGTTATGTGATTTTCATGTCAAATAATTTCGAAAAGTAAGCGTTTGAAGATCTAACGTTCATATTAGAATTCTGGCTTCGTGCCTTGTCTGGAGCCACTTCCATGATGCAAACTTTTTAAAAAAATTAGTTATATACATCTTCAAGAGCATATTCCATATACTGATCCCAGGATAAGAATCAGAAGAGAGTACTTTCAACCGTGCTCCCCTAAGAAAAGGAGCTAACATCGATATATCCCCACCCAATATAGATATATAACACTACCAACACCTCATAAAAATAAGAATACGACGTATTTATCGCTCTAGATACTTTTGTCATTTTGCTATATGGAAATAGGTCGACTTTATCTTTCAACTAGCCGAAATGGCCAACGTTGCGCAGGCCGCATCAAACTTTATTACTTTAAATATACGTAAATATACTAAATCAACATATTATAACTTTCTTTTAATTTGATTCTGGTTATGGTACTATTGTTTAACTGTGCCGGCCTCTTGAAGATCGCCGAACCCCAAAACGCATGTGCTGTGGGTTTTCTTCTTCATCTTTTTTTATTATTCTGACCGTGTCGATTCTGAAATTGCCGATCACCGAGCACGTAAAGACATAGTCTAGAATTTCTTCACTGTCATCCCTTTCATGCCAGTGACTTTGTGGATAGCTTTTTAAACCGCCTAAAATAAAAGTATGTTCGAAATAGTGATTGTGCGCTTCCAACGGGTTATATCTGCACATTTCCTCGCTCCTCCATCGCAATTAGACTTTTAATACGTTTGGTTGATAGATGAAATCGCCAAAGAAACATATGTACATCATTAAATTATAATGACAAACGCGTGTACAACACGAGTACCACTCTTTGGGCCTTCATAACTATAACCTGGTGACATTCCAATGTAAAATCACCGGTAATCACTTTGTTCAAATGTTTTACATCAGCGTTTCCCTCTCCTAGACGGGTTGCCATAGACTTTGTGATGCTACTTTGACTTGATATCTACAAGATAAAAATATCTATACAAAATTTTGCTGATGATTTATGGAAACAAATAAGATTAGGATTAGGATTAGCGGTTAGTGTTTAGGATAGGGTTCAAGGCTCTCTAATTACACATGCTTTCGAAATCAATTAGAAGAAGCGTTTTCCTTGCTCTTGTACCGTGTTGATTGCAATATGAGGTGTAATTCGCATTACAAATTAAATTCATGAGACGTAGATTGCAATGTACGTGTAGATCGCATACCAAAGTAGAGCCATGACATCTATTTCGCTGAAGAGCCCATCTACCTCAGTTTCGAAATCAAAGTGATCTTTCCCCCAGGCCATCCAAAACTAACGAGCTATGTCAAGCAGAATCAAATTTTCTTTAAGGCGCCAGTAGCATGGTGTTCACCTCTTGTTCTATCTGCTTCGAACATTTTCGACACCACGAAACGGTCATGTGCTTGTTTAGTTTTCGAAGGCACTTTAATACGCTTATCGTTTGCGATATTCAAACCGTTGACGAATGACATTCATCTCGATAACAACAACCTTGCCACAACTTCTCAATATTCTTAAAAGTTGTGCATATAAACAGACAAGCGTACATAGGTCGAATGTTATATATTTAGAAGGGTTGTGCTTGACTTATCTTTTATCGTTGGCACAGAGCAACAACCAACGATTCCTTAAGTCAACAAATCTGTATCTCAATCGTCTCCATCTCCTGAGAATTCTAACCCAAATAGTCAACTATCATGGCGTCTGCTTTATTTCAAACTCACTCGTTGATCACAATCGCACAATCCTATATAATCAATACAAAAAAAAACATTAGAAAGCATTTTTTTTTAATTCAAAGTAAATATAATAAAATAATAAATAATTATTAAAAAAAATGTCTTTTTGTCATCGCGTATTATTTTGAGATCATTATTTCCTTCATCGTTTTAGTTATTTAAAAAAAGATTGATATAAAATAGATAACAACATAATAAGTTGTTTTATTTCTTTATTATTCGTATAGAAATACTAGCTGACTTACCCGGCGTTACCCGGATGTCAAATATACTGAATACAAAAAAAATGTTATTTTTAGAAACTTATTTCAGCATTAAATCGAACTATGAAATAATTTTTTTTAGTTTTTAATACGAAAAATTAAGTATTTATTAAATTTTTAAAAAGTAAAGAAACTTTATTTATTATTATTATTATTACTAGCTCTTCCTACCCGCTGTTGTCCGGGAGTTTTTAATGTGTTTTTAGCACGATTTTAAAAATTAAATTGAAATGCTTTCAACTTATTTGCAAATTTACACGGGTCACGTCGTAATTCATTACTTTTTTCAACTATTAAGAAAGGATTAAAATGGTTGACTTGTTTACGAATAAGCTGAAATGCATTCTGGTGGAATTAATATAGTAAGAGTTTATTTAATTTTAAGCTGACCTTTTTAATAAAAATTAGATAGCAAAATAAGTTTCTTTAGTTCTATATATTCAATAAAAAAGCTTATTTCAATATTAAAGTAGATTGACAAATTTTGATATACTTTTGGTATTTGAAATTTATTTCCGACAATATGCAGTATTAAACTGCTTTTTTTGTTCATGCTGATTCCTGTTTATGCTATTATTTTGCACGGATAATATTTCCAGCCCCGCGGACGAAATGCCTTCTGGTGGATTTAATTTAATAAAAGTTCAATTAATTTTAAGCTATTGCATTTTTCTTTCAAATTAGAAAAATAATAAGTTTCTTTACTTCTTTATTATTCTGATGGCAATCCTAGCTGGCTTAACTGGTGTTACCCGGCTGTCAAATATGTTGAATATAATGTGATTTTGGTAACTTATTTCAGTATTAAAACCGGAACCGTGAAGTAAATTTACAAATTTTGATTTAAAAAATCAAATATTTATTAAATGAAACTGAAGAGAAACTGTATTTCTATCGTAGAGTTTAAAAGAGAGAATTTTCTCCCTTCCTTGTAACTGGTCTTATTTCCAAGGCCCATTCTTTTATTGAAAATTCGATCGAGGTCACGAAGAGGAGAATTTTACAAAAAGTATCGTCCAGCTAAGGTGATTTATAATTGTTATGGGTTTTCGATCTGCTTTGGATGGTGAAAGCGTGAAATAAGGATAAACATAGACAGACAGATAATATTCGTGTTTGTTTTTGTATGCAAGGATTTTGAAGGACGAACTGTTTAAATTACGTAACAAATTGTTCGTGTTTTACAAATGTGCCTTTCTACTATGTTTACAGTGTTTTTCTTCGAACTATTATCTTCAACAAGTTTTAGGTGTATACTTGTACAACGTTCCGATTAATGTGACAACCGACTTTCTTGTATAGTTCATTTATAACTACTACTATTACTAATATTACTGATAGTAGTAGTAGTAGGTGTAGTAGGTGTAGTAGGTGTAGTAGTAGTAGTAGTAGTAGTAGTCTCTTTATCAGCCTGAAAGTTTTGTAAGTCCCTATTTACTGCCTCCCCACCATGGGTGGTTATGAAAATGTCAGATAAACGTCGGAGATATCTAGCTCCCATAAAAAGGTAGTCTAGGTGGGATAAACATAATAAATTACCCCAGTCCAGAAGGATTACTCATTTGATTGCGAATAGAACATATACTACACTTGCCTGGTAGTATCGGAGTTATATGTGTTAGGTCCGATGCTTTATCCTCGGTCTTTTAACGTGTCGCGGAACGGATGACCTGAACCATCACCGTGACAGGATGCTAGTCTGTCGCCAGTTATACTTTCCAACAATGTACGATTATCATGGTTGCTTGTATTTAAATGACGTATGTTGATTATTTGCCGACGTTGATGTTCCTAGCATTACAATAATCTGACGAATTGATAATTTTGACGTTTACTTTTTAACTTAATGAACACTTGTGAAGAGCGGAACATCACCACTGACGCGTACGCGACATGAACGTTATTATAAACAGTTATATTTAACTTTAGGTTTGTCTTCGCATCATTCTGTTAACCTAAAGGCTGTTCTTTCTTTACCGGGATGAATTTTGGTCCATCTCACTCTTAGAAAGTGCAGCATCCCAGGTATTCCCTCTTTCTTCGGAAGGAGCTGTTTTCTTAGATATTTTTGTACCCTTTTAGAGTGCCTTAGTCGAGGAGCTGGTTTACCCCTCCCCCCAACATTAAACTGACGTCATTAATAACCTTGCTGAATTGGGGAGCGGATAAATTCTTTATATTTTAAGATTAATACTAAATAAAGAGGAGCAAAGTGTAGTATCTGTTCTGTAACTACACTTAATCTTTCTGTTCTCGGTCAGAGAAAGAAAAGTCAATTTTTATTTTTGTTTTAAACCAGAGTGCCCCTTTTGGGGAACTAGATTTTTCCCCACATTGAAAACCGACCTTGTGTCTAACGTTTCCCTCATGTAAATAGGTCCAAGGCACATTTTCGATTCGTCGTAGAAATATTAATCTCAACAAGTCTGAAAATGACAGTCGTCTCTTTACGAAGATTAAAATGGAGATAAAGTGCTACTAAACTTTATGTGTAGGATCTGTAGTAGAAAATAGAACATTTGGTCCCAAGTGAATTACAAGAAAACAAAATCATACATTATATATTAACTTTATTGACTGTTTTCGTTCAATAAGTAATAGAAATGTGTCAGTAATTTAGAGGTTAAATGTTCATGCGAGGAAGTGTATGCTAAAAGTTCGAAAGTCAAGACGAAGAAAATGTTATTATCAGTTCGTAAATGTGAACGAGAAAAAGGTTACCAGGAGTCCATAAGTCTGGACAATGAAAATGGTATCAAGAATCAATAAGAGGAGAGTGCTATAACCGTACGTACGCAGCTGGTATTAAGGTTAGTACCCGAGGCTGGCAGAGTTCATATTATTATTAGGACTTGGGAAGTGAGACAACCCTGCTTAAAGAGTTACGTAGAACGAAGATAGTTGATCCAGTTATCAGAAGGTGGCAATTTCTAGGCGTCACCAGATATGTAGCTTGAAAGAGATAAATGTTATATTAACTGTATTGCTCATTCATTAAAAGGTGATAATAATTAAGAGGTTAAATGTTCATGTGTCTTGACAGAGGTAGTGTATGTTCAAAGTTTGAAAGTCAAGACGAAGAAAATGTTATTATAAAGTCCATAAATCTAGACGAAAAAAGATTACCAGAAGTTCATAAGTCTTGACAATGGAAATTGTATTAAGAATCCATAAGAGGAAGGTGTTATAACAATACGTACGCAGGTAGTATCGAATCAGTTCATGAAGCTAGCAGAGTTCGTATAATTATTATTAGGAAAGTAAGTCCAGGTTCCGATGCCAATAGCCAGAGGCTATGGGCAGGTTTCGTTTGCGCGCCAATAACGAGTTTGGTGGTTGTTTTGAGTGGCGTGGGTTAGTTAGGCAACTTAGCCCTTTCGTAAGCTAACTGGTTGAAAAGCGCGAATGTGCTTCCTTAAATAAATTCCCGCAGCGGAGATTGTTTCTGATTGATTAAATTCCGATATAGGAAATCAATCTTAATTGAGTATTCGCTTCAATTAGTGCCAAGCATTCGAGTAAAGCAAATATTTTAGACGTCAGTATTCTCAGTGGTTTGTTGTTCCTACTGCTGCTACAGATCCTTATTTCAATTTTGATCAAAATCCAATACATGATTTCGATTCTAAAAGCTATCTAAAATTTAAGGCTTAAGCTTAAGGGGTCTTAAGAAGCAATGGAAATTAATGTAATTTTACTTAATTGACGTTTAATGACTATGGATCAACTTCAATGTAAATCTTTGAATTTTCAAATATTAGGCTGTGCCCATATTATGGTCCCTAAAAATTCTTTAAAATACTCCAGAGAAACTGAAATTTGAATAATATTTATTAATTGGTGTCTAATACCTATCGTTAAAATTTTACATTGGAGGTATCTGAATTTTCATGAAGGGCGTCCACCCTCTCTTTGTCTCCTTTGCATAAAACTAAATTAAAGTAAGTAGAGTCTAGATTACCCACCCTTACACCTATCAGCTGTGTTACAAAATTCATAATGATCGGTTAATTAATTTAAGAGTTAATCGGTTAATTAGTTTAAGAGTGAATCTTTTCCATACAAATATATAAACATATACACATACCTAAATTTCTATAAATAGAGATAGCTGGTTTTATAGAATCACAATGTGAGTACATTTCGTTTGGGGTAAATTATGTTTGTATTTATGATTAAAAAGGGAGAATTATTTGAATTGATTGTTACGTGAATTTAGGGGTTTGACTTTCATCTGCGTGTCAAGCAAGAAATGTGCGTCAAGCCTGGTTTTAAAATAACAATGCTTTCAACAATGTTATCAATTAATGTTAGCCTCATTTTATTAATCTCCGTCCTTATAAAAACAGAATTAAAACGTGTTTTATTAATTAGGAGATTGACTTCTCTGTTGAAAACAACAGCGACAATGAATGGTGTTTTTACGCATCGACTCTCAATTGAACAAAATATCCAATCAGTAGTTTCTTACAGCGAGGCTATTCACAGCAAAAAAATCACGCATATTATAAAAATCTATGTTGGATAATGGCCCAATATAAAATGTAAAGCATTGTTTTATTTGGAGTTCTTTATGTAATATTATTAAGGTTAATATATTGATAGAATGTTGGATAATGGCCTGTGGGGCCATACGCATGTTGAAGTGGGCGTATGTGTGAGGGATCGTTTGGTTTGGCTTGCGCGATTTAGTGCGGGCGAACCCGTACAACCGAGTGCAAGATAGGGCTGCACAGTCGGAGCTCACAGACGTTGACATGGCCACCACGTTGACGAGACCTCGGGTCAAGGGTCAAGATGCACCTGCGCATAAGGGCTCTGTGACGTCACGGGCTTTTGTGTGGGAAGCTGTGTTTTGCCAGTCTGGGTTTTGGAAGCAAGCTGAACAGACGATTTCTCAATGTAGTGTTCAAATAAAAAATGGGAATTTATTTCCCTAAGAGAATACAGGCATGAGATTTCTTCTTCCCCCCTCCTCGAATGGCTAAGGACTTAAGCTAGGAATTAACTACGATAAAGTAGTAATTTGGTCTCTCCCCTAACATTGGTGAAACATCTCCATGATCGACGGTAGACTGACGCCTGAAATAAACAAATCAAAATGTAAAAGTGTGTTTGCCTCCTAAAAAATGGTATGAAGGCTGTTGTTGCAGACACAGCAGACGACATCGAGACGGCGCCCCCACGCGACAAGGAAGGAAGAAGAGAAGGTACGATAATTTAATGGTATGCAACACCTAAACACATGGCTTTCTTCCTCTTTTTCCTGTTCTTTCTATCTTAGGCAACATACGTGCGAAAGACTCTTAGTAAAAGGCATATATATGACGAGAGAAACACACAATACTAAGTATAGCGACAGTATTTACACACTTCTAACCTAACTATCTCGCACACAAGTTCATACCTACATTTAAAAAAACACAGGCACGCTAATATACACACGTCTAAAATGACTATCCCATTCACACACACGTTAACGTACAACGTGACAGTCAGAATGAACATGCGGGCTCAGCGTCTCCTAGAACTTTCTCGAACACTTTGGATTCTTATTCTTTACGGACTCGTTATCTTTCGTTGTCTTAGCAAGTTGTCAATAAATATTTTTGTCTGATATACTTTGTTATTCTTTTATTTGATAATGTCATATCTTCAACATTTTCTTTTGGGGTGACATAGGTAGACTTCTTACGGGGTATCAACTCTTTCCGGCTGGTGTAATGTCGAAACACAACATATATTCTAGACGATCCATTGTTTGGTTCAGTTTGTCTGTTTTACAGAATATTAACCGATTTGGAGTTCTTTGGTGTTAAACACACAATATATGTTCTAAACGATTCATTGCTCGATTCCATATGGCTGTCTAAACGGCATATCAACACTTTTTGAATTATTAAATGCCAAAACACAATATCGATTGTAAGAAAACCATTGTTTGTTTCTATTTGTCGTTTTTACGGTATATCAAACGTTTTGAGGTTATCTAGTGCTGTAACGAAATACCCATTGAAAACAATTAATTTTTTAGGTCGTTGTGTCTGTTTACGGCATATCAACCCTTTTGGGATTATTTAATACCGAGGCGCTATACGCGATTAGCTTTTTAGGGTTATTGGTCTTTTTACGGTATTTCAATCCTTTTGAGATGGGGAGGCAAGAAAATAGGGTTAAAGCAAATTGATATTTCAAGTTTTTACTTTTATTTTTTTATGTGTTTAGTTTTTCCTTTATTTTGTTGTTGTTTTGTTGTTTTTTCTCATGATACTAAAATTACAAACTTTAGTGTTTGCATAAAAGTATCTGTTAAAAAGTATGAAAGATATTAACAAGAAACCAGACAGGAGAATCGGTTTAAATTACAGGCACCTGCATCCTAGGATCGAGAACAAATAAAAAGAAAGGTCATACCTGTAGATGAATATGAACAAATACCTATTTTGTTTCTAACCCTGATCCTAACCCTAACCCTAACCTGCATCCTAGGATCGAGAACAAATCGAAAGAAAGGTCATACCTGTAGATGAATATGAACAAATACCTTTTTTGTTCCTTCCCGTAAAACAACAAACATTCCGATTTGGGTTTTCTTTTGCAGATGAAGAGAAAATTGACCTTCTAAAAGAAAAGTTCCGGGCTAGATTGCAATGGATGTTATCAGCAAACGCTATTTTGAAGCGGGACACTTCAGTTAAAGTGCATCTTCCAAAGTTAGGCAACGATTATAGACAGCTGAAAGTTCAGGTTTTGTTATTTCAAGATGAAAACAAAGAGAAGAATAAAGAATGTCAGTTGGAATACTGTGACCATCTCATATAGAAATATGATTTGCATTTCTATGCAATACACACACGCAGACACACACACACACACATATATATATATATATATATATATATATATATATATATATATATATATATACCTATATATATATATTTATATATATTTTACAAATGTTATATATACATGTATATATATAGTTTGTGAACTTCTTTATAAAATGACAAAAGTTCCGCTTCTTCAGACAGTAACAAGAGTGTTTGCATACACAAACGGGCATAAACACACGCACGAACACAAACATGTATACAAACACACACGCACATATATATATATATATATATATATATATATATATATATATATATATATATATATATATATATATATGCGTGTGTGTGTGTGTGTGTTCAGTGTGAACTTCTTCAGAAAGTGACAAAAGTTTACTTATTCGGAAACTCACAAGGGGTGTAATCATCATGTAAACACACACGTATATATATATATATATATATATATATATATATATTATTTCATTGAAATTGGACCTATTTGAATTTTCGGTGGACCTATGGTTTAAATTTCATTTGAATCAAAGGTAAAACAGGGGTTTTTTGGGGGGGGGGCTCTTAATATTATCAAAATTTGCTGAAATTTTGGGAATATACATCATTTTTGGTCATTTACCTATGGTTTAAATTTCATTTGAATCTAAGGGAAAACGGTTGTCAGTGGGACGGTTTAACCGCCTGGGGGCCCCAGCGTTGAAGTGATGTATTTCTCATATAGCCTATGACCTTCACTGAGATATCAGTAGTCCACATGCCAATTTTCAAGCAATTTTGTCCAGCGGTTTGGGTGAACATAAGACACAAATATCAGACGGACACATACACACACAGAGTTACTATTTTATATATATTATATTATATTATATTATGAGCTCTACTCGTATTGTACACTATTGAACTACAACATTACATTTTGCGTGAACTTAAATAAATTTGTATAGAATATATATATAATTATATATATATATATATATATATAGAGAGAGAGAGAGAGAGAGAGAGGGAGAAATAGAGAGAGAGATTCCCTCGCGCTTTCCGTAATTTTGAATTAGCAATATTTAACTTGACCTAGACCTATCAATTACAAAGGTCAGTCGAATAGTTCCCCGGTCTTCAGAGAGGTTAGAAAACTCTAAGTCATTACTACTGCATTATGGTAATGTATTATCTATCAGCAGGACATGGAAAATTTTATTTGCATAATGTGAAGAGTAGGAGCTAAGATTATGCAAAGTAATCATCATGCGAAAAAAGTGTATTTTTACTAGTGAGCTATCTTGGGACTCTTCTTCTTCCCAGATTGGGTTGATGTCATCATGATTAGTAAGTAATTCCCTAACGATGTTGTCGGTTTCTAACCCGCTGCATGTAGTCTCATTTCGAATTTTGTAAATAGGCAATCATTGGGGACTACAAATCATTCCGAACAAAAATGAAATTGTCCAATGAAATATAACAGAAAAACCCTGTTCTCAAAGTGTTAAATCAGAAAATAAATAGCTATTTTATCACATTACGTTTGAAAAATCTGACTTTGATAGTCACAGCAGTATTAATATTAAAACTGCATAGGCATTATTGTGAACATGCGTCTGTGTGCGTTTTACTGCACAAGCCGTGATCGTCTACTTGTTGTCTTCGTCTGGATTCGATTCTCAATTTATCAGTGTACATCACGTTGTCTCTCTCACTGTTATAGAAAAGGGATTATACCTCCAAATAAAACCATATCCCAAGTTTAAAACAACTAACGATGTTTTATTTTTAGAGGATAAATGATACTTCTCCGCAGACCCGACCAAATCAAAACGTAAGTCCAGCCGAACACAAACATGCCATCAGCTAGGGCCCAAAGGCCTAACTGAGAACCATAGAAACCAAACTTACCTATCCCGCTAGAATATGTATATAGATATTACTGTCATTCGTGGGGAGGGGGGGCACTCAGCCCCCTATTTAAAAATCATTGGCCAGTTTATCTATGGACATAAAAAGACTAATTGCCCACGGAGTCTCGTATCCAGATGGACATTAATTTTTCCAGGACTTTAAATGGTTTGATTTCCCAACATGAACTTTCCTTTAAAGGGACAATAACTTTTCTAAGTGGAGGAATCAAATTTTGGGTGGAAAAACGCGAGCCAGATATATTCCCTATCAAAGACTCATCATCTACATGCATTGAAACTATGCACTCACTAAACATGTAGTATTGCACATGTTTAAATTATCAGTGTTTCAGAATAAAAGAACATTTTTTGAAGATGACAGAATTGAGAAATATGACATAGTTTTTGTAACAAAAATACACTAAATATCTATTATTATATCCTTTATAATAAAAGCTTTCCGACGGTTATCCTTACTGTGGTTATCATATCATTTCTGACGCTATACTCTACGGCCTTCTTTAAGTGTATTTTGTCCTAAGGTAATTACGAAAAAGGACACCCGAAGACGACTAGAATGTACAGGAACCGAAACGTTAAAAATATAAAGATGATGATTAGGCTAACGGTCAGACAGATGTAAATAATACTTAATATAATGATGATGTTGTGTTAGTACATTTACAAAAAAAAACTTCAAATACTATTTAAAAGGAACATAGTGCTAAACAACACTGTTATTTATTTTTCAACTTCACCGGTACATTAATACAATAACCGGGGTTATTTAACGCCATGTTCCTCTCGAATAATATTCTAACATTTGGTTAAAAATATACTGACACAAAAGATGAATTATAGTAATAAATATTATCATTTTAAGAGAATCCTTAAAACTAAAAAGTTGTTCAAAATAGTTTTATAGAAAGGCATTATTTATGTATTAAACTTACAATGTAGCTAAACGTTGACAACAATAGTAGAATTTTACAAGGAAATTCTAGCTAGGGTTATGGTTTGTGTTAGATTGTTTGAAGGAAAAGGGCGACTGGCAATAAAGATACCCCCTGGGAGGATAGCCCCCTCTGACCGAAATTAACTATATAATAGTCAGATAAAACCACACCCTATACTTAGAATATGCCAAGGATTCCTTGGCTGGTATGAAAAGAAGAGCCGAAAATGACCTTTATTCACGTGCCTTCTACGGCAGGAAAATGTGACACAAAGTTAGTTTAATGTGGGGACAACCAGCTCCCCCAAAGGGGTCACTCTGGAAGAGTACAAAAATAGTCGTGAACGAACCCGTCAGAATTTCCCACTAGGGGCGGCTCAACCGACGGGTAATAAATCAAACGCCTTCTCCCCCGAAAGAAAACGTAATACCTGAGAGGGTGCGCCCCCTTAGTCCATGTTAAACTATACCTCATTCTAAGAAAGAAAGATCTACCAAGAAACAAGACAGTCTATAGGTTGTCAGATTAGTGCCATGAATTTGCTCGGCTGGTATGAAAAATGATAGTTTGCAAAGAAAACTAATTTTTTTTAAATAAAACAAACTTAAAAATCAGTCATTCTGTTCGCTATATATCTCCTCTCTTTCGCTCTCTCTCTCTCTCTCTCTCTCTTTCTCTCTCTCTCTCTCTCTTTATTTCTCTCTCTCCATCTTTCTCATTTTCTCTCTTTCTTTCTCGCTTTCACTCTTTCTCTCCTCTCCAACTATGAGTTAAAAGTATTAATACTTATGGCTATATTCCCTTTAGTTTATTATAGACTATTTCATTCTGCTATTTTATAGTCAATTTTATTACCTATCAGTGTTAATAAACAGAGAAACAGAGTGTGTATGTGTATATTCGTGTGCCCACACGCGTGCCTGCATGCAAAGAGAGAGACCAAGATGCAAGAATGTATATACATTTTATAAAATAAGAGCAGCGGAAAACAATATACAGTGATGGAGGGTGAGGGTAATAAACAGAAGCTTAGTAGAAGATTTGGTCAGTAAATTGAAATTTACGGCTAATTAGAACAATTAAAATTGATTTTTAAACATAACTCAATCCCCAAATCAAGGAATATTTAAACATGTATTTTGAGTGACGAAAATATATAAGAAAACTCTTAGTGAAACAAACGTTAACTAAACTTTAGTATAATAATAGATTATGCATAAGTTCGTTATAAAAAATGACTTACTGTCGCACATCATGTAGATTTGGAGTTTGATATGATGATAGAGATTAAGAGATTAAAGGAAACATACTTGTTTCTGGTTCATTGGATTTGCTCTGAGCGGAACTGGTGATCATCCTTTAAGGGTGGTTGGTCTCTCTAGATCCTTTTTAAATACTAAGAATTAACATAAAAACTTATCAAAGGCATATTTTTCTTTATTATCTCAGATATATTATTAGGGTAGAGACATAGAGAGGGATAGTCTACTACTGACTACATAATAACACATCTGTCCGCTTCGCTTTTAAAAGAATTAACTTATCACATGCTAATTGCTACTTCCGTTTTGTTCCGTCCGTTTTTCCTCTTCCTGTCAATTTTGAACTCAGTAACGTATTCACAACTTATATCCTTTCTTTGAGCTCTTCGAAGCCACCTATATATATATACCATTGCATTTTCTTTTTTATTGGGTATATTTTCATATTCCCGTTTTCTAGCAACATCATAAAAATATCAATATTTCTTTATGAGGTGTGTTTTACTTTTTACAAGTTCTTCGTACAGCTTACATGATTTCGTAATCAAACGCCTTCAGTGTAAGACCAAGTAAAGGAAGTTAATGATATAAACCGGATTGTAAACCACACTGTATTCGCCCTCTCGCTTCTCGCATTCTGGTTTCGTTCTGGCTTGCATGCCTTCATTTCTTATTTTTATAAATAAAGCAACCCCCACATCTAGCGGGATTGGGGATGTTATCTCTTGATATATTAAAAACTCTGGAATTTACTGTGTTACTCATCCAATGATCAGTTCTTTGTTTCTGAGTTTTCGATTTTCTTTAAAACATCGCACAATCGGATAAACTAGTTGGTCACAAAGCCGTTTAATATTTAACAGTTAGAAACAAATAAATAACGTAAATAACGACAATGGTTCAAACATATGAAATTAAGTATATAATTATTGTTTGCACTTCCAAACAAAATCTATGAGATCGCCTTTTTGTATTTCTTCTTTCGTTGTTGCCGTTTTTGTAGTCTTCCGCCGGAAATGGTAATTCTGATTGGAGACAGTTTTTCGACTTCCAAAGTCCAAGTCGCAATCAATCTCCTCCAAATTCCGCAAACACTCGGACGGTAAAAGCCTTTTTTTTAGAGAAGGACATGTCAATAATATTTAAGACTCTTTCAAGATCAAATTGAAGAGGGCGTAAATGTTGAAACTAACCAACAACAGAAGAAGAAGAAGAAGAAGAAGAAGAAGAAGAAGAAGAAGAAGAAGAAGAAGAAGAAGAAGAAGAAGGAGAAGAAGAAGAAACAAGGAAACAAGGAAACAAATAAACAACAAAATTCGGAAAATAAAAAAATGTAAAAGAAGAACAAAAACAACAGCAAAACAACAACAGGAAGACAGACAAATACAAGAATTGGAAAAAGATGAAAACGAAGAGGAGATAGAAGAAGAAGAAGAAGAAGAAGAAGAAGAAGAAGAAGAAGAAGAAGAAGAAGAAGAAGAAGAAGAAGAAGAAGTGCAGCCAACCAGCCAAGTCGGTGTCAAAGGTTTTCTAACCAGAAACACAGACCGGAAGTTTACATCCGACAACCAAACGCATCATCAGACTTTAGTGAATTGACGCCGACGGCCGGCGACTGAAGAAGAAGGTGAACACAAATAAGAAAATGTTTCTCTTTGTTTTAGCCCTCTTGAAAACCATCGACTATTTTGCAAAACGCCAAAATAAAACAATGAACATTAATAAAATACATTTGTGCAAAGTTTTTTATTGTTTCTTCTATCGTTAAACGTTTTGATTTATTCATAGTGACAAACTATACATCGATCAATAAGACGACAAAACAAAGTTTCATTTACTGACCACAAGAAAAGATATCGGAATTAATACGTACTAGTGCTCAGTACGCACTTCATAAGAACCCTTGTGGTGTTCTATCTTTTATATTTAGTTCAATTCAATAAATTTGACAAACATGAAACAAGCATGTTTCATTTGCCATGTAGGGAAAGTGGGTATGGAATTTACATAGAAGAGGATACAGTGGTCCAGCACATGTCAAATTTCGGCTTGACTTGCTGCGTCGTTGGCACATTTACTACATCTCCTGGAAGTCCATTCCAAGATTCACGGATCTTGATTGAGAAAGCGGCTCTCTTCCGGTTCAGTCGAAATCGGCGGTGAAACAATTGCTGGCAATGTCTGCGCAGACGTCGTTCTAGTACAGGAGTGAATAGTAGGTCTTGAGGGAGATCAAAATGGTCATTGAAGAAGTTGTAGGTCAAAATGAGATCACTCTGTAAACGTCGGCGATCAACGGAAAACAAGTTTAAGCTTCTTGAGTCAGTTTTCGTTTGAAGATATTTTACGTGTAGTTTTATTGTTGGATATGTTTCTTGAGATCAACTTAATGGTTGTACCTGGTCTTTTGACATAACGTGTGAACCACGTCTTAGCTATCACCTTAGTATTCTCTTTTGATGAGCTGAAACTGGCTTAGGATGAATAGATGACAACGAACGATGTAGACGAGTTATAACATTAATTTTTATTTATCCTGATAACCATCAATAACAGCCGGCTGTTTTTGTTTGGCTTTGTTTGGCTTTTTTTTTATGGGAGGGTGTCACCGCTTACCAAAGCCAAGAGCCACTCGAGGGTCAGGGTTAATAGGACGGAAATGATTGCCAGCAGGAAAATGAGGAACACTATGGGAGTACTAACTTCGATCAATGGTATGAACTGCGTTTGATTACTGGGGCGGTCCATTACAAGAATCTGTTTACATGGGATTTGAATACGACCGAGTTGTAGTCAGCAGGGAATCAGGCCCGATGAGTTGTACAGGTCGAAAGCACTTGCATAGAAGCTCTGTCCATAGAAATTCCGCCTGACGCTAAGCACGTGGAGGAGAAGAGGACAGTCGGGTTTTTTGTTGTTGTGGTAGGCAATCAAGTTATTGCCGTGAATGTCACACAGAGAGGAATTTAAGATTAGAGTTGCATTAAAATTTCATGGTGTTTTTACGGTCCGTTCTCTTTCCAGATTAGTGATGAGGAGAACCTCCTCGTGACAATGCTCTCGCTAGCATTGCCTCTCACCAACTAACTTAACTCATCTGCAAATTATTTTTCTAAACCGTCTCTAGACATGTGGTCTTGCTGCTCGACCAATCAGAGGCTTGTTATCAGTCAGCCCCTCCTCCCCTGATATCACTATCTAATCTAATACTAAAACTCTGATAACCTTGTTTGCTTGTTTGGTTGATACTTTCATTGTTTGTACATTAGATTATTAGATGGTGAAGGAAAGGCGAATAATGATTTAGCCATTGCGTCGGTTATGTATGCGTCCGTTTTACCCATATGACGAGAGTAGAACGTGGTGTCGTCAGCAAATATAGCCATCTCAAACACAATTTCATCAGGGAGGTCGTTTATGAAAATCAGGAACAATAAAGGTCCAAGGATCAATCCCTTGGGTACACTACATTTATGTCATGTTGTTTGGATGAACGGCCATCGAGGACAACCGGGATCGTTGTTTTGGATAGGAAGGATCTAATTATATTAAATATTCGTGCAGTAATGCCATATTACTTATTTTTATGAGAAGAATTTTTAAAGGCTTTGGATATATCAAGCGCTGCTGTGCTAGCTTTACCTGCCTTGTCCATTGTATGGTATATGCGTTCAGAGATTACCGTTAGGATATTCACAGTATACCGTGCTTGCTTAAATCTATACTGATGGTCAAAAAGAAGTTTAGCATTAACGAGATGATGGACTATCGCTATATTGATTAATGATTCAAAGATTTTAGCAAAAAACGGAAGTAGAGTGATCGGGTGATAATTTTGAGGGTCCGTTCTATCTCCAGAATTCTTGAAGACTGAGACCACAGAAGCAATTTTCCAGCAATCAGGGAAGCAAGATTCAGCAAGGCATTTGTTGCATAATTTGGAGAGGACAGGGGGTAGTAAAGCAGATCATTTCTTTATTACTATTACTGGTATAAGATCAGGCCTACATGCTTTGGAGGTGTCAAGGATTTTGATGATGTCCCGGACGTGAGATGGGGCGATGATCAGGTCATCAAGTGTGGCTTCTGTCCGCAATGGGAAATTTGGGAGGTAGTGGTTTGCGGAGTCCAAAGTGGAGTTTACGGCGAAACACTGGGCAAGTAGTTCAGCCTCATCAGTTGCCGTGCAAACGACATCATTGTGGTTGGATAGCGGGGGAAATGTTTTATTTGTCATTATTTACCACACTATTGAAGATTTTCCAGAAATCGCGAGTACCTAGTTTCTGTGACAATGCATTTTCTGGTCATCTCTGTATACCTTCTCTTTACTTCATCTCTTACAGTCTACAGACTACTCTGCAGCTTCTTTCTCACATAAGAGACGTTGCTTGTTTTCCCCTACGATATCGATATTTCCATGGTAGGTGTTCGACTCAGCTTCAAACTCTGATCTCCATCTCGTAAAACTTTATCGGCTTGCTTCCAGCATGCAAAGGACTCTTCTTTCTTCCTCTGTGTACCTAAACTCAAACAGAATTTCCGTGAACAGAATTTCTTTCCAAGAACTTCCCACCTGTGGAACATGTTACCGCGGGAATGTTTCTCTACAGACTACAACATGGTCATTTTTAAGTCAAATGTCAACAAATATCTGTCGAGTCGTCCTTTGAATTAATCATAGTTCAAATCCATTTCATAGTACTGTTCTATCATGCAACTGAAAACCTCACTAACCCTTATCCTCGAATGGCTATAGGCCTTGGTAAGTGGTGAACCATTAGTATATAAAAAAAGGTATGATTAAATTGACCTGCGATTATTATGGAACTGAATTAATAAATTTATGTTAAATGTCCTTTGTCTTTAGTAGATATAAATTCAGTCTTATATAAGAGTTCGATACGTTCTATAATGGAGTACTGCTGTCACGCCTAGATGGAGGGGGTTCATCTCAGTACACTGTTAGTTGCCTTGAGAGAGTACAAAATTGATTTCGAACTCTCACTTGGAATAATTTATCCTCTTTTTGACATATCCTTTCTCACAGAAAAGACGTTGCTAGTCTTTCTCTACTCTATCATTGTTTCCATGGAAAGTGCTAAACTGAGCGTCTATCTGGTTCCACCTTGTAAAACATTCAAGCAAGAACTTGTCGATCTACCACAACGGACAAAAACTTTTCTTTCTTACCCTATGTGGATATCTCCAGGCGAAATTTCCATGAACAGAGATTTATTCCAAAGAGCTTTCCGTCTGTGGGACACATTACCACGGAACTGCTTCCTTGCAGACTACAGCATAGTCTTATTTAAATCATATGTAAACAAATACTTGTCATAAATCGTCACCATGAATAATCAAATGTTGTTCATTCCATTCATAACTTTTAATACTCTCATTATATTATTCCTCATTTAACTGAAAATACATCCATCTCATATAACCCTTATCATCGAATGGCTTTTAGCCTTGATAAGTAAACAAAAAAGATTCAAGCAAATACTCTGCTAAACTTCCTTTCTGTGTCGTTCATATTACCTCTCTCATTTGTTACCTCGGCCAATGAGGTTATGTTTTCGGTCGAGTTTGTTGGTTTGTCACTATGTTTGTTTGTGTATAACCTAGCGTTCACATCGCTTGATCGATTTTCATAAAACTAGTTTCCAATAACTTCGAACTGATTTGATTTGGGATATCTAAGTCAGATATCAAGGTCGAAGTCACACTTTTGACGATGACTTCGGTTCTGTTAATTGTAGAGACTCGCTACTTGCTCATATTATAGCCAATGAAATCCCTCAATCTTAATGACCTTGAGCTTTGACCTTAACATTGAAAAGTTCGGTCACGGTTGAAATTTTGACCGATTTTATTTTTTCAAATTTGATGCATGCATCTGATGCTCTTTGATAACAGTAATCACCGTGCAAAATTTCACCATGCTCAGATAAAAAGGCGATGACTTATCAACGTTTCCCTCGCATAACTTCTGAGAGGCTTCATACAATATGGAGAAGTAAGGCCCGGATAAGACTTTGATCCATCCTTTCTAGATTTATTCAATTCTTCATGGAATAAATCAGATTTCTATGTCAATTGCTAATCTCAGACATTTCCTGCTCATCATAAAGACATAGTTTTTTTTTTTAACTCATTACCACTCTTCTGGTTTCTCTTTGAGAATCAGTCATAACTTCTTAATCTGAAGAATTAGATAACTTTGACATCATTTATTTTTTATTATATATGTTTTTGCATTAGAATTTCGGCTATTATTTTCGGGAATGAGAAAGTGCATTCTTTTGTTGGAAAATCAGATCGTCTTTTCTAATAGAATATCGGATTATCGTTATTGGCTCAATCCAGTTTTTTCTTCTTTTTTGTACGGATGTGGAAAATGACATTCCAGATTACATCATATGCGTACGCACGAACACACACACGCGCGCGCATATACATACATTATATATATATATACATATATATATATATATATATATATATATATATAGAGAGAGAGAGAGAGAGAGAGATGGATACATAGATACATAGATATATATAGTGAGAGAGAGAATATATATTCATTGTGAATTTTGATTACCGAAAGCCTATTATTATTTGACCGATTATTCTGGCTATAGAAGGCCTAGGGGGAAAGTTGACCATGACTGTATATGATATGGACAATTTGAGATATAAAGATAGAATAGCAGAATCCAGTGGAAATTCCACGGTTACTTACCTACGGTGTTCTCTTTCTTCTTTCCGTAAAATTCTTTGTCAGCAAAACAGTGTTTATTTATTTATAGCAACAATTTAGATTTTTTTAAATAAATAGTTTCTTTCTTACCTTGAAAATAAATAGAACGAATGTCACTTTTAAGTCAACGACGATAACAGAATTATATTCATGACGTCTTATTCGGTTTTGGAACAATTTATTTTGAAATGAGTAAAAGCTTATTTTGTGCCATAGCAACATCAGATAATCACCAATTACTTCATATTTGGTGATCAGACGATGTCATACTTTTTAATGGATGTGAAAGGTGATAAAGTGTGTACAACGAATTGACACGGGTATTATTGTACAGATTGAAGAGTTTTGGCATTAGAATGCGGGTTGATTGCTTTAAATCTTTAAACATTTTACCAAACGCAAAAGCAATGGACTCTTTTGAAAATATTGCAAAGAAAACCAGCTATTTGATCGCTCATTACAATAAAGATTAGGAGAGTTTTTTTCCCCAGATAGTTATTATGAAAACAGGTTTGCGGATCATGACAAGACTATAAATAATCTTGATGTGTTTTCTAAATAACACTATAAAGATAGAGATAAGAAAATCGATTAAAGTTAGGTATGTTTATATATTAATATTTTTTATGTACATGATTCACTTCTGAACTAATTAATCGATTATTACGAATTGGAAAACAATTTTTTTTATTTTTCGTTTAATTTAGTTTTATGCAAATAGAAGTAAAAAGAGGTTGAAGCTCTTCATAAATTCAGATACCTCCGATTTGTTTTTAAAAATTCAACCAATTAGATATACATTAATTAAATATCTCCTAGCTTTCAGTTTCGTTAGAGTATTTTAAACGGTTTTTGGAGGCATATGGGAACAACTTCCCATTTGAAAATTCAAATATATTAGATTCGCATTGAATTTGATCCAGAGTCATTAGACAGCAATTAAACAAAATTAACTGAATTTCAATTTTTTCTTAAAACCTTTTTAAATAAGTATTTAAATATTTACACACACATAATCAAATAATGGTATAAATAGAGAAGATACGAAATGATAAAAAAAACTTAGAGCTAGGGGGTATTATTATTTCAATAGAATTTTGAAACTTAAATTTGAGACATCCGTAATAGATTTTTGATCAAATTGAGATTAAGGATTCTAGACATAAGTTTTAATATCATTATATCTTGATTTTAATCTTCGTAAGGGGGCATAAAAGTGGTGCAAAACTGTTCTAGACGGATATTCTTTTGGTTATGATATAAATAATGGATTGCGTGGACAGTATTATGAGATTTAAGATAGGATATTTAAAATAATCTCAATTCAATGGAATTTGTACTAATGTAAAGGGAAAAGGATAAACAAAGAAAGATCAAACATTTTTTAATTGAAATCGGATTGTGATTTTTGGGACAAGGAGGCAACATAACTAAATATGTCAAGATACTTAAAAAAGAACCCTGTGGATCTTGTTAAATTACCTGCTTGCTTGTTTGTATCTGTGCACAACAGATGACGTTACAAAAGGTGTTGTGCACACGTGACGACGTGAGATGTAGTGGGAGGGGGTGAATGACGTAAACAATTAAAAGAGAGAAATAGGGTAGAGAGTAGAGAGAAAGGGGTGAAGAGGAGATAGAAAAAGGGGAAGAGAGACGGGATGAGAGAGACAGAGGGAAGATAGAGAAGGAAGAGAGAGAAAGATTGGACAGAGAGAGGTAGATTATAGCAAGTATTGATTCAACGGGACACGAGTCGTCTATTATAATATTTAAACTCTGATAATCTTGCTAGCTTGTTTGCATATCGAAGCTTTCAAATTGGAGTGTGAAATATCGAAGTGACGAGAACTGATGCGAAAGAAGGAATAATAGTGGTAGTATCCGTTGTAGTAGTAGTAGTAGTAGTAGTAGTAGTAGTAGTAGTAGTAGTAGTAGTTACCTCAGCATGAGAGGAAAGTAAGAGGATAACGTAAATAAATTAATTATGTAAATTAAAAATAAACGGAATGTTAAGCTTTGAGGGGTAGAGCGTAACATCGTGGTAGACTATGAGTCACGAAGACATAGAAGAAAAAACAAGAATAGAATGGGGTAACAATAATACGTGCGTATTGCACAACTTTTATTCTCGGACTGACGATACAATTTTGAAAGAACAAATTTAGCGCCTAATTTTCATGTCACGTGATACCTCTGCAGCGCAGTAATTATCACGTAGTTCAGTGATCAGGTCGATGGCCTTATCACCACTTGGTTGAGTGGAACTATATTCAGTTGCGAATTCAACAGGGAATCGAGCAAAATAGTAGTAGAAAACGCTGCGTAAAGAGAATGACGTTGGAATTGGATTCTGTATTTTTATTTTTTTCGTATATTGTTTATTTACCGAGGAGTCATCGTTACATTTGTTTTCACGAATCTTCTCATTATACAGCTGTGAACGCTTATCTCTATTTGTATCATTTGGATTATTCAGACTACTCTTCCTATCTTGGAGGTTATTCTCACAACGTTTCGGCCGATGTAACTTTCGCCCTTATTCAGGTGCATCTTGTCGAACTCGAGAAACTTCATATCGAACTCTGAAATGTGTACGGAAATTGGAACAAAACCCTTTATTTAATCCACGGGGGGTATAGTTCTCGTTCTGTGAGCTATAATCGAAATAATACAAAATATCAATCATCATTTTTTTTAAATCCGAAACATAGCACATAGATCTAGTTATTCCATTAATATCTTTTGACAGCTCGACAGCGTGGCTGTCGCAAAATTGCTACTAGTCTACCACTTCTAATAGCAGACGATACTACATGCAAAACTGGTTTTATTTGCAATATAAGACACACCCGCACAAATATACACAGTAAATCCAGCAATTGATTAATATGTGCATGAAAAACTGAAAATTTTCTATCAGCGGATGGTTATAAATTATAAATTCAAGATGGCCGCCAAAATAATATGCAAATTAGTCAAATTTTACAATTTATTTTGATATTTCTACGTATATGCTACAAATGTTATATACATTGGTTGAGCATACAACGAAAGGTGAAGCTTACAGAGCCATTTTAAAAACAGGTTTAAAAAATCATTTTTCTACAAAACAAAATACACCGCTCAGAAGGTTAAACGAACTTTTTTACTTTTCAAAATGAAATTCGTGAAATTCATCGTAATATCTTTGTTGGTCTTTTACATTGTTTTACTGGTGAAAATTAATCACAAGTATATTTTTTATATTATTCTACAAGTTGTACCTACTTGGCGTTGTCCGGGAGTCTTTTTACTTTCATTTCTATTTCGCTTATTTCCCTCCTACACATTGCAGTCTTTTCTCTTGATTATTTTCGTGTGAGAAAATATTTACATTTTTGTAAAAATAAAAATGCAATGAACAAATAAATATTACTAGCAGGAAGACCCGATGTTGCTCGGGATTGAATGAGAATCACTATTGTGTACTTGTTCGCGCATACGATATTTGACCAGATAAGTGTACAAATAAAGAAGAGAAGAAAAGAGAAGAAACTAAGAACCATAGCTGAATTATTATTTTTAAGAAAATTTTGAAACTTACATTCATTTGTTATATTTTCTTTTTAATTAACTAAATTAAATATATCATTAATTAATTAATCGATTTTTTTTAAACATACGATTCATGCTGATTCGTATTTATATGCATACACGCTATTTGAGCAGATAATTGTATGAATAGACAAAAGGAAGGGAGATAAGAATCTAAGAGGCAGAAGTGCATGCTATTTTTTATCAAGTCATTGTTAAATATGATTTTGAAACTTAAATATATTTATTACACTTTTTAATTAACTATTTTAGATAATTTATTAATAAATCGATTTTTTTAATTCTACAAATCCCGCTTATTTGTATTTACATAGACATGCGTTATCTTATAGGATCATTTTATAAATAGAGAAAATAAGAAATCAATCTGTTTTATCTACATTATTTGTTCTTTTTAATTAACTAATTTAAATAGATTATTAATTAATCTAATTTTATTTTTAAACTTTACAAATCTCGTTTATTCATACTTACACACGCGCACACACGCACGAGATTTGATCAGATCGTTTTATAGGGATGCGATAAATAGATAAGATGCTAAGAGCCATAGATGCATGCTCTTTTTCCCAAATTATTATAATTAATAGGATTTTTAAACATAAATCTATTCATTAAATTTGTCTTCTTAATCAACTATTTCAAATGAATTAATCATCTTTTTAATTTACAACTCATGCTTATTTGTATTAACACACACGGACGCGATATTTGATCAGAGAATTTTATAAATAGAAAACAGAAGAGATGGTTATCCAATAGTCATAAGTGCATGCCAGTTTTTACCAAATTATTTTTAAATATAATTTTCAAACTTAAATGTATTCATTACATGTGTTGTTTTTTTAATGAACTTTCTTTGATTATGGTAAAGATTATGTACTGAAATTCAGTTCCGGTTGCTGCTTCGCAGACGGAAAGACGGTGTCAATGCAGACAGTGTTCCCCATTATAATTCACATAAGAAAACTAAACGTTTTTAATTAAAATTTTACGGTATCTTTTTTATTATTATTAGATTGTTAGGTGAAAGTACAGAATAGTTAACAAATACTCATTTTTTTACAAAAACAGTTTATAACGGATTATGTTAAAAATAAGTCACGAGTTTCACTATGACTTCACGGTATCGGAGAGGAAGATAATCAGTAGGGGCATTTTCTGCATTGGGCGTCTTCTCGTCTGCGAAGCAGAAACCGGAACTGAATTTACCATTACCACTATTTTAACTAAATTATTAACGAATTAACCTGTTTAAATTTTAAACTTTACGCTTATTTGCAAATATCGCACGTGTGAGTACAAGAGCCACACGTCGATATTTTATCAGATAATTGTATGGATAGAGAAGCAAAGAAGCGATAAGATGCTAAGAGCCATAGGTGTATGCCGTTTCTTTTTATCAAATTATCATTTTTAATTGAATTTTGAAACAAATTTATTCATTACATTTTTCTTTTAATTAACTATTTTAAGTAATTTTTTATTAATCTCTTCTTTTTTATATTTTTTTCAAAACACGTTTATTTGTATTCACACACGCACGCGATATTTGTTCAGATAATTTAATAAATAGAGGTCAGCTGTTGATTAAGACATACCAGTTATTTTTTGCCCCACTTGTGGTGAATTAGAATAATTTATTTTTCTTGAGGCAATACTATTTCTATTTCTTGTTTGTGGAAGCAAAACATACCAAACTACAGTTTAGAACATTCCAGAATCGTCTAGGATAAATTGAATTCAAATTAAAATCTAGAATGTTCTTTGAAAGTTTTCTTTTGTAAATTTGATGTCGTATTACTTCGTTTTCATTAAACGTTGCAAAATATCAAATTATCTACTATGTTCCATTATTTTCCGCACATTAAAATTGTTGGTTTTTTATTTGCAAATACTTTTAAACAATATACTTTTGAACAATAATCGTACACTCACACGCACAGTGACGCACGTTTGAACAGACTTCAATAATTTCAACAACCAATTATTGGTTCAAATTTCGAAAAGTTTGTCGAAAATGTTGTGTATCGAATTGCGTTCGTAGAGCATTGTATATCTAATATATTACTCATCACGTGTCTGTTTATAAAAGAAAACGGTCTGTGTCCGTACATTTAAAATATTCAATTCTGAAGTGTTAAAGAGGAAGAGATAAATTAATAAACACTGTTAGCTTAATTTTACTTTCTCCATTTATCATTGTATGAAACGGTAAACCGCATTAGTTACAGCAACAACCAGTCTTAAAAGGAATATAAAAACATACATGATCGAGTTGGGGAGGTCGTCCACTTAAAACTGTGCAAACGACTACAATATGAACTATTGCTACAAACACGGAGCCATTGTTGGAAAATGACCGACATAAAACCATCTGATATCTCGAAATACAGACGGGCAAATTCATACAAGAAAGAAGACCGGATATGTTAATAGCAAACAAGAAGTAAAAAACTGCCAAAACGTAGATTTTCTTTTCCCAGCGAAGTACAGGATGAAGCCTCAGAAGACATAAAAAATAAGAACGTAGGAGCTGAATGGTATGCCGAAAATGACCGTAATACCAATAATTTGAGGAGTACTAGGAACAGTTCCGAAAAACTTGGAAAAAGACATGGATAGATTAAAATTAAAGATATAACTGCCACCATTCAAACCACGGTGTAAGTCTAGAATTAGGGCGTCATGGGAAAAAAAAATAAGAAAAAATAAGAAATATCTGTATGATTTACGGACCTGTGACGGAATGCATACATCGTATACTTATATAAAATAAAATAAAATTTTATCGGTAAACGAATATCGTTTCTATATCGTCGCCATATTGGACAGTCAAGGGAGGTAGTCAAACTTTTGCGAACTATATAAATAGAGTTTGGAATTTCATCGATAAAATTAGATTTTTGTTAAAAAGAAATCTACTTGATTAATTTACGTGAGTTTTGGTATACGATATATGCGTTCCGTCACGGGTACGTAAATGAAAAAGATATTTCTTTATTTTATTTACCTCCCCAGGAGGTTAGACACAAGGCCAGGTTTATCTTACTCCCACAAGGTAAGATGTGACCCAAGGTCGGGTCGGGAAAGTGGGGTTTGAAAAGCCAGCGCCCGAGAAGGTGAGCACTCTGGCCATTAAAAATTGCCTGGGCAGCCCCGTCGGCATTCCCCGGTAAGGGGCACCTCAGGCAGTAAGCAATAAACTTACTCCTCCCCAAAGAGGGGAGGCAAAGCCTGGGAGGGTGAACCTCCTAGAACTGCACAGGACAGTACCTCAGACCGGCGGAATCAAGGCCCAAAGGCCAAGACAACACTGGTCTACAGAGTGAGCATCCATCGGAACAGATACTACACTCTGATCTTAGCCAAAAGGCCAAGGAGGATTTTGTGTTAAAGTTAATTCAACTTTACACATTTCTTTATTTTGTTTTTTTCCATGACGTTCCAATTCTAAACTTGCACCAAAACCACTATACCAATGTAAACAGCCGAAATACAAACCAACTGAACCAGGCGACACCGACCAACAGTAGATAAGTTTAAATATAATAACACGACCTAAACATAACTAAAATCTAGAGAACATACTAAGACGAGCCTAATGGAACTGAACCTTTCAGGGTATATAAGAAAAGTACTATAACCTGATACCCCCTTTCTTCGCCCCCACAAAATACACGTAGTGACACAAACATCGCTGTGAAGAGTCAGGGGGGGGGGACCGAGAAGCGAAAGTATCATTCAGACTTCAACTGGGAGAGCACGGAGAGTACTGGGATGCTGATGAGGTTTGTTGTCACTCAAATTCCAGAGAAAGTCATTCAGTTGCTATTGGCAATTATTCAATGGTAAACAGTTGCGACGGTGATCGCAATAAATGGATAATACTTGAAATGTAGGGAAACTTATCACTCAGATTCCGAGGAACACCACCTGTTTTGCAAGTGAAATATCACTGACATATATGAGATATCCTAGTGAGGATGAAATAATAAGAAAAAGAAGAAGAAGAAGAAGAAGAAGAAGAAGAAGAAAAAGAAGGACAAGAAGCAAATAAACGGAACTTGCCAGAGAACTGAAATGAGTATGACACATGAAGAAAGTCAATATAATACCAATAATCGTTGGATCACTAGGAACAGTCCTGAAATAACTGGAAAGTACTGGGAGAAATTGGAATCAAAGGGAAGAGCAAGACTATACATCGCCACAATGTTACATTCTTGTGCTAGTTTTACAAATACATCAATGGATTGTGCTCCGATGAACTAGCTGCTCTGGTGCACCCTCGACGCAAATACACTAGAACAACCCGACAATCAGCTAGATCCCATCCATTCACTGTGGAGGTCCCCAGATGCCGGAGAGCCTTCTACTCTAGCAGCTTCTTTCTTCGTGCTGCCGACCTCTGGAACTCCTTCCCTGCTCGCTGTTTCCCCACTATACCGACATGCCGACGTTTAAAACTAATGTAAACAGACATCTAGTTAGACAGCTCCCAATTTAGGATGACACCCAAATACTCCTTAATTCTCAGTAGCCTCTTACGGCTACAGTGGCGACCTGCCTTGTTTGGGGTTAAATATCTTTTTTAAAAAAAACAAAAAAAAACAGAGTTCTTAGAAGGGTGCAATTGTGGAAATTCCACGAGTCCTGCTAGTACTTATTATTATTATTATTATTATTATTATTATAACCACCATGCTGCACTTTTGTTGACACTAGTGAAAAATGAGGCTTGTTGAAGATTTGAACCTGTGTCTCTGATGTAATTAGGCGTGGCTTTGATCACGCGGCTAACAAGTCTTGCGGTTAATCGAAGGTTGAATTTGTTTAAATGACTCATTACATTTTATATTTTATGATTATTATTAACCAAATGTACAGTTGTCTCATTTGTCACTTTGTGAATACTTTATTTTTTACATAACGAAAGCCGTTATTTTAACGGAAAAGTTTGAATGACACCTAGGGTTCAGAGGTGACTTCAATAAAACGGAAGTCTGCGAAATCACGTGATTTCTGTAGAGAGAGAGAGATTATCCCTCTTTTCGCGAGCTTTTAGGTGTTCCTTATTTTATCCCCATTGTTGCATGGAGCGTACGACACGACCTAGTGAGTGTACGGCACAGACGCATGGTAAAAAATACATTTATCTTTCTTTCTCTTGCTTATTGTCTCTTTATTACGCACACGCAAATAATCCGTATCTCTGTTTTTTGTTGTGACTGTTTCTTTCTGATTAATAACCCTTCTTAAACGTTAAACATAGGCGTCCGAGTGATTGCATCCACGGACGATCGAGAAATGTGTTCCCGACGACGACAACAACGGATGTGTATAATATTTTATACACGCTACGGACAACCGAAACTGGTCAAACATATTTGTTCCGGTCAAGTGGAATAAACTAACTGTTTATTTGAAGGAGTTTCTCTTGCAAATGACAGTGTCTACCTAAAAGCATCGTGGTACGTAATATACGTATTTCGCCGTTTGACACAAACTCTATGGAGATAATATTATTAACGAAAATGAAAATACAAATAGTGAAAATAACTATTCAATGGCTACACGTAATTTAATTTAATTCTAACATTTCTAAATATATATGTAATTACTTGCCGACCTTGGAAGAAAAAGGGGTTGACGCTCTATACTGATGTTATCAATTTTATTCAATGAAAGACATTAAAACTGTACAAAGGAAGAAATATATAACATCAAATAAAATGGATAATAGAATACATCTCAATATAAATGTAAACACAAGAAAGAAATGGACAAAGTTCTTAAAAAAGGGAGAAAGTCATACTTACGTGTTGCCTTTCGATCAGCAGTAGTAAAAATGACAGAATGGACGATATTTGTCCATTTGACATTGTCCCCAGTTCCTGTTTGACGGTTGTTTCGCAGTACAATAAGGACGGCAGAAACTGATAAAAGGGGGTTAATTGTGCAGTTATCTAAACTATTCAAAAACTAGTTATTCTGATTAAATTGACGATAAAAATGTATATAATAATTTACTGACTGTTACAATACGTTTCATTCATTGTTAAGATCATATTACAAGATGGCGGCACCTGTTTTTCTGAAAATCATCAAAGTTTGATTGCTGAGTTTTTTCGTCTTTTTCTCGTTTCAATTAGCTAACAAAGTAAATGTTATTGCGTTTGATTAGAGTTATTTGTTGTATATTTATTTTGATTTTTTTTTTTTTGTGTTTTTTTTACCTCAAAAAGATGAAAAAGAACAGCTGGTACAGATCGTCGTACAGGTCGATGATTTCCGGAAAAGCACGTGCAGCCATCTTGGAATATTATTTTAACAATAGAGGATTTGAACAAAACTTTGTGTTGAAATAAATGAAAAAAAATGTAAACACTTTCAGAAGAAAGAAACTTGCAGGTAGGTAGAAAAGTCGTTTTTGTGTTTAGTAACAGATATTGGTTGTCTATTTGTGTTTTATCCCTTTTTTCGTTGTTAACTAAAATAGATTTTTGTCCCAAAATAGAATGATGTAAGAATAAAAAATATACATGCATCTCTAATAGAGGCTCGGTACGTCGTGAGTGTGTCTAAACGCGCAGATTGAAAGGGCAAATCTTGTAGATGCGTCCAAACATCTCTTTTATCTTATGTCGTTCGGTCACGCTTACACTTGAAGTAGCATTTTTAGATTCGTCCGCGGATCTCTATACGAGGCACTGCCCTTCCGTTTGTAGGTCTTTCGATCTGTCACGTTTCAGTGTAATAGAATTTTTATCGGTGTGTAACGAGAGCGTCCTATCCCTTAATAGACTTCAAAAACAGCCTATGCTAGAAATCTCATTTCTTTGGTCAATCATAACTCAAAAACCAATAAACCAAATTAGTTAAAACTTTGCACAAATTTTTTTTATAGGTTCTATAAGTGTGTAGAATTTCAGCATCATTAGTCAAGCCAACCCAGAGATCCAGAAAGGTCAGGCATGATTTTGTGTTATCCGTGTGTACGTACGTATGTGCCACCCTGTATCTCATCAACTATTTGATGGATTCAGCTGCTTTTTGGCAGATATAGAGATTCTAGGGTCTAGTTGATGGCATTTTAATTTCAGTTTACCATATACCTTAGTTTTCCAGAAAATTCCAAAAAAACTTTAAAATAGCCATTGTATAGAGGCATAGCCTTTAGAAAAGTAGTGACATTCCATGATAAATTCCAGTATACTGAAATCATATGCCCTTGATAGGGATAAGATGAACATTCATATACACTAAATGTACAAAAGCAAGGAAATTCCAAATTTTTACACTTTTATTGTCATTAAGGGTATGCGAGCACAACAGGGCTATGTATTTTACTGGTAGGAATTTTTTCTTCAGCGCACCTCACACACTTCATCCACTCATGCATAGAGATTTATACTGTAGTGATGTGATAATGAAATGGTTTGGTTGATATGTAGTCATACCCTTAATTAATTACAATAAAAGTGTAAAAATTTGTGAATTTCCTTGCTTTTGTACATTTAGTGTATATGAATTTTCATCTAAACCCTATTAAGGGCATATGATTTCAGTATACTGGCATTTTTCATGGAATGTCACTAGTAATAAAATCTGACCTGTTGGATCACCCATTCAGCTCGGGTTAGATTGTTTGCATCAGGAAATAATGAGTTTGCAGAGCCAGTTAAATACACAAAGTAAAAAGACAAAATCACTAATTAGCATTTTTCAAGTATCTCTCGCACACGCGTGGGCACGTCCGCTTTCAATCGACAACTACGGATTAAATAGTATTACTACTGTGGTGATATTCCCTTTGGTTTATAATGGTCTGTTCTAATATTTGTATTTAGTCCTTTCTTTATTACCTTCGACTGCTAATAAACAGCGAGAGAGTGACGGAAGTGAGAGTGATAAACACCGTATAAAATAGGAGCGGTTGGCCAAAAAACATAGAGTGATAAAAGGTGAGAGCGATATATAAAAAAAATTCGTAAGAGATGGGTCACTTGGTGAGTTGATTGAAAATTGCGACTAATTAGAACAATTAAAATGGAAGTTATTTTTCAAACATCACTCATTCCCAAAACTGAGGAATATTTTAGCATGTATTTTGTGTGATTAAAATATATAGGAAAAAGTCCTTAGAGAAACAAACGTTGATTAACTCAGCTTTATTATATATAAAAGCGTTCACAAATGGCTAAATGAGAATGCCCGTCCGTCGATCTGTAATTTTTAAGTTTATGAAAGCATTTTCATCGCAAAACGCGTAGATTGAAAGGACGCATCTTATTTTAGGTGCGATCTAACCTACCACATATAATCGGTTTGTTACGTTTTAAATATGAAATAGCCTTTCGTCCCTGTGTAACGCTTATGTTTTAACGTAGCCTTTTCGTCGCTCTTTACCGTTTTTTTTTAATAACCTTTTTGTCGATCTGTAAAGCTTATGTGTTTAAGTAGTATTTTAATTACTCTGTAACGTTTATGTTTTTAAGTAGTATTTTAATTAGTCTGTAACGTTTATGTTTTTAAGTAGCCGTTTCATCGGTCTGTAACGCTGATTTTTTTTAATAGCCTTTTCGTCGATCTGTACCGCTGTTGTGTTTAATTCGTCTTTTCATAGGTCTGTACCGCTGTTGTGTTTAATTCATCTTTTCATAGGTCTGTACCGCTGTTGTATTTAATTAACCACTTTTCATATGAGTGTAACGCTGTTGTGTTTAATTCGTCTTTTCATAGGTCTATACCGCTGTTGTGTTTAATTCGTCTTTTCATAGGTCTGTAACGCTGTTGTGTGTTTAATTCGTTTATCATAGGTCTATAACGCTGTTGTCTTAAATTCGTCTTTTCATAGGTCCGTAACGCTGTTGTGTTTAATTCATCTGTTCATAGGTCCGTAATGCTGTTGTGTTTAAGTCGTCTTTTCATAGGTCTGTAACGCTGTTGTGTTTAATTCGTCTTTTCATATGTCTGTACCGCTGTTGTGTTTAATTCGTCTTTTCATGTCTGTAACGCAGTTGTGCTTAATTCGTCTTTTCATAGGTCTGTAACGCTGTTGTGTTTAATTCGTCTTTTCATAGGTCTGTACCGCTGTTGTGTTTAATTCGTCTTTTCATAGGTCTTTAACGCTGTTGTGTTTAAGTCGTCTTTTCATAAGTCTGTACCGCTGTTGTGTTTAATTCATCTTTTCATAGGTCTGTACCGCTGTTGTGTTTAATTCGTCTTTTTATAGGTCTGTAACGCTGTTGTGTTTCATTCGTCTTTTAATAGTTCTGTACCGCTGTTGTGTTTAAGTCGTCTTTTCATAGGTCTGTAACGCTGTTGTGTTTAATTCGTCTTTTCATATGTCTGTACCGCTGTTGTGTTTAATTCGTCTTTTCATGTCTGTACCGCTGTTGTGTTTAATTCGTCTTTTCATAGGTCTTTAACGCTGTTGTGTTAATATTCGTCTTTTCATAGGTATGTACCGCTGTTGTGTTTAATTCATCTTTTCATAGGTCTGTACCGCTGTTGTGTTTAATTCGTCTTTTCATAGGTCTGTAACGCTGTTGTGTTTCATTCGTCTTTTCATAGTGTTGTATCGCTGTTGTGTTTAAGTCGTCTTTTCATAAGTCTGTACCGCTGTTGTGTTTAATTAATCTTTTCCTGGGTCTGTAACGCTGTTGTGTTTAATTCGTCTTTTCATAGAGCTGTAACTCAGTTGTGTTTAATTCATCTTTTCATAGGTCTGTCACGCTGTTGTGTTTAATTCGTCTTTTCATAGGTCTGTGATGCTGATGTGTTTAATTCGTCTTTTCATAGGTATGTAACGCTGTTGTGTTTAATTTGTCTTTTCATAGGTCTATAACGCTGTTATGTTTAATTCGTCTTTTCATAGGGCTGTAACGCTGTTGTGTTTAATTCGTCTGTTCATAGGTCTGTAACGCTGTTGTGTTTAATTCGTCTTTCCATAGGTCCGTAACGCTGTTGTGTTCAATTCGTCTTTTCAAAAGTCTGTAACGCTGTTGTGGTTAATTAATTTTTTCATAGGTCGGTAACGCTTTTGTGTTTAATTCGTCTCTTCATAGAGCTGTAACGCTTTTGTTGTTTTATTCATCTTTTCATAGTTCTGTACCGCTGTTGTGTTTAATTCGTCTTTTCATATGTCCGTAACGCTGTTGTGTTTAATTCGTCTTTTCATAGGTCTGCGACGCTGTTGTGTTTAATTCGTCTTTTCATAGGTCCATAACGCTGTTGTGGTTAATTAATTTTTTCATAGGTCTGTAACGCTGTTGTCTTAAATTCGTCTTTTCATAGGTCCGTAACGCTGTTGTGTTTAATTCATCTGTTCATAGGTCCGTAATGCTGTTGTGTTTAAGTCGTCTTTTCATAGGTCTGTAACGCTGTTGTGTTTAATTCGTCTTTTCATATGTCTGTACCGCTGTTGTGTTTAATTCGTCTTTTCATGTCTGTACCGCTGTTGTGTTTAATTCGTCTTTTCATAGGTCTTTAACGCTGTTGTGTTAATATTCGTCTTTTCATAGGTATGTACCGCTGTTGTGTTTAATTCATCTTTTCATAGGTCTGTACCGCTGTTGTGTTTAATTCGTCTTTTCATAGGTCTGTAACGCTGTTGTGTTTCATTCGTCTTTTCATAGTGTTGTATCGCTGTTGTGTTTAAGTCGTCTTTTCATAAGTCTGTACCGCTGTTGTGTTTAATTAATCTTTTCCTGGGTCTGTAACGCTGTTGTGTTTAATTCGTCTTTTCATAGAGCTGTAACTCAGTTGTGTTTAATTCATCTTTTCATAGGTCTGTCACGCTGTTGTGTTTAATTCGTCTTTTCATAGGTCTGTGATGCTGATGTGTTTAATTCGTCTTTTCATAGGTATGTAACGCTGTTGTGTTTAATTTGTCTTTTCATAGGTCTATAACGCTGTTATGTTTAATTCGTCTTTTCATAGGGCTGTAACGCTGTTGTGTTTAATTCGTCTGTTCATAGGTCTGTAACGCTGTTGTGTTTAATTCGTCTTTCCATAGGTCCGTAACGCTGTTGTGTTCAATTCGTCTTTTCAAAAGTCTGTAACGCTGTTGTGGTTAATTAATTTTTTCATAGGTCGGTAACGCTTTTGTGTTTAATTCGTCTTTTCATAGAGCTGTAACGCTTTTGTTGTTTTATTCATCTTTTCATAGTTCTGTACCGCTGTTGTGTTTAATTCGTCTTTTCATATGTCCGTAACGCTGTTGTGTTTAATTCGTCTTTTCATAGGTCTGCGACGCTGTTGTGTTTAATTCGTCTTTTCATAGGTCCATAACGCTGTTGTGGTTAATTAATTTTTTCATAGGTCTGTAACGCTGTTGTGTTTAATTCGTCTTTTCATAGGTCTGTACCGCTGTTGTGTTTAATTCGTCTTTTCATAGGTCTGTAACGCTGTTGTGTTTAATTCATCTTTTCATAGTTCTGTACCGCTTTTGTGTTTAAGTCGTCTTTTCATTGGTCTGTACCGCTGTTGTGTTTAATTCGTCTTTTCATAGAGCTGTAACACTATTGTGTTTAATTCATCTTTTCATAGTTCTGTAACGCTGTTGTGTTTAATTTATCTTTTCATAGGTCTGTAATGCTGTTGTGTTTAATTCGTCTTTTCATAGGTCTGTACCGCTGTTGTGTTTAATTCGTCTTTTCATATGTCTGTAACGCTGTTGTGTTTAATTCGTCTTTTCATAGGTATGTAACGCTGTTGTGTTTAATTCGTCTTTTCATAGTTCTGTACCGCTGTTGTGTTTAATTCGTCTGTTTATAGGTCTGTACCGTTGTTGTGTTTTATTCGTTTTTTCATAGGTCCATAACGCTGTTGTGGTTAATTCATTATTTCATAGGTCTGTAACGCTGTTGTGTTTAATTCATCTTTTCATAGGTCTGTAATGCTGTTGTGTTTAATTCGTCTGTTCATAGGTCTGTACCGCTGTTGTGTTTAATTCGTCTTTTCATATGTCTGTAACGCTGTTGTGTTTAATTCGTTTTTTATTAGGTCTGTAATGCTGTTGTCTTTAATTCGTCTTTTCATAGGTCTGTAACGCTGTTGTGTTTAATTTGTCTTATCATAGGTCTGTAACGCTGTTGTGTTTAATTCGTCTTTTCATAGGTCTGTAATGTTGTTGTGTTTATTTCGTCTATTCATAGGTCTGTAACGCAGTTGTGTTTAATTTGTTTTTTACTAGGTCTTTAACGCTGAATTTGGAAGTGGTGTTTTTGTTGGTCTCTTATGCTTATGTTTTAAATAACATGTCCGTCTGTCACGCTTAACATTTAAATATTATATAGCTTTAAATAACATTTTTCTTGGTCTTTCACGTTTAAATTTAAAACAGCGTTTCTGTTGGTCTGTCACGCTTAAGTTTAAAATCGTATTTCCATCGCTGAATCCGCTGAATGCATGGGCGTATTTTAAGAATGGGCTGATTCTTTCTTTTTTGTTTTCTTTCAAACCCCACATTTCAGAGCGAACAGCAAAGAAATCCGATTCGCACTGCATTAATAACCTGTTTTTCAAGTTTTTTCTTTGCGGCCCGGTTCATTATTTCTGTCCTGTCAGCTCGAAAACTATAACAAGCGATGAAAATGAAGATTCTCATGCAATATTAACGCATCATGCAACGGAACACGGAAGGGTTTCTTCTATCATAATTGTGAAAGAAAAATGTTTCTCATTTTCTTATTATCCAAGCGAAAGATTGATACATTTTGCCACGTTATTTCTGTTGGTTTAACGTTGATATACGTACAGAGTGTGTGGAAAGTAATTCGCTATTATTAAGTGCTTGTAATTTATTGCTGAAAAATAATTATTACAAGAAATGAATAGGATAAGAAAGTATATAGCAGAGGGTTTTATTCAGAATTCAATATGGGCGCCATGTTTGCTTGCACTAAGACTAAAACAGTGAGAGGTTTACAATTAGCAAGGGTTGGGAAGGGGCTTACTAACCAACTCTTTTATCTCTTTTTATTTGGTTGCTTTATTTTCTTGCTTTTTAGGGTTTTTTAGTCATCGCATTCCCCATCATTTATATATATGCATATATTCTTCTTTTGTTTTGCTCTTGAAAAAGCTCACGCAACAGTTGGGCGAAACGTTGAGTTCTTAGGTCTTCTGCTGTTTCCTTTTTTAATTCATACCGTCGGATTATTTCATCCTTTCATCTTTTTTTTTAAAACGTAGTTCACCCCAAACAAGGCAGGCCGCCACTGTATACGTAAGGGGCTACTGAGAAGAAAAGGGGAGAAGGTTGGGAGGGTCAACCTAAAGTGGGATCTGCGCAGTGAGATGTCTGTTTACATTAATTTTAAATTTCTGCATGTCAGTACTGTCGGGGAAACAGGGGGTAGGGAGGGAGTTCCATAGGCCAGCAGCACGAGGAAAGAAGCTATTTGAGTAGAATGCTCTCCGGCATCTGGGAACCTCCACAGTGAATGGATGGGATTTAGTCGATTGTCGAGTTGGTCTAATGAATTTACGTCGAGGGGGCACCAGAGTAGCCAATTCATCGGAGCATAATCCATTGAAGTATATTCTTCTTGTACATAAAATTCATTAAACGCTGGAGATTTTCTAAGTAGTTAAGCCCATAGAGCAAATGCGGCATTATGGTGAAAGTAATCTTATTTATTTATTTTTGTTTTACTTTCATCCCCCCCCAAACAAGGCAATTGCCATTGAGATGTAAGGGGCTACTGTAAATTAGTGTCAATACCTACAGGGGAATTCTAAGTGGGGGTTGCGCAGCGAGATGCTTGTTCACATTACATTTAAACGTTTGCATATTGGTAGAGTCATGAAAACATGGAGCAGGAAGGGGATTCCAAAGGGTAGCAGTTGGAGGAAAGAAGCTATTAGAGTGGAAATTCCTCCGACATCTGGGGGCCTCTACAGTGAAGGGGTGGGGCTTTGTATATAGTTTAAAAGAAGGTGATAAACCAGCACGACCCCCCTCAATACATTTTTATTGGCTGTGTGCCTAAGTTTTTATGAAACTTTGTTATGTAAATTTTATAGCGACTAAATATACACTATATTAAACTAGCTGTACCTTACCGGCGTTGCCCGGGATTTAAAAAATCAATAATTGTTTAAATTGACCGACATGTTTACTCTTAAAGAAACACATGAATTAATTCTATATTTAAAAAAAAAACTTGTTTATTATGTAAAGAAAAGAAAACTTAATTTTGAGTTCGCAAATTCTTTTTCAAGAGACTGAATTTGTCTAATGTTACCAGAACACCTTCAAAGTTAAGAAATGAATCAGTTGTGATATGTAATGTTGCTGAGTGAAATAAATAACATGAATTAAAAAAAAAGAAATAACCGATACGGAGTGTTCATTTCCCTGTTACACGTTCATTGTGAAATGCACACTGACTTTGTAGCCTGTGTAACATTTTGCGAAAGCCGAAACCGAACCGTTAAACTGAAAGCAAGGCATTCATGTAACATAGTTGACAGAGCAGAAATCTGAGGAAAAAAATATATACGGCAAATAACTGTTACTAAACGCAAGAAAGTGTAATTTTTACCGACCTGCATAATTTTTAAATTCTGAAACTGTTTTATTTTTTATTTCAATAGAAGATTTCGGCGATATCCATCTATCTGAGACATTACAAATCCAATATGGCTGACCCATGTGTTGGTGTTTCATTCCTTAAAAAATAGTTTTAAAACATGACTAACCTTACCACTTACCCTAAGTCCGACTGCACCCCCCCCCCGGACTTATTATTTTCTGCTCTGTTAACTATACTATATGAATGCCGAAAACAAATATGAATTACATCTCCTGTATAAATGTTTTAAAAGATACAGGCCGTAATATTGTTGAAATTATTATTAGTAGTAGTAGTAGTGTTATTATTATTATTATTATTATTATTATTATTATTAGTAGTATTATTATTATTATTATTTGGGCCGAAATCATCTCTCTCTCTCTTTCTTTCTTTCTCTCTCTCTCTCTCTCTCTCTCGCTCTCTCTGTTCTCTCTCTCTCTCTCTCTCTCTCTCTCTCTCTCTCTCTCTCTCTCTCTCTCTCTCTCTCTCTCTCTTCGCTCTTATTTATCTTCGTAAGTAGTTTGGTATAGAATTTACTAAATAATAATTTGTTTGGGTTGAAATCTAAGGGAAGTAATTTTCGTAACCTAAATCAAATTTATGACCCCTTACATTTCCCTATGTCGGCGGTCTGAATAAGAGATATAGGGACCTCCAAAGCTAGCCATAGAATTTACCCCCTATATGTAACACGATGTAACTTTAATATATGTTTATATTATTATCATAACTTTTTTTACCATTACAAAAAAAGAAACATAAAATAAACTGCTGATGATTTTTTACATTTTTTTTTAGCGTACGAAAATAATACAAATGAGAAACTAAAAAAGTAACCAATTTTTATGCGCTAACACCCGCGTGTTTAATAAATCTAGCAAAAATCAAGTAATGGCCAGTTTTCACGAAATGTTCTATACTTATGTATTATTCGACTAATTTATCTTTAATATGCTTTTTTGGTCAAATATATTAGGGAAAATATTTTTTCTACGTGATCCCCCCCATATTTCATTTTATGAAATCTGAACGAAATATATCTGTCAAAATTTTAATGTTATATAACGCAAAAGACTCTTTAAAAAAACATCCGATTTACTTTATTATATTTTATGGTGGCGTAATTTGGTAAACTGGTCCGTAAATTCACCACTAAAAAGTAAAAAATAAATGCAATATTATTTTGTTTTGAAATTTTTTACAACCTTTTCTCAATTAAATATACTGCATTGCGAAGAAGAAGAAAATGTTCTACAAAATAAATCATTTTTCAGAGATTTTAATGAATTTAAACGAATTCATTATTTATCCAAAGTAGAAATTTAAACATCTATTTTGAAAATACGTTTTCCCAATTTTTCAAAATATTTAAATATAATATAGCCCTAACTGTTATTAATCGTGAAAGACCAACATTGATATAAGCTTAATAATATTTACTTTCGAAAAGCATACTTATTTGCTAGTAGTAAGTTAGAATTTTTCGTCATTTCTCTAGATAAACGAAACTATGGAAGCCCAATACATCCGTGATTAACGAGTCAGTAATTACAGTTTGGGCCGTCGGATTAGAAATTCACTGAAAAAATGTATATTAAAACACATATAATTGAAACTTATTTGTTCTCCGTGTTTTCATGTAAAATAATTTAAGTTGTGTTTTGACTTACTGTGTTGAATATTTTATTGTAGTCTAGCATTAAATACTTCTAATTATATGAATGAGATCATTTCCCTTTGTAAATACTCTAGAAAGTCAATGGAAAATATGACAATTTTGCCAAGTCAAGTTTGAAAGAAATAGAATATTAATAATTTGGTGACATTTATTTATTAGTAGTTGAGAAAAAAAATTAACATTTGTAAAAGTAATATTAAAGTTATATTTCGGAAAAAACAAAAATAATAACTACTGTTTTATTGAATAAATATTTTTTTCTGAGAAGAACCAACAAATTGTTATTATTGTTATATTTAAAAAAAGAACCAGAATTACAACTCTTTAGAACTCCCTTCATGCCTCCTGTTTCACCGACTGTATATCTATTTTTTTAAATGATAAATGTATACATATTAATAAATATAGTATTTGTAAATATCAAAATTCTAAAATTATATTTTGGAAAAGAACAAAAATGGTGACTACTGTTTTATTGAATAAATAACAATGTTGGTTCCCAACATTGTTATTATTGCTATATTTTTTAGAAAACTAGAAGTATAACTCTTTAGAACTCCCTCTCTGCCCCCTGTTTCGCCGACTATATATATATATATATATTTCTTTAAAATAATAAATGTATATATATATTAATAAATATAGTATTTGTAAATATCAAAATCCTAAAATTATTTATTTTAATATTCTTTCCTTAAACGAAGGTATATACTAGTTTAAGCAGGTAAGTTATTTAGGCAATTCTTTTGTTTTTTCATTAAAAAAAGGTAATATGTTTCAAAAATGTACAACTCAAGAAAAAAAATTTTAAAAGAGAATAAAAAAACCCGTTAATTTTGTCTACAACATAATGAAAATAATTCTATCACTTTTGGACATCCATAGGTACATAACATCTCGCAATGTCTCACGTGATAATGCTAATTTTTTGTGTAAACAATACATCCCGCCGTAGAAAAAGATAAAAGAAGGTTTATTTCCAAATTAGATAATTTAATTTTTAAATAAACTATTTTATTTTAAAACAACTTCCTACAAGTATACCTTTATTTTAGGGAGATTTTTAAAAACGCTAAATGGAACGCGAATGTATGAATTTCTTAAAGAAAGCAAAAACCAGTGATGTCAACGATTCTATGGCTGCGCTTGGAGGTCCCTACAATAGCCGGATGAATGTCTCAATAATATAACTATTACTCGCAATATGTGGCGTTAAGAAATATTAGCATCGTAACAAAAAAAAAGTATTAATAAAATGTAAAAATAATTACACGGTGCGAAAGAGTGTCGTTTCGTATTTCTATGGGGTCAAGATGGCGACTGTGTTACATGTGTCATGAATAGAGAAAGGCCTCAGGTGACCATTTGAAAACGTAAGCGGGTGCAGGTCAGCTGTAAATAAATATTACTCATTCTGCTAAAAATGTTAAAGTACTTTATAAAAAGCATGATTTGTAAAGTTTTTGTAATCAATTATTTAACGAATTATTGATTAATTTTTGTAAATAGTATTTTAAGAGATAGTTTAAATATTATAATATCGTTTGTTTTTATGCTGACCGACACCGGTGCCTCGAAAGTATGTCTCCATCCTAACAGCTTTTTTAATCGGAATAATTATTTTAAAGAAAGAAAACTGAACCGAAATAAAATATATTCGTTCCAATAACATGACGTAAAAATAGGCTAGTCAGAATCAAATAGAGATATATCCGACGGATTGCTATTTAGGTCTGATTTTAAACATTCGACTGGTTTAATTTTATAGAGTAGATCTATTATCGCAATTTTAGGTTAAGAAATGTAAAGCTATAATTATTTCTTGTCATAGTGTGTTTTATTTGCTAATGTTTCGATTTGTTTAACGTCCATTACTACCCGAATCATCATTGACCGGAACTTACACTACACAGCTCGAAAAAGTCTTTGTTTAAATCTATTTTAGATACATTTTTGAATCACAGTGCAAGTTTGTAAATATAATGTCCTGGTGATATTTACATCCGATTTGTATTACTTAGGTTATTTCGACTACTATTCTCACCTTGGTTGTTATATTCACAGCGTTTCGGCCGATGTAACCTCCGACTTACTTAAGGTGCACCTTTTCGAACTTGGGAAACTTCTAATCGAACTTGGGAAACTTCTAATCGAACTTGTGAATCTGGTGTAAAATAGTCATTCTATAGTAATAAGTAGTAATAGTACACCTCTAATCAAGATGAGTTTTCAGACTCTCAAAATTCATACATATAATATAATATAACTTTACTATTACTTTTACAAATGTTACGGTTTTTCCCCTCAACTACTAATAAATAATTGTCATCAAATTATCAATATTCTATTTTCTTTCAAACTCGACTTGGCAAAATTGTCATATTTTCCATTGACTTTCTGAAGTATTTATAAAGGTGAATGGTTAATAGAGATAGTTAAAAATCAGTTCTAAGTGAAAGTTTTATGCGATAATAATTAATAATACCATAAATTAGCATTTCAACTTACTCATCGCTGACGAAGTGAGAACAATTTACCCCTATGGATTAAGCAAACAGTTGAGTGCGAAATTCTGTACAGGTTTTTTATTTCGACGAGAAGGTTCCCAAATGCAAAAATACGCATCTGAAGAAGGTCGGAAATCTGATCAGCCAAGAGCGTGCGGAATAGTAGTCTGAATAATCTAAATACAAATAATCAATAATTCTGAAATATTTACATCCGGGTTGTAATATTATTTCATTATCTCTATCTGTTTATAATAGTTGCAACGCTCTTTTTCCACATGTGTTATTTCGAAAACGGATGTCTTCATAAATATCGACATTTGTCGATAACTGAAATCATATGTTCAGTGACATTAGGAGCAAAGTGTAGTATCTGTTTTGATACTACACTTCACCTTTTCCGTCCTCGGTCGGTAGACTTAGACAATTTTTATTTTGTTCCCAATCCAGAGTGCCCCGTTTTGAGGAGCTTGATTTTTCCAACATTAATAACCGATCTTATATAACTAACTCTTCCCTCGTGAGGAGACAAATAAACAGGAACGTTATCAACGAATTAGTTGCAAACATTGCATTCAGTTTGGGCATAGATAAGCAGAGCGATATATCAGGGTTTTTCGTACGAATGACGTATCTGACGTCGAAGATTTATCATCGGACGACGAAAATGACTTGCTTACGGAATGGATTAACGTATTCCATCATAAACAACCGGACATTTTTTACGGTTGTGTTTGTCCGAAGATAAATTTAAGACTCGATGCGATGCTTATTGATTAGTTTTACCAACTTTTTCCAGTTAGATTTGACTAAATATATCGCCATTCCACAGTCACTTCCAAAGGATCAACTGCCTGAACCCTGCCGATCTCGCATCTTCTTTACGTGATAGATTTCTTTACGAACATAATTTACTAATGATCACTAGTAGACGTACCTATTACTAGTAGTATTAAACAAACCAACAAAATATCTCCATCTAGATGGCTCGTCTGTCCGATCCGAGCTCTGAAGTATCTCCGGCATGTAGAGCATCTGTGAGATGATTTTGTCGCAGAGGTGCTGACTGCTCTGTCTTTCCGAATAGCACGTTTTCTATTGCGTTCCTCAATGCGTGCAGATTCAACAATCGTGACTCATTTGTGACTTTGCAGTACGTCAGGAACATGTGAACTGAGCTAGGTTTTCCCACGAGTCGGAATACAGACTGAACTGTTTGAGGGGCGCGTTCAAGCTCACCTTAAACCGTTTCCGCTGTCCTACTATGGTTCTGTTGCCTTTGGCCAGCTCTCTGTAAAAAAAGCTGTTTGGGGGAGTCTTGGATCTGACATGCGGCATATATGATCCGTCCAACAAACCTGACACTGTTGCAGCATGGTGTATACTGATGAGAGGCTTGATCAGATTAAAACCTCTGTGTCTGCTATCATGTATTGCCACTTCATGTTCATCAATCTACATAGGCAGGTTCCATTTCTTGGCGAGTTTTGGCATATACGGTTCAAGTCTGGGACCATTTATTAGATAAGACATTACATAATCGCTTGTTCTGATATTCTTTGTATGTAAAATATGTATTGTCATTTTAATGGATATCATTTAGTGTAGTGAATTGGTTATCATAAACAATGTCATTAAAATGTAAACTGTCTTTTTATGAAAACACCTACATACACCTGTGATGTTTATATGACAATGCATGTATCGCAGTGAATCAACTGTTTCACTATCTCATGCTTTTCGGGGTGGTTAAAAGGTATTTGTATATGTTTATATTATTATTTTTACCCATTAGGATTTCTCACACGAGTCTGTCAATTTACAGTAGAAAGAAAAATAGTGACGGAGTTTATAACGGGAAAGGGGCACTTCAAGCTGGAAAAAAACATAACCAGAAACATTTAGTGAGAAATTAAAAAAAAAACTAGTATGGCAATTTGTAGAGTGTATATCTCCGCCACAGTTCGTCAATCCCATTTAATTCAACAAAACCCAAATAACCTGCAGTCGTTACAATTAAGTTTACTTGATAAGTATAAGCCAACAAAATAATCAAGAAAATTTTGGGAATAAGAAGTTAACATTATTTGTTGGGGTTTTTTTTCGGATTATTGTCTTCACCGTTGCTACTTATTTTTTACTATATTTCTGTGGATGTTCCCACCAGTCTTTTTCGGAAATATGTTTAATTCATGGTGACGTGACTTTCCTGTATGAGAGTATAATGAAAACAGAATTGTTCTGCTACAAAGTTCTAGAAAAGGTCAGCGAAATACAAATGTTCATAGTAATTCCTTTACTGTGAGAAATTTGTATTATTAAACCGTGAAAATGACACTTGTTTATTAGTTTTTGAAAGGCATGGAATGCAGAAATTGTCAGTGTGTTACAGTTATCTGCTGTAATCAATTTGTTTTCCTTGTTTATTTCCGACCATAAATACCTTACAACAGAAGTATTAGCGGGCATGCATTATACATTGTATTTTCAACTTGATATGAACGAAAGAAATCCACACGAGAAGAAAGAACACTACAAAAAAAAACAGTTAATACTAATTTTTAAACAAATGCAACATAACTCTTGCACGTATTTCTAAAAACGATAACATCTTTGCTGCTTTTCGTCATTACGTATTTGATTGGGGTGTTTATGCAGTTTACGGACCTGACTATTTTTAGCTAAGATTTTCAAGTTAAATTCAATTTTTACGGTATTTTTTGTTTATTAAAGTGTTAGGTGAAAGTACAGAATAGTTAATCAACCCTCACCTCTATATGTTAAGAATGGGTTTCTAAATTATAACGTTATTATTTCAGCCCAGCCCGTAAACTTGATTGAAAAAGATGGTAGGAATCACCGAAAGTTCCCAACCTCCCAATGGGAAAAGAAAAGAAAAGAAAGAAAAAAATATATAGTGAGCAATATATCAACCATACTTCTAAAAAAAGTTTTTAAACCTACCGGACGGCTATAATAAACAAAACGGTGAGTTACGGTGATGTGTAATTAATTGGTTTTCCGTATTTATTTCCTATAATATATATGTACATATAATATTTTACCAAAACAGTGAATGGGTTCTAGACATTAATTTGGCGAAAGAGTTGAAATGTCCTCTATGTAAAAGGAATATGTATGTATACATGAACAGTATATTTTCAAAATGTAGTAACATGTTATTAAATAGTTAGGGTTAGGGTTATAGTTATGGTTAGGGTGTGAGCTGGTTAACATTAAACAGCAATGAATTTAGACCTGAAAAAGGTGCCCCTAAAAATAGAAAAAGTCAAAATTAAATGTGAATTTTAAAATAGGTGTTTACTGGTGTATTTTCGCTCAAAGAAATCTGAATAGCTAAGCTTCAAGAGGCAAATCTCAATTCTGAAATAATTCTCTCTTTCTCTCACAGAGAGGGGGGTAATCTTGTGACGAGAATACTAAATTGTATATATCTAAGAGAGATGGAGAAATTTCTGAAGAGAGATAAAACAAGGGATGGATTATTTGACCTTGATCAACCGGCTGGACGAAGTTGCATTTTGTGACACGTAGGTCACATCTCCAGAAGTTTAGAAAGAAATTATTTTTAGTAACTTGCTGGTCCCAGGTTTCCTTTAGTAAAACCTTGGGAAAGGGAAAGGCGTTAATAATTATAAAACTTATGGAAATCGGATTTGCGTAAGCAAGAAACATCGGCGTACACAATATTCCAGAGAAAAACAACACAAATAAAGTAATATGTTTAACCGTCCTTAACTTGAAGACGTCTGACGACGGAATCGTTAATGAAAAACAAAACCACTTCACTTTGAATAAGGTACTATTTTCATCTCTATGTATATAAATTAAGTACGTGTACATGTTTATGTATTTGCATGTACAGGGTTTATTCCTATATTAATTAATTGATCATTATAAATTTTGGAACACAGAAGCGCAATGTGGGCTATATTTAGTGTGATTTATTTTATGCAAAGAGAATAAAAGGGGTAGAAGCACTTGGTGAAAATTCATACACCTCCGATTTTTGTTAAATTTTAGACATAAATTAATAAATATTCCTCAAATTTCAGTTATTGGGAATATTATAAAGAGATTAAAGGAGGAATAATATGGACACAACCTCCCATTTGAAAATTCGAATATTTCAGATTTACATTAAATTTTATCCAAAGTAATTAGACACCAATTAAACATGATTCTCTGAATTTCAATTCCTTCTTAAGACCCCTTAAATTTTAGACATTTTCTATAATCAAAATCATGTAATGGATTTTTATCAAAATTGTAGTAAAGGTTTAGTATCATTATATCTTAATTTTAATCTTCATACGGGGACATAAAAGACTCTGTGTCTAATCTCCTTGAGAGATAAATAAAATTGTTTTGAACCTCTTAGAGAGGTAAATAAATTATGGGGACATAAAAGTGGTGCAAAACTGTTCTATTCGGGGAATTAATTTGACCCATTCTGGGACGGGTATTCTTCTAGTATTTTTATGAAGCTGAGTTACCTAAACACTAAAGTAGATGTTTAATGCAATCAATGTTAAGGCCTTGTATCTGCAGTTGTAAATCCTCTACAAAATCGGTAAGAATACCAAAGCATATATACGAAACTAAAACGATTTGCTGATAACAACAGAGAATGTGTGAATAATAGTTTGGTATGTTTCAAACTTTCATGTTATCCTATCTTCCAGTGCACAATGAAATAAATGTATTCCCATGCCCGAAACTGACACACGCGTAAGATTATATGTGCGAAGAATTTTATAACATTTATGACTTTTCACCTAAAACGTTTTCATCTCGTAAGATTTATAATATCCGACTAACTGAATCCTGGTATACGTAAGTATTTATCGCTGCAAGATGAACGCGTTATAATAACCCGGTACCATGAGTGATGTATTATCTTACTTTATATTGTCTACTGCGAAACGACGTGGGTTAGGTGTTCCGAGATAGTACTGCATTGGCGACAAATAATCGTAATTTATCATTTTAACAGCGGAAACTTTTCGAAGTGCAAAATGGTTCTTGTCGTTTTACGACTCCAAATGGTGCCTTCGTTAGAAAAAAGAATTTTAATTTAAAAAAAAAAAAGATATTTATTTTGTGAGTTAAAATACTTCAATAAACTAAGACAACCGTTGGTAAATGTGTACGTAAAACAAAAATAATTAATGTTAGGAAGAAACCAGCAAAAGAAGGAACGAAGACAAAATCCAAGTGTTTTGGAATTAGGATAATCCTCTCGGTGCTCTTTAAAAGGTAAATACGGTTAATAAAGTTGTTTGTTTTTCTTGTAGGCCCATATTGATACTTTTTTATCTTGTTCTCATCGCTAGCAATTTGACGATATTTTTAATTTTAAGGAAACAGAAATCAAAAGCTAACCATAACCCATTTGAAGGTTAATACCTCCGCCAATATTGACGATATTATTCTATACTTTTTAAGGTTTATAGAAGAAAAAAATAACGTTTTGAAATCATTCAAGAATGTAGCATTATACTTTCTTAGGGTGGAGTTATTAATCTGCAAATGGGTGTGATTTGGTTATGAAGCCCACTTATTTCTATCAGGACACGCCAACAGTAGGAACTCTGGGGAAATCAAACGCCAAATGAAATCCTTCTCTGTGAAGTGATTTGCGTGGGTCGCCATCTCGAAATATGGCATAATCTGACCGTTTGGGTTTAAGAATGATGTTTGGAAGACCGTGACGGTCATTAAGGAGAGTTACATTGTGGTGCGTACCATATTCTGAAGGGCACTTGGTGTCCGTTGTGGCATGTGGCGAGAGGAGTAATAGTTTCAACAAGACGGAGCAACTACGCACACATCGGACATCACTATCGAGTGGCTACATCATCACCGTGTAGGTGGACTGCTCAACAGACACCTCGCTCCAGAATGGTCACCACATTAACTGGAGTTGAAACATACTAAATTTCTATCTTCGAAGATTTTGAAAGACCATGTGTGCCAGAATAATACAGAAAGAAATGCAAAAATCAAGGTAGGCATCACCCAGTATGACAAAGGAAGCGTGTGTCTGGGTAATTGACAACATCGTTTGACGGTTCCAATTATGCAATCAACGCCGAGGCGCCCATTTAGAACATGTCTTGTAAAATTGAAATGTTGTCGAAAAAATACTGAATAAACATATATGATATAGTACATATATGAGCGAGTACATATATTAGGGACAAAATATTAGACTTAATGGCGGAAATATTACAGACAAGGATAGAAAGTTCAACAATGACTAAGAATCGAAAGCGTGGGAAAGGAAGTAGGGGTATATGAAAAAAGAAGTGACTAGAACTTTTTAATAGAAAGTAAATGCCTGACTCTCAGAAGAAGCGATCTAGAATGACGCACGTATTAAGATAAGCTAAAATCATGTAGCTTGAAACGCTTTGCGTTTAATAGTAAGACAGCAGTGACAATGTAATATTGTAGTATGTGTGGTACTATCGCTTGCCGGTGGAGGACTTCTGGCTGTACCGTGGATTTCTCCCTTGGTCGTGTCTTTGTCACGGCACTAATGTAACACTGTCCTGCTGACGGGATTCAATGTAGTGTCATCACTTATCGTCGGGGAGTGTAACTTGGTGTGTCCGAGTCGTGGGAACGTTTTTTAGAAAGAATCCTGTCGTCCTCGTACGGCACTACCAGCTCTCTGCTGGTAAACGATAGGCACATCCCCTTCAATGAAGGGATTGATCCCGTCCGTAGACTTGACAGGTATTTTGTCGGGTATTAGGCGTCATTAATTCTCTCCAGAGAATTAATTATCTGGGCTGAGGAAATCGTCGTGCTGAAATTTGAACGCTTGTATAGAAGGAGCGAACATATATTTTCTATATAAAATATATATAATGTATTTATTCATTTCGACTTCTGAACAGACATAACACTCGAGAGTCGACTCAGCTGGGTTTCAAACAACTGCCGCGCATGAAGTCGAAATTTTAACTAAAACTTCCGTCACTGTGATAAAAACAAGAGAGAGAGAGAGAGAGTTTGTAGTCCCACGGGAGAAAGAAAGAAATATGAATACATATAAAAAGGAAAGAAACATAGAAAGACTACAGTCACTGATGTTATCAATTTAAAAGTCCCAGGTGACAAGTCCATTGGATTCAGCCTTTTTTTACCTTTCGGCAGTACTTCGAGCCCTTCCTTCCATAAACTAGTCACTCAGCTAGATTCAAATCTGATTGACGACACACTTTTTCTACTGACTGATTTAGTGACACTTTGATGCGACTACACGATCGTTTTTATTTTACTAGTCTCTCCGCAAGTACAGAGAAGATCAGGCACAAGGCTTTTAAAAGTGTGGAACTATCATTGTCCCACATAATCATTTAGTCTGTTACTATAATTCATACTGGCCGAGCATGTCGAACCTTAATTAACTATCGTATCACCCCTGTCTCTCTCTCTCCCTGTATATATATAAATATATATATATATATATATATATATATATATATGCACGTATATATATATATATATATATATATATATATATATATATATATATATATATATATATGATAATTTTATTTACACAGACATGTACAAAATCTGCGACACTTGCATGTCGATGTTATCGATCAACAGTTACTATAAACTGAGATCTTATCAGGCAGAGTTAGAATCCGATCTTAACCTCAGATCATATTTGGAGAGAATGAAATGGAGGGATAGAGAAAGAGAAGAAGAAGAAAAGAAATTTAACATTTCAAAAATTGAGGCCGTTAAAAAATTAAAAATTAAAAATCTAAAAGATCTAAAAAATCTAAAATCTAAAATCTGAAACAAACAGGGCAAATAAATAAATAAATAAATAAAAATATAAGGTGGAAAGAGGGGCATATAATGAAGGGAGAAGTGATGGGAAGGTAGACACATAAAGGAAAAGAAGGAGAAGAAAAAAACGTCTGTTGATTCAGTTTGAGAAAGAAGAGATAGGAAATATAAAATAGGAAGGAGGGAGGTAGACATGCACGAATCAAGTGTCAAACAACAGACAGTTATTTTAAAGCCGAGTTTATAAATGTATTTTTCAAGTGGACTATAATATTGTGTATATGTGTGTATGCGTGCGTGCGGGCAAACCGATCAGACGCGTGTAATAGGTGTGGTGGTGGAGCGATGTCAAATGTGTCGCCAATTCTGGATTTATATTGTCTTTATAATTTGTCTAGAGTTTATTATCTTAATAAATAATAATAATAATAATAATAATAATAATAATAATAATAATAATAATAATAATAATAATAATAATAATAATAATAATAATAATAATAACTGAAATAAAATAATAAAGTTATAGATAATGACATTATCATTATTATCATCAATGACAGTGGAAGCAAAAGTCAGGTAACGGTAAAACATGGCAATATCAATATTATTAATAATAGTGATACTGTTAATTTCACTGCCGCAAATAACAATAACTATGATAGTAACAGCAGACCTGATGCAACCACTAACAACAATAAACATCTTGATGAAAGTACAGAAATGAAAAATAATTCAATGTCAAATAATTAAGTTTAAAATATTAATAATAGTAATAATAAATAATTGATAATGATAATCTAAAAATAATCTAAAAAATATAGAAATATTAATCAATAAATGGATAAACATATAAGGGGATATTTAAGGGTAAAGAAAAATACAGAAGATGACAATTAGTATTAATCGTTGTGGGTATGATAATAATAATAATAATAATAATAATAATAATAATAATAATAATAATAATGATGATGATGATGATGATGATGATGATGATGATGATGATGATGATGATGATGATGATGATGATACTACCACTACCACCAATAACACTACCACTAACAGTACTACTACAAATAATACTACTGATAATAATACTACCAACAATAAAGCTATTACTAATAAAAATAATAAATAATAAAAAAGGTTTAAGATGATAGTTGTGTTGACAAAAATATCAGTTGATGGGTAGGTGAAGTGTTTTTATATAGTAACAGCCTAAGGGGTTATAAGTGGATTACTAAGAAGGTGTAATCTATTATGCCTACAGTTAATTGATGTTTCTTGTTTTTTGTTTAGAAGTTTGCCTCTATCACTAAATTTAATTATTTCAAGTTTTTCTGTTAGGCACAGGTAGCAAGGTGAGTTTAGGGAACCACAAGTGCTAGTTTTTCTAATTGTGTTCCAGGTTACTGTTGGTGATTGGTTATTGTTGTATAGTTCCCAGTAATATATAGAAAGTGAGGTTCTTTTTTATATGTAGGGTTATTAAAAGAACACTTATGTCCAGTATATCTTTCTTTGAAGGTATTACCAGCCATACCTATGTAGAATTTTTTCAGGGTTGGGTTTTCTTTAGTAGAGATTGTTGCTTGATATACTGATTGGGTTATTTGGCAATTTTGTTGTAATGGGCATTCTTTTTTGTTTGTGCAGTTACAGGCCTTGGTATTTGCTGTTTTCGTTGCGGTAGTTTTTTCATTTAGAATTTTATTGTTATGTTTTTTTATTATTTTTTCTAAATTTTCGCCACAGCTATAGCTTAATTTGAGGGTGTTTTTATTAAAAATGTTATGCAGTATATTGTTGGGAGGGAAGTGTAGATTAATTAAGTCTAAAAGATTTTTTATCGAGTTTGGTTTTAACCATGTTATTATATGAGGTTGTGAACCAAATAATTTTTCTACCCCTATTTATGCGTCTGTTGTTGGGAGGTGTAGGTTTGGTGAATTTAATTTGGGTGTTTTTGTATCCACTTTGCTTTAACGCTTTATTGTAAAAGTCCTTATGTTTGTTAAAAATTTCTTCATTAGAGGAGTTATCACTAATTCTTTTTTCGATTGATCTGAGGATGTGTTGAATAATGGTTTTGGGGTGGTTAGAGAGTGGCTGGACATAGATCGGGTTGGCATTGTCTTTAGTATACGGTTCATAAGTTTCTTGATTTAAGTTGAATGTTACGTCTAAAAAATTAACTATTTTAATGTTAGATGTTATTTCTACTTTGAGATCTAATCTTTTCATTTCTCTAAGGATACTTTTTTTACTCTTTCACATTTTTGTCCATTTGAGTTCTTTACTATTAGTAATCCGTCATCCCTATATAGGCCTATATCTTCAATGCTAATGTTTTTGTGAGATTATATAGTATGTAAAGACCAACTAGATCAGTGACTTCTGCTGAGTCCAGGGAGCCCATAGAAACATCAAAAGATCCAAATTGATTGTTTTTAGTCCATTGTTCATGTTTACAGATTAGCACTGGGTTTCTGCATTTTCTAATTATATTGATTTCATCTACAGAAATATCAAATAGAAGTGTGGCAAAATCGATAACGTTTTCAAAAAGTTCTTTAGATATAGATGGTTAAAATTCTCTGGATTACCACCCTGTGGATATTTTTTACCTGGATTATTACCATTATATATATATATATATATATATATATATATATATATATATATATATATATATATATATATATATATATGTATGTATACATATATATATATACATTGTATTCCTATACGTCAACAAATAAGAAATAAAGTGTATATAAACATTTATATATTCTCACATTCACTTTTCATATATATATATATATATATATATATATATATATATATATATATATATATATATAATGATGCGATCACGGAAAATATGCAACTCACCAGCAATTATATAGTTGAAATATCGCTTTAGTTAACCAGCTTTAATTTAATGAAACAACGTGCTACTCACTAAACCACTATTGTCTACGCGACTGCTTGTTGAATTATTTTGTCTACCTTTAAAAGAAAAGACTGACCAACGACTTTGATTTACAGTGACATACACGCGCTACAATTGTGGACAGAGGAGAGACGCGTATGCCTATAGAACTGAAAACCGGAACGGATTGTCGAACACAGTATGAGTAATAATTCTATAAATAAATAGCTAATAATTATACTCTTGTGCTATCTTGTAGTGCTCAATTCAGTATACTATATTATTTCAGACGAATGTGCTATCTTTCAATACTTAATTCAGGGATGTAGTGTAGTATATGTCCTGTGACCATGATACCATACTACCAAGGATCACCTTATCCTTGGGGGGGGGAATGTAGTATCTGTTCTGTTGCCACGATACAATCATCCCAGGCATTACCTCCTCTTTCGGGGTGTAGTATAGTATCTATTCTGTTGTCATGAGATCATCCTCCTAGACATTACCTCCTACTTTGGGGTAGTGTAGTATTTGTTCTGTTGTCATAAGATTATCCTCTCGGGCATTACCTTATCCTTTGTGGGGTGATAGAGTATGTGAACAAGAAATGATTACAATTAGCTGTTCATTAGCAAATTCAACACTTACATTACATATACTAGCAAAATTATTGCTCCTCCGGTCGCATATTATTGCTAGTAAAGTTTATTTAATGCCGAAGCACAATACCGATTTCCTTTTGTCTATCTCTCACTAACGTAACCGTAATCATTTGTAGGGTACTCTCCAGATAAATAACAGCTACATTTTACCGAAACGTAATATTGAATGAAGCCTATTTCACATGAAAATGCTTTCAGTCATGATCCATATGATACAATGGTAAACGATTCATTGTATACAATTAATTTCACACAAGCGTCAGATACGTCCTAAGATGGAGTACTGCTGCCACATCTGGGGAGGTGCCGCTCAGAGAACCCTTTTTCTTGCCTTTGCAGAGTGAAAAATCGACTTCACAATCTAGTAATGAATTATCTCTTCTGTTCTCTGCAACTCTTTTAATACAAAAGAGACACTGATAGTCTTTCTCTACTCTATCGTCATATCCATGGAAGTTGCTCGACTAAGTTATAATTATTGGTTTTTTCCTTATAAGACATTCACAGCCAGAGTCCGTCCTTCTACTACAACTCTAAAAAAGTTCCTCTCTTCTTTCGTGTGTCTAACATCAAACGGACTTTATATGAACAGAGTTTTCTTCCCCAAACTTCTTATCTTCGGAATACGTTACAACGGGAATTCTTCCCTGTGAGCTACAACTTGGTTGTCTTCTAATCCAATGGCAAAAAAAAACTTGTCAGAAACTGTCTTCATAAGTAATCACCCTTTTTTTATTCCACTTATAATTTTTAATCTTCTCATGATATTCTTCATCATTTTACTGACAATCTATCCATCTTATTAACCTTTCCTCGAAGGACAACAGTGATCAAGATCTTGCTTATTTTCTCTCTTTTGATCTGGGACATGAGGGGAAATTGCGTGTTACATTTTAAGACTTCTAAAACCAAGTTTGCACCAGTCGAAATAAATGGATCTCTCCTTGAAGAAGCCGTTTGTTTTCTATAAGCTCCTAGGATTGACTTTCACTCCATATCTGAACTAGAAGACATATATCTAATTTGTTGCTCAGATTGCAGAAAAAATGGTTGGATCATCCCACTTCTCTAGAAAGTAGTTGACTCCTGATGCAATTCTCTACCTATATAGGTGATTCTCTACCTATATATGTCCTAAGATGAAGTACAGTTGCCACATCTTGGGAGGTGCCGCCAGGAAAATCGACTCTGCAATCTAGGGGGTGATTTCTTCTGTTCTTTACTGTCCATTTCTCACAGAAGAGGCATTGCTCAACTGGGTTCCAATCTTTGATTCCTCCTTGTAAGACATTCACAGCAAGGACTCGTCCTTCTACCACAATTAAAAAGAACTTTCAATTCTCCCCTTGTGCCAAGTGTTTTTTCCAAATCTCGCCGCCCGTGGAACACGTTACCACGGGACTGATACTCTTCTGACTACAACTTGACCGTGTTCAAATTAAATGTCAACAAATACTTGTAATCAAACTTTTTTTCATTCCATTTGTCATTTTCAACCATCTCATATTCTCCTTCATCATTAAACCGACAATCCATCCATCTTACTAAGCCTTATCCTCTAGCGGATTTTGGCCTTGATAAGCTGTGAATCATTAGTAAAAAAGGACGTGGCTTGTTAAATGGTGACTCATTGTTATTAAAAAGAGTTGCTATATCATCCATATCTTGGCAGAACGTGTCTATTCGTACGTTTCCCGGGTGTATTAGAGCAGCAGATGCGATCCTATAGTCCGGGACTGTATCCATTATACTAATAACACACTTACTCTAAAAAAATACTAACTTTGCACGATCTAACTACACATTTCTCAGGGGTTTACTGAGAGGTGAGGTTCTCTCCATGTTGATTTAGATTTAATTTAACCTGAACTGCTGGCCAGAAATTACGAGGTTTGAAGATTAAGTAACAAGTCTCATCAAAATAGCATCTGTGTAGCCAGACGTTGAGATTGTAGCACAGTGGTCGGCAACCTTCTGCGTTTGATCGGCCTACGAACACATATCAGCATTTGACCCACAGGATTTCAATATATACGCATTCTTTACATTCACTTCACAGTTAAAATAACAGTACAATAAAAACAATATAAATCTCATGAACCCGTTTTAATCTCCTTAAAACATTCAGAAATAAAACAAATTATTCCTGTCTACGAAACGAAGGTTGTCGACATAAACATATAAATCGTTTCAAAAACTTTAAAATGAAAATGTGACCGGATAGAATTTAATTTTTTTTAAAGCGTCCTTTCGTGAAAACGGGATTGTTGAGTCAATGATGACCAACTTTTCAATCCGAAGTCTTCCATTTAGCATTAAAATGACTGTGTCGACGTATATTGATGAATACTGAAGTTGTCCCTAACAAAACAGCAAACACAACAAGGCTTTATCAAAATTAAGAGTTTTATTTATTCGGAGTATTCATACGCATACATAGAAAGTGTATTTCGTATATATTATTAATGACTTCGTAACCAGATGTTTTCAAGTTAAGACCGGATAAAGTTGGAGAAGAGAAAGATAATGTCACAGATTATATATGTTAGTCTGTGGATAATACTGAAGTCGTAATTTCGATTTGTATCGACCTGTATCTTTGCTTTCTAACTGTTAGGTCTTGATTTCTTATTTCTATGCTTAGCTCGATTCGGGATGCTGTGTCCTGAGGTGTTACTTATCCTAAAATAACCTGTTTACTAAACTCGCTGTGGTCAAATTTTAATTTTCTATAAAACATCCGATATTTGGATCGGGCTAGTCAGTCAGAAGAATATTTAATAGTTTGCATGATGTAATGTGCTGTTTAATTTCCTTTATTATTCCCAGTGATGTGTACCGTATATAACGACATGATCACGTTGACATATCGCTTCTCGCTAAATCCCCGAAGTTAGGAGACGTTGAACCTGGTCAGTACCATATGGGTGACCATTTGGGAATACCAGCCGCTGTATGTGGGTAGACAGCGACACCGTCCAGGGAAAAAAAACTGCAACAAGTAAGATAGTTATCTCTCTTGGTCGGCATATACATGCGAGTGGGGATCGCTTGTGAATTAAATATTCTCTAGAAACTTCCTTCTTCGGAGAAAGCCGGCTCAAACTATCCAGGGTGAATGCAGCAATAGGTACCAAGATTCACATCGGCACATGAAACAATTAAGTAATGAACGTTTTACGAGAACAGGAACGCTATCTTTTCGAAAATATGGTCGAGATTGTGTTTGTGTTAAACGTAAATATAAATTCAAATAAGGAAAATATCCTGTCGCCCCTCTCCGCAGTAATTTGATTAGAAAAGTAAAGACTGACGCTACAGATACATGATATTTTAATGTAGACGTCACATTTTGATGATTCGAAGTGATTATCTTTGATACGATTAATAGATACGGTATAGATTTTTAAATGCGGATTATCTGGCCGTTAATTTTGTATCAGAATATAATGTCACGACGTCAAGATAAGGAAATTAACATTTATTTAACTAAATCTGTATTATTTATGTTCTGTCTCTTTTTACTTGCCTCCCTACGAGGGCAGAGTTAGACGCAGGTTTTAAAGTGGGAGAATTCCAACTCCTCAAAAAGGAGCACTCTGGATCGGGACAAAAATTTAAATCGTCTCAGTTTAGAAGTTCTCTTTCACTGATTGGGGATAGAAAAGATTAAATGTAGTATCAGAACAGATACTACGTTTTTCTCCTTGATAAAAAGCAAAAAACGTTTTTCATTAAACATAAAATTCGAGTAAAAAATAACTAGATGGGATTGAGAAGCTTGAGAAAGTTTAGAAAAGTGTAAATGAAGTTATATTGCAAAATATAGTCTATTATTCATATTGTTTTGTCATTCAAGATTTAATGAAATTAAAATATTTTCTCAAATGAATACATGCAAAATTTTAGAAATTCTTAATTCTCATAACAAATAGACAAAGTTCAAGAATGGCTTTAATTCAAATATCTTCCAGATTATTGTGTCGCTGATGGTTTCTTAAAGTTCATTGTATTTTCAATCTTTTTTGTCAAGACAATTTTGTATTGCATGCGTTGTTCTACATTCCTAAGCTCTAAATACTGATCAACATTCCATAAATCAAACTAATTCTGAAATTGTCTTTTCAAGACTGTCTCAGGGATTGACACCATTTCGCATAACTTCCATGCTCAATCTTTCTGAATCACATTTGTCCTTCTCTCGCAAGACATTCTCGCATTGAATACATTCTTCTGTTCCTATTTACGTGTCTCCCACGAGGACAGAGTAAGACACAATGTCGGTTTTTTATGTGGTAAAAATCCAGCCCCCCTCTCCGCAAAAAGGGGCACTTTTGATTTGAACAAAAATTAAAATTCTCCTACACTGAACGAAACTACAGATGCTACACTTTGCTCCGTGCTAAAAGGCAAATCACATTAACTTCTGCATTAATCCACCCCTTTTAATCACCAAGATTCATGATGAAATCACCTTCTCTCCATTTTCAAATTTCTCGAGTATCTCAAACGTTTGATGTAACCAAGGGAGGCGCGAGAGCGCTCTATCCCTTAATAGGCAACACGAATGGCCTATGCTGGAAATCTCATTTCTTTGATCAATCATTACTCAAAAACCAATAAACCAAATTAGTTAAAACTTTGCACAAAATTTTTATTTGATAGGTTCTATAAGTGTGTAGAATTTCAGCATCATCAGTCAAGGGAACCCAGAGATCCAGAAAGTTCAATCATGAAATCATGTTATCTGTGTGTACGTACGTACGTACGTACGTACGTATGTACGTACGTATGTGTCACCCTGTATCTCATCAACTATTTGATTGATTCAGCTGATTTTTGGCAAAGATAGAGGTTCTAGTGTCTAGTTGATGGCATTTTAAGTTCAGTTCACCATATACCTTAGTTTTACAGAAAATTACTAGTTTACATACAGTTATTCTGTATCTCATCAACTTTTTGATTCAGTTGATTTTTGGCAGAGATAGAGGCTCTAGGCTCTAGTTGATGGCTTTCTAATTTCAGTTTACCAATATACCATAGTTTCTCAGAAATTTTCAACAAACCTTGAAAAATTACAAGTCCACATACACTTTCTTCTATATCTCATCAGCTATTTAATTAATTCAGCTGTGTTATGGCACAGATAGAGGTTGTATTTTGTTTTCCTTTGTACACTGAATATTTTATTGCTTACTATTGTGAATAACTTTATTATATTTCTCCCTGCTCCAAAAATGTTTGATTGATTTATTTATTTCATTCAAATTAAATATTTTTTCATTGTGTCCTTGTCAATTTTCAAACACACTGACTGTAAAATGATTGAATCACCGTTTATTGTTTGCAATGAATACATGGTAAAGTTTAAAAAATTGATTCTAGTTTGAATTGTATCATGAGTAAATATACACTCATCATAATTTTTTTTTAAATATTTACCTGTGGATATTTGAAGAAACATTGATTAGTCAAACTACCAACTATATCAGTTATGAGAAGACATTGTATTGAGGCATAGCCTTTACAAAAATAGTGGCATTCCATGAAAAATGCCAGTATACTGAAATCATATGCCCTTAATAGGGTTAAGATGAAAATTCATATATGCTAAATGTACAAAAGCAAGGAAATTCCCAAATTTTTACACTTTTATTGTCATTAAGGGTATGCGAGCACAACATGTATTTTACTGGTAGGATTTTTTCTTCAGCACACCTCACACACTTCATCCACTCATGCATAGAGATTTATACTGTAGTGATGTAATAATGAAATAGTTTGGTTGATATGTAGTCATACCCTTAATGACAATAAAAGTGTAAAAATTTGGGAATTTCCTTGCTTTTGTACATTTAGTGTATATGAATTTTCATCTTAACCCTATTAAGGACATATGATTTCAGTATACTGACATTTTTCATGGAATATTAATGGACTTTTCTTTCTCTTTCCCAAAACAGGAACATTTTTAGCACAATCAATTACGAGAATAACATTCTTCATCACATAATCTGGAAAATTAAATATAATAATAATAGGTATTCGATATATTATTTACCTTCTTGTCAGAAGGATAGACACAAGGTCAGATGTGGTTTTGAGAAGCCAACACACTAACATAAAAATGCCTGAGCAGCACCGGCGATTAGCAATAAACTAACCCATTCCTTGAGAAAAGTAGACCTTCTCTGGAAGGATAGACCTCCTAGCACTGAACAGAACAATACGTCAGCCCGACAGAAACCAGTCGGACTGATCTGTATCATAATTCGATGATAGAACATGAAAAATAACATTACTATTATTATTAAAAACACAGTTTTATACAATAGTTAACTCAGAATTTAACTAAGAAAGAATTGAAAAAATATGAAAATTCTGAATATTTTGCGTTACGTAAATTTTGTCGACTGTATATATTTAGAAACAAAGAGGGTGATGCAACATTATGATAAAGTAATGGTTGAAACAAAAAATTCTATATAAAATAGTCTTATTCAATTCATCTGACGTGTCGGCAAAATGTATACTTAAAAGTGACCCCACACGAAAGTCGATGAAACTACGTGACTTCCGGTCGGAGATTTTTTTTGCCTCTATAAATTTCTGTCTATTTGCAGTTGACTTATGGCGGTAGAATCTTCAGAATGTCTTCTGCCTCTCAGCAATAGCAGCTGCACATTTTGATGTTAACCATTGAGGAGAGTGGGTTTGCTGAAGAATTTTCGCATAGGAACATAAGCATCAATGCCTGCTTTGACCCATTCGGTTAGCTCATTTGCACACTGATCAGCAGAGAGTGAGAAGGTTTCACCCCGTGGGACGTCGCTGATGTGATCCCAGAAAGATTCAAAATAAGCCTGGTCATAATTTCTCGTCGTTTTGAGCTACACCTCTTCAGCTTTTGGGCGAGCTTTTAAGGTTATAAGTATCATTACCACAACGTGATCAGAGTTTCCAAGCCAACTATGGGTTTCAGTCACACAAGCCTCGGGTAGTGAGGGCAAGAACAGGTATAGAAGTGAGGCTTGCTGGTCCGCATGATCAAGAAGGCGGGTCAGAAAAGTGACAGTCTGTGAGAGGTCGTGAGCTGGGGAGAAATTTAAAGTAGAGTTTCCAGCTGCATCAGTAACGCTGGAGAATCCCAACCAGTCACGGTGGTGTGCATTAAAATCCTGAAATACATGTATTTGGACATTCGAGTCGAGTGAGAGTGCTCTATCAGAGCTTTCAGAGACAGAGTTTAGCAGGGTACAGTCCTGGGTCGAAGGAGAACGGTATAAGAAATATAAGTAACTAACTCTGTTATGTAAGGTCTATCTAAAGCACATGTAGGCTTTGTCATCTGAATCTAACCTATGTTTTCTAGTACAAGAGGAGGGTATTCCGTCCAAACATAAACTCCTGCATATGTTTGTCAGAGTCTTTACGGTAGAGTCGAAGGTAATCAGTCATGTAAAAGTGGTGAGAGGAGATTGAGGATTGAAGGTTCGTTTCACTTAGTGCTAGGATATCCGGGGATTTCGTCAGGAGAAACGTTTCTACGTCGTTAATGCTGATTCTAAGTTTAAGCTGGTTATTTGTGAATGCGAGCCTCAAGGGCGGAGGCTAAGATGTTTTTTGTTGGGTGTCTGGTTTAGGTTTTTTTTTAATTTTGTAAATTCATGTTTGTTTTGAGATATAGTGTGGAGGGCAAATGACCTCACACAACCAGTCCATGAATCATGAGATGGTCCATGTGAGTTGTGGCCTCGTGAAAGCCCACCGGTGATAAATGTAGGGTCCCTTTCCATGCGTGACATAGCACGTACAGTTACCCACGATATTATGCAACTATTGACGGAGTAGCCGTTCTTAGTGCTACCTAAGAATTAGGGCTCCTAACTACTAGTCGGAAACAGCAGCCAAACAAGCTGTCTAACCTGTACCCTCAACTTGTCGGAACCAGAGTGACCCAGACTAGTTATGTAGGACTTAGTGACAAAAAACTTTCCCCAAGTTGCTCAGATAGAGAGAAAGAGAGTTGTCTTTAGAAGCGTCCCAGTGCTTGTAACTCTACGCCTGGCTAATAGTCAGAGAAAGATTATGAGAGACGGGCAATAAGCAGAGTCAATCTACTCCTTCAGCAATTGTAGATTTGCAAAATGGATATTTTGTTCGAGATTCCAGCTCTAGGAAAGTTGTTGATCAAGACTAAGGATGCCTCCCTCCCCAACGGTTTGCTGCCAAGACGTAAGTGGTTAGTAGCAAGGTTTATTAGAGTTTTCCTTCTCTTAGATGGATGACCTGACAAATTCTATGGGTCCAATACTCCAGGAGAAGATAGCTTGTGCCCGTGTACTAGTCAGGTATTTCCAAGCCCCCACAGGTAAAAAATAAATGAATAAAAAAATAAAGAATAAAAAAATAAATAAAATAAAAATATCTTTTCCATCCATATATATATATATATACATGTACACTGTACACTTAACAGAGGGAACAGAAATTTGAAGATAGACAGCCAGTAGGGTAACAATAGAGAAAAACTAGTAAACAATTAATACAATGAAAGCTACGGAGAAGATAGAGTGAATTGAAACTCAAAATTTAAAAAATAAATAAATAAAAATAAATAAATAAATTTAAATTAAAAATAAGTTTTAAAATACACTAGATAAATATAAGTAAATTTGGTAACATGGTTAGAAATAAGTAAAAATGCCAAATACATTTAAGATAGTTAAAAGAGCTGAAAACTTTGGTGAGACTTTTTCATTTCAACAGCCATATGTCTGTTATTAATTGAAGTCCGGCTACTTTGCAAATTACCCCTTCAAGAAAGTGATACCATCTCATCTCAATATATATAAGGCAAAAATCTGTGATATGTATGTAACGCTAAGGCTTTTAAAATACTAAACAAACATCTCCGAATTAAGTATTATTTTAACCGGCATAACCTCGAGAAAATAATCACGATTTTTAATGTTATCTTGTGCACATGACGTCACATAGATAGGTACATGACGTCATAGTGATAGGTTCGGATATTATTTTATGCTATCGTCACGTTATTATTGTTTTTTTTTCATTTTTCTTCGGACTATTGCCCTGATAAAAGGGAGGGGAATAAGCGAGAGTTATTTTAGTATAGCTCTAGAGGCCTCCTTGTATTTGGCGATTGAAAATGACGAAAAATATCATGAAGAATACCATGAGAGGATTGAAAATGATGAAGAATACCATGTGAGGATTGAAAATGATTAATAATATCATAAGGGGATTAAAAATGATGAAGAATATGATCAAGTGATTGAAAATGATGAATAATAGGGTGAGAGGATTGGAAATGAGTGGATATAAAGAATATCATGAGGGGATTGAAAATGATGAAGAACATCATGAGAGGATTGAAAATGATGAACGATATCATGAGAGGATTGAAAATGATGAAGAATATCATGAGAAGATTGAAAATGATGAAGAATACGATGAGAGTATTGAAAATGCTGAAGAATATAATGAGGGGATTGAAAATGATGAAGAATATCATGAGAGGATTGAAAATGATGAAGAATATCATGAGAGGATTGAAAATGATTAAGACCATCATGAGAGGATTGAAAATGATGAAGATATGCGTTGAGGGTTTGAAAATGATGAAGAATACAATGAGAGGATTGATAATGCTGAAGAATACCATGAGAGGATTGAAAATGATGTAGAATACCATGAGAGGTTTGAAAATGATGAAGAATATCATGAGAGGATTGAAAATGATGAAGAATATCATAAGAGGATTGAAAATGATGAAGAATACCATGATGGGATTGAAAATGATGAACAATATCATGAGAGTATTGAAAATGATGAAGAATATCAAGAGGATTGAAAATGATGAAGAATATCATGAGAGGATTGAAAATTATGAAGAATACTATGAGCGGATTGAAAATGATGAAGAATATCATGAGAGGATTGAAAATGATGAAGAATATCATAAGAGGATTGAAAATGATGAAGAATACCATGATGGGATTGAAAATGATGAACAATATCATGAGAGTATTGAAAATGATGAAGAATATCAAGAGGATTGAAAATGATGAAGAATATCATGAGAGGATTGAAAATTATGAAGAATACTATGAGCGGATTGAAAATGATGAAGAATATCATGAGAGGATTGAAAATGATGAAGAATACCATGATGGGATTGAAAATAATGAAGAATATCATAAGGGGGATTGAAAATGATGAAGAATATCATGAGAGGATTGAAAATGATGAAGAACATCATGAGAGTATTGAAAATGATTAAGAAAATCATGAGAGGATGTAAAATGATTAAGAATCACATGAGAGGATTGAAAATGATGAAGAATATCATGAGTGGATTGAAAATGATAAAGAATATCATGAGGGGATTGAAAATGATAAAGAATACCATCAGAGGATTGAAAATGATGAAGAATACCATGAGGGGATTGAAAATGATGAAGAATATCATGAGGGGATTGTAAATGATGAAGAATATCATGAGAGGATTGAAAATGATGAAGAACATCATGAGCGGATTGAAAATGATAAAGAATACCATGAGAGGATTGAAAATGATGAAGAATACCATGAGGGGATTGAAAATGATTAAGAATACCATGAGGGGATTGAAAATGATGAAGAATACCATGAGAGGATTGAAAATGATGAAGAATATCATGAGCAGATTGAAAATGATGAATAACATCATGAAGGGATTAAAAATGATGAAAGAATACCATGAGGGGATTGAAAATGATGAAGATCATCATGTGGGGATTGAAAATGATGAAGAAAATCATGAGGAAATTGAAAATGATTAAGAATATCTATGATACATGATAGATATCTATGATACATGATACATATCTATGATACATATACATGATACATATCTATGATACATATCTATGATACATGATACATATCTATGACACATGATACATATCCATGATACATATCCATGATACGTATCCATTATACATGATACATATCCATGATACATATCCATGATACATTATACATATCCATCATTCATTATACATATCCATGATACATGATACATATCTATGATACATATCCATGATACATGATACATATCCATGATACATATTCACGATACATATCTATGATACATATCTATGATACATATACATGATACATCTATATGATACATATCCGTGATACATGATACATATTGATGATATATATACATGATACATATCTATGATACATGATACATATCTATGATACATGATCCATATCCATGATACATGATCCATATCCATGATACATGATACATATCCATGATACACATCTATGATACATTATACATATCCATGATACATGATACATGATACATATCCATGATACATTATGCATATCCATGATACATTATGCATATCCATGATACATGATACATATACATCATACATATCCATGATATATATCCACGATACATGATACATATCCATCATACATATCCTTGATAAATGATACATATCTATGATACATATCCTTGATACATGATACATATTCATGATACCTATCAATGGTACATGATACATATCAATGATACATATAAATATCAGTGATATATGATACATATCAATGATACATATCCATGATACATATCCAAGATACATAATACATATCCATGATACATTATACATATCCATGATATATATCCATGTTACATATCCATGATACATATCCATGATACATGATACATGATAATATCTATGGTACATAACACATCTATGATACATAGTAAATAAATATGATACATGATACATATCCATGATACATATCCATGATACATGATACATATCTATGATACATGATACATATATATGATATATGTTACATGATACATATATATGATACATGATACATATCCATGATACATATCCATGATACATATCCATGATACATATCTATATCCAAGATACATGATACATATACAAGATACATATCCATGATACATATACATATCCATGATACATATCCATGATACATGATACATATCTATTATACATAACACATATCTATGATACATGATACATATGTATGATACATGATGCATATACATGATACATACCCATGAAACATATATATCCATGATACATATACATATCCATGATACATGATACACATACATAATACATATCGATGATACATATCAAGGATAGATAATACACATCTATGATATATATCCATGATACATACCCATGATACATATACATACCCATAATACATATACATATACATGATACATATACATGATACATGATTCATATCTATGATACATAACACCTATCTATGATACAGTATACATGATACATACCTATGATACATGATACATATCGATGATACATATCGATGATACATATCCATGATACATATCCATGATACATATCCATGATACATTATACATATCCATGATGCATGATAAATATCCATGATACATATCCATGATACATATCCATGATACATGAACCATCTCCATGATACATGATACATATACATATCCACGATACATGATATATATACCTATACATGATACATATCCATCATACATATACGTATACATGATACATACACATGATACATATACATGATACACGATATATATACATGATACATATACATATACATGATACATGATACATATCCATGATACATATCCATTTTTTCAACGTTAATCAATAGTAATTTGGAAATTATCCAATGTATTTATGTAATAACTTTATAAAAATGCTGACTCACTAAACATGCTCCATAATCCCTTGCCGGATGTACCCGTCTTGCCCTAAATTGTGTCCGGTTGTATCAGGGCATCCCATAACTTCTGTCCGGATGCATCAATAACAACATAGGAAGGCAACCGGTAAGAGTGATGTCAGTAGTTCTCAGGAGGCCTACTTGATTTGCAAAGTAATGTAGGTGCTTCTGAAGTATAACGGTCCCTAGTAATATTGGTGCTTCTAAAGTATAACGGTCCCACAGGAATGTTGCTTCTAAAGTATAATGGTCCCCATGAATGTTGATGCTTCTAAAGTATTACGGTCAACAGGAATGTTGGTTCTTCTAAAGTATAACGGTCCCTAGAAATATTGGTGCTTCTAAAGTATAACGGTCCCTCCCCAGGAACGTTGGTGCTTCTAAAGTATAATGGTTCCTAGAAATATAAGTGCTTCTCCAGTATAGGGACCAGGGGTGCTTCTACAGTATAGGACCCAGTACCAGGGGTGCTTCTAAATTTAGGACCCGGAGGCTTCTGCAGAATAGGGGCAATGGGTGCTTCTTCGGTATCGGGACTAGGGGTGCTTCTCCAGTATAGGGACCAGGGGTGTTTCTACAATATAGGACCCCGTACCGGGGGTGCTTCTACAATATAGGACCCGGAGGCCTATGAGGAATAGGGACCATGGGTGCTCTGCAGTATAGCGGCGAGGGGTTCTTCTACAGTATAGGACCCAGCACCAGGGTGTTTCTACAATATAGGACCCGGAGACTTCTGCAGTATGGTTCTTTGATATGACCGAGGCACCTCGGAAATTTTTTTTTCTTTCTTTAACTGAAAATATTTCTATGTATGAGGAAGGGTAAAAAAAATTTTCTTTCGAGGGGGTTAAATTGTTTTATTCTTTTAAATTAAAAATATTTCTAAGTATGTGGGAGGATGAAAAAAAAGTTTTCTTGGGTGGTGCCAAAAAAATATAGTATGCGCACTAGGGCGGCTATAGGTACGAATATAGTATGCGCACCGGGCCGGCGATAGGTATATACATAGTATGTGCACTGGAGTGGCAATAGGTACGTATATAGTAGTGCATAGGGGTGCCGATAGGTACGTATTTAGCATTCACACCGGGGTGGCGATAGGTACGTATTTAGCATTCGCACTGGGGCGGCGATATGTACATATTTTGTATTCGAACTGAGGCAGTGATATGTACATATGTAGTATGCACACTGGGTCGTCGATAGGTACGTATATAGCATGTGCACATGGACGGAATTAAGTACGTATACAGCATGTGCACCAGACCGGTGATAGGTATGTATTTAGAATGCGCTCCGAGGCGGCGATCGGTACGTATATAGCATGCACAGTGGGGCGGCGATCGGTACGTATATAGCACGCACAGTGGGGCGGGGATAGGTACGTATATAGCATGCGCACCGGGTGGGCGATAGGTATGTATTTAGCATTCGCACCAGGGCGGCGATAGGTACATATTAAGCATTCACACCGGGGCGGCGATAGGTACGTATTCAGCATTCGCACCGGGTGGGCGATAGGTATGTATTTAGCATTCGCACCAGGGCGGCGATAGGTACATATTAAGCATTCACACCGGGGCGGCGATAGGTACGTATTTAGCATTCAGGGGTGGCGATAGGTACGTATATTGCATGTGCACATGGGCCGGTGATAGGTATGTATTTAGCATGAGCTCCGGGGCGGCGATCGGTATGTATACAGCACGCGCAGCGGGGCGGCGATAGGTACATATATATAATGGGCACCAGGGCGGCGAAAGGTACGTATTTAGCATTTGCACCGGGGCAGCGATAAGTATGTATTTAGCATTCGCACCAGGGCAGCGATATGTATATTTTTAGTATTTGCATTGGGGCAGTTATAGGTACTTATGCAGTATGCACACTGGGGCGGCAATAGCTACATATTTAGCATTCGCACCGAGGTGGCGATAAGTACGTATTTAGCATTTGCACCGGGGCGGGGATAGGTACGTATTTAGCATTCGCACCGTGGCGGCGATAGGTACTTATATTGTATCTGCACCCAGGGCGGCGATAGGTACTTATATAGTATCTGCACCAGGGTTGCGAAAGGTATGTATATATTATGTGCACTGGGGCGGCGATAGGTACGTATATAGTATGCGCCCAGGGGTCGCAATAGATACGTATATAGTATGAACACCGGGGCGGAGATAAGTACCTATATAGAAGGCGCAGACAGAGGTGGTACTTTTTATAGAAATAAGTCATACTATTGCCCTGGGGAACGTAGGATGAAATGGTGGGGAAGTAACAGCTTTCGCAAAAAACAAAATTAGAAAGTAGCGGTGAAATGGGGCGACCAGGGAAGAGAAAAGTAGAAAGGTAAAGAGACGGCTATAGAGAGAGGGACAGATTAGAAGTTTTAATATAAAGATGTTACACATGCGATTTTTCTTCAATTATATGTTTTTATGACCCCGAGCAACGCCGGGTAGCCCCGCTAGTATACATCTAAATGGAAGATGAAAGGAGGTAGGAGGGTGTGTATGCCGAGGATAGTTGGAACTTTTTTTTCTAACATGTTTGGCTATCCATTTTTTTCCATTTTTTTACATTTAGCTACAAGAACATCGAATATTTCAGCCAGTAAAGAGATACTAGTTTACTATTTATAAAATTAAACGCTACGGAGAAGATAGAGTGAATTGAAACTCAAAATTATAATAAATTTAAAATTAAAATAAAGAAAATTAAATAAAGAGAAAAAGGTTATTAATATCATTATTATTATTATTTACTCATTAGGAGTTCTCACAACAGCCATTATCAGTAGTTGCTCACTGACAATAATCCGTGGTATTCTCTGGAGTCTGAATGACAACAAGTCTCCCCAGATTTCCAGCACTCTCCACCTCTTTCCATACCCGTTGCAAATCATTTTTTGCACTACCGCAATAGCCGTTTAGCAGTGATTTCTCATTGACAACAACTGTAATTTGGGTGACAATTTGGGTGGCATCTCAAAAGTTTCAGTACTCTCTACACACTACCAGTGGAGGTCTGGTTGGTGCTCTCTCTCTCTCTCTCTCTCTCTCTCTCTCTCTCTCTCTTCGGTCTTTTTATCCTCTTTGAACACTCACAACCATTTTGTGTGGGTTCAGACGAGACTGTACTTTTTTAAGGAAGGGGGAGGGGGTTTAGGGTTAGGGTTAGGGGGGGGTGTAGGTTATATAATATCTGACAGTTTCAGTTCCCTTAGAGTCATGTGATATTCTTTCTATATTTTTGTCCTATTTTGATTTACCTGTGGTTGGTTAGCGTTCGTTGGCTATGTGATTTGGTTTCTGCACTCAAAGACTTTCCTTAGAATTTTGGCTGTTTTCATTATTGCCGTTTGCTATATGCTGCCAATTTGATTCCAATTTCTTCTAGTCTTTTTTCCAGGTTTTTCGAAATAGTTCCTGGTGCTTCTGCAATTATTGGTATTACATTGGCTTTCTTCCTGTTTCATATTCCTATCAGTTCTCTAGCAAGTTCCATATATTTGCTTTTTATCCTGTCTCCTTGATTTTCACTCGATTTGGAAAGTTTTTCCTTCTCATCACACCCAGTATCCTTGCTTGGATGAGTTTGTCTATGCATACCTCGATGTCCCAGGGGATTTTTTGCGTTTAATTTTTCAATGCCATCTTCGGTTTGTGTCTGTAATATTTGTCTGCATGTTCAAAGTGCAGACATTTGCATTGTTCCCAGTGAGCTGCATTTCCCACACAGTCGTTTATATTTTTGCATTCTTATCCTTACTAAGAAAAAGATTCTCCTTGTAGTCGAATAGTTTGCTAGTATATATAGCGAACGAACATATACTACACTGCCACCCTTAAAAGAGGACAGTGTATTATCTGGGAGGATGGTATCATGACGAACGAACATATACTACACTACCCTTCAAAAGATAGATTAATGCCTGGGCTGGATGGTATCATGATAAATTAAATCTACCTCAATGTAAATGGTAGTTCTTTTTATACAAACCGTTGACACGCCCATTTGTAACTTTAATAGTTGAAGTTTTAACCGCAATCACTTTTCTTAAGAATTACTATTATTGACATCATTGTTACCATTACCATTATTATTATTATTATTATTACTATTCGATTTTTTTAGTTGGCGTTTACAGTCAATTACTTCAAGAGCGACTTCAACGAATGGCCGTGCCGTCACCCTACTTTGGAGACATCAGAAAAGTTAAGTAATATGAAATGTATCACTTTGGCTATTAAAATGTCAGATCACTTGAGTTGAATGTCACGCAAATTTAAGCCGTCTGTTTCAATATTTCCTCTTTTGTCTCAGAATGTTTTAATTAATTTGATGGCATTAAACAAGCAATATGTCTGATTCTCCGTGCATTCAAATCTCCTGTGTGTCTACTTTTGGAAAAACAAAATGCCTCATTGGTCTCTTAGATTTTTTTCTACTTTTTTCTTAATGTTTTTTCTTCTTTCTCTAATGGTTTTACTTTCTTTCTTTTTGTTTTTTTAAGATCTTTAAAAGTGAATCGCTTCAAAATAAGACGAGCTTCAATTTAAAAACAAAAACGCAAAGAAATGCGAGATTTTTGTCGAAAAAATAAAAACCTGAAAAACTGCCTTGGTATTTTTGTTGTTGTTTTTTTTTAAATATTTTTTCTGTCATTTTTGAAAGCTTATAACATTAACAACATAAAAGTGGTCTGTTTGACGTAGTGGTTTTCGGGATGTATATGAAGTTGCAGAGTCGAGTTCAAAACCCAGCCGGAGCTTACGTTAACTTTTAGACTTATTACCTTTCAGGAAATGATCGATCTCTCTATTCTATCCAATTATGCATTGAATAGCTTTGTTAAAAATAGGGGACGTTGTTCCTATCTTAGGTTTCAGGACACGAAATGAATTAACAAAGCATCTTTATAACAACAACGAAAATGGTTTATTCACAAAGGTTACCTATACCGTTTGGTATAGGTAGAAAGAAACTTGGACAGTGTCCGAGAGGGGAAAAGGAAGTGTTTCCTCGTTGCTTGCTGGGGTCTCTCTGGTGACCGCCTGCGATTCCCAAAGGGGCTGAAGTAGTTTTTCAGCCGACAGAAGAAATCCATGCGCCCTGCAGGCTGATTGGTCAGTGTGTGACCCACTCATTCAATGGGGACATTTTTTAGAGGGGGAAAATAGGCATGTTTATGATCGCTACATCACTCCCTGCTTAGGTAGAAAACCGATAGAGAAAAAGGTAGTCATTTGCTAAAAGTAGCAGTTATAAAAGATAAAATACAAAATATGTCAATTCAGTTTACAGAATTAAAACAAAAGTATTTACTTTTTAGTGAAAAGTTTTCTTTGGTTAAAACAAGTGTTCAATGTTCATGCCTTTTCTGCAAAAAGTTTTTTTAACAATGTTTATGTATTTTCTGTGAAAATTATTTCTTTGTGGAAAATGTTTGTCTTTTCTGTGAAAAGCAGTAATTGTACAATAGAGTAAAAGGTAAAGGTCGCATAGCCTGGACGCGTACGAGTGTCGTTGCCGACATCGCACACTGCCCATGGCCGTAGCGCACAGCATATGAAAGACGGAGCCCATCCCTCTCCTTCCGCTGCCTTGAACCTTCCCTGAATTTTAGTCAGGTACCCATTTACTGCTGGGTGGACAGAGGGAGTTTTCAGACCCGAAAATTCGCATGCCGTGAGTGGGATCGAACCCGGGTCGTCCAGCCCAAAGACAAGTGCTATAACCACTCGTCCACAGGCCCTCCCAACAATAGAGTACAAGGACTCAAAAAGCTCATTCTATATATATAGAGTCCTACGCAGTTTTTTTGGCTAATGTACTCGCCGACTACTGTAGGTGTATGCACTTTTACTGGTGTAAGAGTGGGTTGATGCAATATGTATGTAGGAGGAATGTGTGGCTCTAGTGCTTTTTGTGTCTAGAAAGGTTCTTTTTAATCTGTCAATAGATACAGTTTCTTTTTTACCACTGATGTCTAGCATAGATAATTTGTCAGTGCATGAAAGCACGTGATAAGGAAACATTTTTCAGAGGGAGAAAATAGGTCTGTTTATGAACGTTACAGCTGTTCATACCTTGTTCTTGATAGATACGAATGCGTCCCAACAGGTGTAAAATATTGAATTGCATTTTAAGAGACAAGGCTGATCTGAATATCGGATGTTTTCTGCAGAGTCAAAACCTAACCTAGGTCATTTGAAGAACAAACAGCTGATTTTCGGATAAGTAATTATCACGCCAGATACGATAAATGTGCAGAGGATTGAGAATATTATAAAGGTATTGATGCAACAAGGGATGAATGAAAATGACAAATATACGTTAGAAAGACGTTAGGATAACAGACACGAATGATAGCCGACGATCGTCCATTCCTAGTCCATTCCTTGAAGTACATATCTGTATATAAAATTAAAATAAAAATTATACTGATCTAAAATAATAAATAACAACAAAGTGTAAACGACTAAGATACATTTGATTATGAAAATTTCCAGAGAGCAACAGTTGATTGTCCTTTTTCAAATGAATAAAATATAATAAATGACAGGATTGATAATTTTCTTTATTCGGGCTACTATTCTCATTTTTTGGTTATTATTTTTACAACGAAGATTAGGTTTACAGCTCCTAAAATTTATAATAGAATTGTCGTCATGGCACAACAAATAATGGCATTGAGTAATAATCAGTTCTAAGTGACAGTATTCTGGAGGTTGAAGGTTCAAATACAGGCGCTAATAAGTAATAGTAAAATTAAAATTAAAATTACTCAACACTTCTACCCGATCATGGCTGATGGAACGAGAACAATCTACCTGAAAGGGTTCAGTTCAAAATTCTGTATAGATTCCCGAGTGCGCCAAGATGCACATGAAGATGGTCGGAGGTTAAATCGGCCGAAACGTTGTGAAAATAACAACAAAAATGAGAATAGTAGTCCGTGTAATCCAAATAATGCGGATAGTTGTTGCGTCCTGCTAAATGATTATACACGAGAAAGAGGGGCCTTCAATAACATCGTCATCTCGTGCACACGTTAATATACAAAGTGCACATTGAGCAGAAATATGCAGCACGGAATGCAACATGAATAAGCGGTTCACGCGTGGGGTCGAGATAAAACCACTAGACTGCCATGAAGAAGTGCCAAAGAAGGTGTTGGCTCGATTCGATCGGTTACTTAACGGGAGTTGAAAGGGTCAGTGTTCACCTTACAAAACATTCTATAATCACATCTCAACAATGGTGACAAAAAGATATAACGAGACATAAACATTTATGCTTTTACTAATGAGTCAGCACTTATTAAGGCCAAAAACTACTCGAGGTTAATGAGAGTGGTGGATTGTCAGTTGAATGTAATTATGATAGGTTTGAAAATGATGAATAAATTGGACAAAATTTGAAGACCTATGGGAACGGTTTATGACAAGTATTTGTTGACATTGGAGTACAAGACGACCATATTGTAGTCTGCAGGGAAGCCGTCCTGTGCTAAGGTTTTTAACAGATGGGAAGTTCATGGAAAGAAGCTCTTTTCATGGACATTCTGTTTGGTGCTAAGCACACGAAGGAAGACGAGTTCTTGCTGTGAATGTCTTACAGATAGTAACCATAGATTGGAACTCAGTCGAGCACCTTACATGGAAATAATGATAGAGTAGAGAAAGACTAGCAACATCTTTCTGTGAGAAAGGCGCTGTGAGGAAGAAAAGAGATCATCCTCCATTAGACTTCGAAATCGATTTTGTATTCTGCCAAGGCAAGAAAGGGTACCCTGAGCAGTATTCTATCTTAGAGTGTATCTTACTTTTATACAGGTAGAGGATTTCGTCGGGAGTCAGGTACTTTCTGGAGCAGTAGAATTATCCAACCTTTTTTTATAGCAACCTTAGAAACAGTTTGGGTGTATGTCTTCCGTTTTAGATTTAGAAGGAAAGTCAGCAGAGTCCCATATTTAGCAAGTTATACACCGCATTTTTCATCATGATTCACCAAAAAAGGAATAACATATCTAAAAGTTATGACATTACCGTTAGTTGTAACCAGTGACCAGTGACCAGTGACCATATATATAAAAAAATATTTCAGAATACATTCCTTTATTTTAAAAAAATGGGTTGTCCGATTAGAGTTAGTGATCAGCAATACAATAACAGTTAATATTTGATCTAGCGCTAAGTTTGCCTTTACTTCTTTTGGCGCTAACATTTTACCATGATGTTTCATCCTGTGCCATATTTTCCTTCATTTTTATTCGTTTTCTTTCCCTTTTATTTATTTTCTTAGATTCTGATTCATATCCAGACGTACTGTGCATGACCGAGACTTCCTGCAATTCTTTCTTTAACTTAATTTCTATGCTTTGAAATGCTAATATTCGCATTAGATCTTACTCGAAGGCATTACCAGGTTTATTGCCTATCGCCCAAGTTCTTCTAAGCTGTAAGGGATTGCCGTCGAGTCCGAGAAGGATGTATTCGAGCTAAATTTACTTTAATCGGTTCCTTCGACTATAATTTTCCTATTAAAGATTGAAAAAGGGAGAAAAAAGTTGTTTCTTCATTTTATGAGTGCTCATGTAAAGTGAATGAACGAGGCAGATTTGGTTCAAAAATATACGACACTTTACACAAGCACTCATTAAAATTATAAACAAGACTACATCATGTGACAATAAATTGACCTCAAGACGATACAGATCTGGATTAATTTAACACATAATTTATTTGGCTGTATTTTGTCGACACTGACGAGCTGTGTGCATGTAGACGCTTGTAAGCATTAAAGGTCAGCATGTATGTTCAATTTGACCAACTAAGTGCATATACCATATTCGACCAATTTAAATGGGTCGAATGCATGTGTTAGGTTTTCACTTAGGAAGGCATGTATTAAATATTATACACCCGTGTCATCGCCGGGAACCCAAGTTAATGATCGTCTGTGGATAGAATCACTCGGATGCCGATGTTTAGTTATTAAGAAGGTTTATTAATCAGTAAAGAACATTCACAGAAAAAGACAGAAAGATGGGGCACTTGCGTGTGCGCAAAAAAAAGAAAAACAGACAGATAAACAGACAGGCAGATAGCTTGTCTCGGTACACCTAGTTACATTGTGTGCTCTCCATTATTGGGGCGGCGCCTTTTACACGTTTTCTCTGCTTGAAGCATCGTCAGAAAGAGACAGAATTATCTGTGTATGGAAGTCACGTGATTTCGTCAACTTGGTTCTGGGGTCACCACTGACCCTTAGGTATTGCACAAACTTTTTTATTCAAATAATGGCTTTTTTATGTAACACATGTCCAATCCTGTCGATTTGGGTGCATGGGCTGCCTGTATATGTTTTATAGAATCTGGGGAGTGTGCATGTTCAATTTTGTCGCGTTTTATTAGTTGCATGTAATATTGGAGGAATGCATAGATGCGTGCATGTCGTATTTGTTTTTTCGATTCTGGTGAGCTGCATGTATGTAGAGTTTAGAATCTGTAGATATCGATTTTTTTTAATTCTGAGATGTTGCATGCATGTAAAATTTTGTATAATCTGAAGAGAGGGTAGCATGCATGTGTATATGTGTGAAGCTTCTGACGAGTTGAGTTTATGTCGCGTCCACTTTGAAAACTTTTTGTATGATGCAAACGTTTCACGTATGTGTGCGTTTCAAATTTTGTCGATTCTTGCGAGCCGCGTGCATGTAAACTCTTGCCGACTCTGTCTCCAAAATAATTAATGAACGCCGAACTCTATACGCTTATTAGCATTTCTTAATGAAAATCTTGGTTATTTTTACAATTCTTGTATTATCCTATAGACGGCATAATCATGTTGACACACCAGTTCCCGCCAGATCACCGAAGTTAAGGGGCATTGAGCCTGGTCAGTACTAGATGGGTGACCATTTGGGCAATACCAGGCTCTGTATGTGGATACCTAACTTTGGGCAAATAACGTCGCCAACCTGCAGTGCCTAGTGTGGAGACTATGACAAAAATCCTGAATGACTGTCACCAATAAGGTGGACAGAAACCAGGGAGGTGTTCCTCCTCCAGGAGTGATCATAAACCCTGATGGTGATGCTGTATTATCGTTAGACTCACACTTCTTAAAGAAACACGTACAAATTTACTCTTCAGCATTTCTTTTACTATTTTTTCGGCTGAGAAAGCAACCCCATTTCTGCAAGCCAAACAGTAAACCTGAATTTTACCAAGTAAAGAACAGCATAGTAGATTTTCGGATTGTATCTTGTCTCTATCAGGTAACTACCAGAAGTTCCTTAAATCAGGGTCCTTCATCCTGAACATTCTAAAATTGCATTTAACCATGAGGACAAAAAGTCTTGAATCAACTGAATTTGTGATGTGAATAACACGTAAAATTGTATTTTTGAAGAGGCAAAATAGTTTTTGTGTACGTGGTATACATGTAGCCTAGAGACAAAGTGACTATGTGGCTAGATTTCAAATGAAAAGTTTTGGAGTTGTTTTCGCTTTGTTAAGTTTTTTTTGCCCGGGGAATGAAGATTATATTTTGTGATTTTTGTTTTGTCGTTTTTTTTTGTTTTGTTTTTTTGTTTTGAGGGGGGGGGGGCTGATTTATTTGTCTTATATTTTCCCTACGAGCAGTTGTGGAAAAAATGGAAGAAAGTGTTTTTCTTCCATCTATGAACAAGTATATATATATATATATATATATATATATATATATATGTGTGTGTGAGTGTGTGTGTGTGTGTGTGTGTGCACGTGTGTTAATATGTTAATATATGTTAACGTACGTATTTCTGTATATGTATATGTGCATGTATGCATGTGTAAGTGTTCATATGTATATTTGCATGCAAGTTATTTATCTTCCTCCCACAAGGTAAGATGTATCACAAGGTCGAGAAAGTGGGATTTGAAAAACCAGTGCCCGAGAAGGTGAGCACTCTGGCCTACAAAAAATGCCTGGGCAGTCCCATCGGCATTCCTCGGTATGGGGCGCCTCAGGCAGTAAGCAATAAACTTACTCTTCCCCAAAGAGGGGAGGCAAAGCCTGAGAGGGTGGACCTCCTAGAACTGCACAGGACCGACCCATAGACCAGCGTAAATCAAGCCCCGAAGGCCAAGACAATACCAGTCTATGGGGTGCAGCATCCATCGGAACAGATACTACACTTTTATCCCGACCAAAAGGCCGAGAAGGACATATTTGTAGGTATATAATGGTATGTATATATATATATATATATATATATATATATATATATATATATCCTGTTTCATTTTACTTTAGTCAAAGTTCTCAGAAATCAAGGGGCCCCTCCCTGGGGCTAACACTTGATCTCTATATTAGATACATAGATATTTGAATATTCCTTTAATGTTCTCCTTTACCTGTCAAACGTTGAGTCGGTAAAGAAGTTAAGAATAGTAATTTTCCTCTTCCAAGTTGACCAGTTAACTATTTTATAGTATATCTTTCTTGCAGTTTCTTGGTCTTACCGGATTCCAGGACAAGAATTCATATAGTTTGGTGGAGTATCCAGCTAAGTGCTGTTACTTGAGGTATCATAAACTTTTTACTATTTCAATAGGTTTTTGATTGCTTTGAAGTATTTCACACTAGTCTAGGTCGCTTTTGTTCTAATAGGTTGAGGGCACAGGTTTAACAGTTTGTTTAGCTGCTGTTTCCAACTGGTAGTACAGGGGTCCTAACTCTTAGATAGAGCACGGTTGCTCTATTAACAGTTGTATGACATAAGGGTAACTATAGTGCAATGTCGAGTGCAAAAATAAGGATCGTGCATTTATTTCCAGTGGACATTCCAGAGGCCACAACTCTATAAATAGTCTTGGTTAATGGTCTACTTGTGTGAACTTTGTTTATTGATATTCAACAAACACCCACTTTGGCCAACCCACTCTATGTATTAACAATATAAATTACTATGACAGTTAAAAGCAAAACGAACAAACCAGATGTCAAATTGCCTCCTCCCTTAAGGCTCTCTTTCACAAATATCCGAGGGCTTAGGACTAACCTCGATTATGTAGAATCCTTTCTCCTGGTAAACTTCCCAGATATCCCAACACTAAGCAAAACTAAGGCTGCACTTTGTTTTTGACATCCAACAAACACCTACAGTATCCAAAACCCACTGCATCATAAACTTTTTACTATTTCAATATTTCAAATAAATGTAATGTAAACAAACATTTTGCTGCTCAACTCCCCACTAAGGTTACTCCCTTATAAATATAGCTCCTTACGCTTCAGTGACAATATTGCTTTTTTGGGGGGTAAATAAAAACAAATAATAAATTAGTTTTTTTGTAAATATACATCACTACTAATAAGTCCTTAATGTATCTCTTTCTACTTTTCTCTTTATAAAATAATTACTTTTATTGAACTTCGCTCGTTATATAACGAATCGAACAAAATAAACAATTGAATTATAATTGGATTTATTTTGCGCTGATAATGACGGTGTAAAAATATCCAGGTAAATTCATTTGTGAAAGACATTTAGCAATTTCTTCCGATACACTCACTTTGATGATTGCAATTAAATAATTATGGAAACTTAGCAATAATTTTCTATTGAATACTTCACACTGGCCTCATGGATATATCGACCGAATATTGTTTATCAGTTCCAATGTTATCAAGTTTGTTTAAATGCTAAAATTGATAAACAGCAGAAAATTAATCAGAAAATTAAGTTTAAACTAGCGAATAAATCGAGCATTTCCCGGAATAAATAGCTTCAAACTTGAAAGTTTAGAGGCAATATATTATCATACTAGCAAGAAGACCCGATGTTGTCCCATATTGAATGATGAACCCTATGTGCTTTTCCGCCCAGTTCATAACACCATATTACTTTATGTTTTTATTCTTATTATATTTTATAATAATCAATTCTTAGAGTAGGGCCAAATGATGTACTCATTACTAATTGAGTGAGAGATGGTGGAAGTAAAGTGGCATTAATTGAAATAAATTTCGGCAAATTTATAATACTAAATCCCTCCTCGAGGCGCATTCGGAGTTTTCTTAATAGTAACCTTTGTGTACTACTTCTCCAAGCCCTGAACCTCTTATTACCATTTCTATTCTTTTATATATATATATATATATATATATATATATATATATATATATATAATTTTTTAGTCATAAATGAAATAAAGTAAAACGTTGTATTTCCTTTTATGGGTGTCAAGCACGAATAGAAACTCGGCGATAATGTTTTAGCCGTCATTTTGATCAAAATGAAATATACTGATTCAAATACTCTGGAAATTTAGTTTCGAAATATATACGGTTATGAGTGTCTATCTTAAAACTCTATGAGGAGTGTGTGAATATAGAAACAAATAAACAGGCACTTACAATTCTGATTAACGCCCGAAATATCGATTGGCTAAGTTCGTATCCAGTCGGTTCTAAAGAATTGCTTTCACTTACGGATGTTGTCAACCTTCACATGGTTCCTTATGTAATTACTTGACTCTAGAAATAATATGGAAAATCAATATCAACAAAAAATCCAGCAGATCAAAACGTTGTACCATGTCGATTTATATGAAATTACTGATACGCAATAGCGAGTGAGGGAACAGTATCGCATCACACTTTTCGAGTTGTGTAATTCCTACATAATTTATAATCTAACTTGATTTGAACTTGACTTCGCCTACTCCATAGTCTACATTGATAACTATTATACCAATCGACCTTCAACATTTGGAAATGAAACATCAACGAAAACAAACTTAGATGTTTAAAATACTTACCTGTGAAGCAATGACTGCATCTGTGATTGTCCACTGAGTGTCCAATCGTAGAATTGAAAATCACTATCAACAGGTGATCGTAAGAATTTGAAAAGGTAGAATCGGCAGACACATTATGAGATGTGCTCTTTAATTCGGCCAGAAAGCTTTTATGAAATAGGACCAAATGTATTATAGCACTGAAAGGGACGAATTTACTATGACACTCTATCAAACGTCACACCAAACATTACAAAAATATGTATTTTCAAAGTGACTTGGTCTTTGAGTAAAATTTTCTCCATTAAAACATCAATTTATATTTACCTCTACCCCAAAAGAAATATGTCTTTATATTCATTTATTACAAAAAAATAGGGAAATTGTATTAGGAGTTTTGTGAACACGAGCAAAACAAAGCACATTCTCCGGAACCAACATAATCTTCCCTAAATGATACTTGTCTCAAAAATGAGTTTATCTCAGCAATAAAGTTACAAAAGAAAGTTGCACAGAGAACCTTCTAAATGTGTGATAGAAAATCCTGGCCTGGACTGAACAAGGTGAAAGCAATCTTTAAGTCTAATATTACTACTAAGATGAAATGTGACTTCTTTAAAACGATTGTTTCATCAGTTCTGATATATGGAAATAACACCTTACCAAACGACTGAAAAAGAAACTTGACAGTGTGTACAGCATAATGCTAAGAGCTGCTCTTAACATGAGCATCCAACAAGGGAGCATCTCTAGGGACACCTATCTCAAATTTCAGACCTTAATCAAAGAGAGAAGAACTAGATTTGCTGATCAGCATTGGAAGGCTAACGATGAAATCATTAGCGATGTTCTTTTGTGGATGCCAAAACAGAGATGTAGTTCAATGGGGAGAGTACACAGAACTTATGTTAAGCAAGTAAAATGTATCTATGCAGACCTACCTGGTCTGATGGAGGATAGAGCAAGATGGCGTGAAAGAGTCAAGATCTGTGAACCTAACACGACTGGTGGTGGTGGTGGTGGTAATGATGATGATGATGATGATGATGATGATGATGATGATGATGATGATGATGATGATGATGATGATGATGATGATGATGATGATGATGATGATGATGATTTTAGTTGGATTTTTTTTTTTAAATCAGGTCAATTTCCCTGACTTGAGACATTCAGGCTGTACCTTAACACTTTCGCTGTTCTCAACAGAATTGGAAAAGAAATTGTCTTGTCAATCTGTTTAAGCCATTTATTGTGGCTTTTCACTATGGTTCCAAGCATTCCAATTACAATGGGAATCACCTTGACTTCTTTACCTTTCAATATTCTTATGAATTCCCATTTTAGATCTTGATATTTTTTTTCGTGTTCTTTCTTCTGCACTCTGGTATCGAAGGGGCAGGCTATTTCAATGATTAATCACGTTCTCTTGCTTCTGTTTAAAAAGATTAAGTCGGGTTTAGAATGTTCAAGAACCTTATCAGTTTGTATGTGCATGTCTCAAAGAAGTTTGACATTGTCGTTCTCCTGTATCACTTTTGGCTTATGCTCATACCACTTCTCATTGTGGTCCAATTCATAAAGTTTGCATATATTCAAGTGTAGTACCTGAGCGACTTTGTTGTGTCTCCATTTTTATATTGATGTTGTTCTAACATAGGATGATATTATTAATATTATTATTATTATTATTATTATTATTATTATTATTATTATTATTATTATTACAAAAAATAAATACTTGTAAATTTTCTAATATGAAATATTAAGAACACAACAATTATCCGTGTCATATGCAAATTAATTTACCAAAACTGTACCGCCGTTTGAGGAGATTGAAATTACATTGTACATATATACATTTCAAAAGCACAGTCACTTGCCACAATGTGAAGAAGAAAGGGAATTTAAGAACTAGTTTTGTTGACTTGCCTAATTTTTGTATCACACAAACCAGAGCCATTAATTTAATCAAATGAAATTCTGAATCCCTATTTTACCCCAGGTATAATAAACCCAACATGAATGTCTAAGTAGGAAGATTGCATTTTCCATTTTACTTCAAAACTTTTTACCTGCATAACTTTCTGTATGAATTCCATTTTAAGAAAAAAAAAAGAAAAGAAAACTTAGAGATGACATATTTAAAAGCACTGATTACTAGAAGAGAAGGAGATTAAATCTCACAAGAGATTATGGGCATATACGCCCACTTGCGCGTTAACATTCAAAAAGGTTAAAATAAATAATCCAATCGAAGTTTAGCTATTCAAATTTAAATCTGAATTCTTGCAAGAAATAAAAAGACAAGAAATAAACAACGCAGTAAAGTTTTGATGCTTTATGTTAAGATTATGGTCGCCTGTCCCGATGTTATTCACTGGTATAGTCGGGAACTAAGAAACATGTAAATTTTATTGATTAGCAACTGAAAGCAATGCATTTTGTTTCATTCATAGACTCGCTATTTCTATACACAAAAAACACACAGACACAAAGATATATATATATATATATATATATATATATATATATATATATATATAAAACTCAATGGCTATATGTATGTGTGTGTGATGTTTAAGTGTTCCCTATAGAAAGAAAGGTTAGAGAATCTACATAAAATGTAAAAGTGTATTTTTATGTAAAATTTACCAGGGAAGACAATTAAAGTGTCTTTGAATCTCTAAGTGCACCCCTAAGGGAGCTATCAACTTACAACTTAAAATATATCATATTTTTATGAAATTTAAATCATATATATAAAGATTTCTGGGGAAGACAATGGAAGTGATCCCGAATCTTTAAGTGCCCTCCTAACCTAAGGGATCGATGGGGGAACAAACCTCCTTTCAAATTTCAAATATATCCTATTTTGATGAAATTTATATCATATGTATAAAATACTCCGGGTAAGACAATGGAAGTTGTTCCGAATCTCTACGTCACCCTCTATGTACAGAATATCTATGTGCTCCTACCTTTAAGTAACCCATGGGACAGAACCTCCTTAAAACTTCAAATACATATATCCGCTTTTAATGAAATTTGAACCATATGTATAAGACACTGATTCAGAGTGTTTTCCTACATTTCAGCTTCTTCCGGCTATATTAGGGGGTGAAACGGGAGATGGGGACAGTAATAACAAAGAAAGTAATATAGTGTTATGAGTATAGTGAAAAAGTACATAGTAGTGATCCTTATTCAATCCTGAGCAACGTCGGGTCTCCCTGCTAGTATTTTATAAAACTCAATGTCTGTGTGTTCTCTATAGAAAGAAAGGTAAGGGAATCTACATAAAAACTAAAAGTGTATTTATATGTAAAATGTTCAGGGGAAAACAATGGAAGTGGTATCGAATCTCTAAAGGAGCCATGGGGACCGAACCCCATCTTAGAACTTCAAATGTATCCTATTTTGATGAAATTTAAATCATATGTATACAATTTTTGGGGGAAGACTATGGAAATGATCCCGAAATTCTAAGTGCCCGCTTAAGGGAGCTATGGGGTCAGAACGCCTTTTAAATAATCAAATATATCTTATTTTTTTATGAAATTTAAATCATATGTATAAAATTCTCCTTGGAAAACAAAAGAAGAGGTCCTTAATCTCTACTTCTCCCTCAATGTGCCAAATCTCTGTGTGCCTGTTCTAAGGGAACTATGAGGGCAAAACCCCCTTAAAACTTCAAATACGTATCCAATGTTAATAAAATTTAAACCATATGGATAAGACACATATTTAAAGAGATTTCCAAAATTTCAGTAGCTTCCGATTATATCCGGGGGCGAAACAGGAAACATTAAAAATGGTTTTATGAGCATAATGAAAAAAAGACATAGTAGTCTTTACTAAATCCCGAGCAACGTCGGGTCTTCATGCTATATAAGTGTTCGAGACAAATTGGACACTTTTGGAAAGGAAAAATCTCATATCTTGACAATTATTCGGTACTTGTTCAGATCAGGAGCCAAGCTAAAATCGACTAAGCGTCGGTTAAGGTTAGGATTAACTTGGGTCCTAATCTGGATAAGTACCCAAAATTCAACGCGCATGTCTTAGAGAATCTTTGCTGAATACAGCTCACTTGATAAGCCTCCACCAGGGCCTTCAGATGAGACTTGAATCTGGATCCTTTGAGAGACCTTTGAACACCAGTTAGATCCTGGCAACCAGCTTATCTTTGGTGTTGTAAGCGGTATGATTGGTGTCTTTCACAACTGCGCCACACACAAAATAGTCAATGGGGTTGCAATCAAGTGAGTTGGAGGCCAGATGTTGGGACTGGTGAAATCGTGGAAGTTCTCAAACATCGACTTCTGTTTTCTCAGCGGTGTGACATGAAGTTAAGTCTTACTGCTACACATATGGCCTTTCCGCAGTTACCCTCCCACCAAACGATTGAAAACATTTGACAGCAAATTAATATAGCCATCTGAATTGAGTTTGGGTCCCTTTCGAAGATGTGAAGCAGCATGATGTGACTTTTGTTGGAAACACACCAAGAGACCATCACAGTTTGAGAAAACTTGATCTTCATGCGTGCAGTACCTTTTGCAAACTGTGGGCTACCAACCTGTAGTTCTACACTCGGTGCCACTAGTCTTGAGAAGAACCAGAGCATCCCGAACTCGACTCGATGTTTCAGCGATTTTTTAATAGTCGCTACTCTGACAACCATATCTCTTGCCAGGGTCCGCATTGTCTTTCCTGGCTCTTTCCGCAATTTTTTTTGCAGCTTTTCAGGGAATTTCATTTTGCAGACACAGTCAGAATGCCTGCTATGATCCTTCTTACAAGCCAATATTTCCACTTTTCCCGCGCAATTCTCCAGCTCACATCTCACGGCCTTCAAGATATTCAAGCAGGACTGAGCTGCAACTAAGATTTTTTAATCTGAAGCATATAATCATAATGCAGGTCACTCTCCCCCAATATTTTGGTGCTTTCCAGTCATCCAGCTTCCAAACGCACCAATAGTAGAGATTGATTCAGTTTCTCGAGCTCTACAGTCCCAGCTTGTAACAGCACGCGTAGCTTCTCAATTGCACATTATCTTACACAAACCGTCACCTTCCTGAATCGCCTCCCAGATCGCGAGAACCAGCAAGCTATACTTCTTAACCTATTCCTGACAACAATGCTCAAGGTTTGTATGACATATTCCACTCGGGAAAGTTGATCACCATGTAATAATGGTGATATCACCATAAATCTGCGACCTCAAACTGAAGTGCCATCACCCAAACAACAATGTATTATCAACGTGCTGATTGAGAATCTCTGAGAGTTCTTATCAGAGATACACCTCGAAGTAGAACATTTTCTCTTCCTCCTGAACAGGGTGCAGAGAAGGTAACTAAATGGGTTAAAATAGGGATAGAAACATCTGTTCCGATGTGGAAATTCCAACGCACGCCCCAAATGGTTCACTTCGACCTATGCGGCTTTTATTGCGCATACGCAGCAAGCATTCCGCCGTTTTAACCGCCATAAGTCATCAACAATCTGTAGCATCAAGAAATCAGTGTAAGGATATAATAGCTGCAGCTAAGGGTAGGTATACTGAGATGACTAGAAATCACATCGCGTCACATAAATAAGGAACTCTTGATTTCTGTAAAATCTTTAATAGTGTGGTGAATAATGGGCAATCAACAATTTCCCCGCTATCCAACCACTATGAAGTCGCTGAAACGCCAACGGATTAAGCTACCGGTTGTCTAATGGTATTCCCTAAACTTTACTGCAAACGACTCTCTCCTAATTTTCGACTACGGACGGAAACTCTACTAGATGATCTGGTCATCACCCCTTCCCATATCTTAGTTAAAAAAAACTCTATACCTTCAAAGCATGTTAGACCAAATGTTATCACTGTTATAGTAATAAAAAAATGTTATGCTGAGCTGGTCCCTGCTTTCTCTTAACTTTATGACAAATACTTTGCAGTATATTGATTCCCTGATAGCTGGAAAATTGTCTCTGTGGTACCAGTTTTCAAGAACTCTGGTGAAAGAACTGACCTACAAAATTATCTTCCCATAAGTTTCCTCCCGCTTTCGTTAAAATCTTTGAATCATTAATCAATCTTTATTTTGCTCAAAGATTTCAGCATTAGAAGATAGGGCTGAAATCCTCTTTAAGATGCTAAGGATAATGCCATTTATTATTAATTTAGTATGGTTGGATTATTTGCATACATAGTAGGGTGTTTGGTTTGGCCGATAAGATGTGAGTAAGTGTCATTAATTAGGTTGAGTGTGATATCTAGAAAGTTTATTATTTTGGGGGTTAGTTTCTATGGTAATTTTGAGTGCAAATTGCACCTCATGTAGACCTTTTTTAATTTGGTCATATGATCGGTTATTATTATTAATCGTACAGTGCATCATTTTTCAAAATTATTATTAATGTACATTGTATCATGTAGCGAGGTGTATTTTGCAAATACTTAATTAGAAAAAATGAACCGACTAAGTTGATCTCTGGCTGAATCTGTCGAACCCATCAGGATATCAAACTGATTGTTTGTATTTTTCTCACGCAATGCTTACCAACAAATTGCATAATAGATTTCCTAGCGAGAAGTATTAAGTCAATTTCAAGAGAAGTATTATCAGTTGTTCTCCTAATCATACTAAGAATAATATGTGATATAGATTGATAGTATGAATCTATATCAACTGCCAAAAATCTAATACTATTTTTATTTTGTAAATTGAAAAATCAATTAATTACTTAACTGGATGATTTCCATAGGAGAGAAATTAATTTTATTTTTATTGTAGGTAGAATTTTATCTAATATATTCTTACAAACCATATTTAGATCAGATCCAAAGAGATAAATAAGCTTAATGAAGCTATTCACATTGAAGTTGTGTTTATGGTTCTCAATGTAATACAGTCATGGCCATCCCTGCTACAGACCAGGCAAGCATGCAACTGGTGTCTTTTACTGGGGGTCATGTGAATTTTCTTAAATATTCGATATAGAAGTTGCAAACAAAGGGAAAATTCCCCTGTGAGATTAGTTTTTTTTTTATGTGTTTTATATACCAAATAATAAGAACCACAATGAGCTAATTGATAAATTTGACAATTATTGATGAATTCCTATAAATGAAGTGACAGGTAACTTTGAATAAACAAAGGCAAATGTATATTTCAATGTGGGATTTTTATTTCAATGTGGGATTTTTTTTTAGAGAATTTGTACTTGTTTCAAAATATCATGGCTTGTATATTGTGGTTGAAAAAAGGATCTGCACAAGTTGATGATACTAAGCAGAGAAACATAGTTTGGTCAAATGTGATATGTGTTTTACTAACCAAAAATTTAAACTGTCCTCATTTTGATTGTTTTCTGGCTAAAGTCTTCATTTCACATCATAAAATAATCCAAAAACAAACTTCAAACTAACATTTCAGCATCCAAATATCTAGTGTGGTCTCGTAGTCAATTAATCTAAGCAAACAGATTCACTGAAATGGAAGATGAAATGAGATAATACAATGCACATAGATTAAATAGGTTTAGTTAGCGAATACATTTAAATATATGTACATAATCGAAAAGAATGTATATACTATTTTTAGTAACCCAAGGCTTATTTTCAACAACATTAAATTTCCTGGATAAATCTTGATTAGTTTGCATAATTTTGGTTATTCGGACCATATTTCTCATCTTGAGTGTTATCATCACAACGTTTCAGCCGCTGAAACCTCCGGCCTTCTTCAGGTGCATCTTTTCGAACTCGGGAATATTTCTATCGAACTCGGGAATCTAGACGGAATTCCGAACGAAACCCTTTATTTAATCCACAGGGGTAGCATGCTCTTGTTCTGTTAGCCATGACTGAGAGAAGTCTTCAGTAATTCGCAATTCTTCGTATCGACCGCACCGAGGATTGAACTTTCAACCTTCAGATGACTATCATTTGAAACTGAATTTAACTTAGTACTATATCCATTGCGCCACGGGTAAACATTTTTGCCAACTATTCGTGGTGACATAACTTCAATATGTTGTCTCAAAACTTGTTTCTCTAGTTCAATTTTCAAGTTACTAAGGTAACGAATTGCTTCCTCTATTTGAGAACAATGTTTAAACTTATTTATTCTGTTTTTCAACAGGGAAGAAATGTGTGTGAGTATACTTGCATGGTAACATTTAAACGTAAAGTTTATAACAATTTTAATTTAAAAAATCGAAATACTTCCAATAAAAAATGACAAGTCTGGATGAACTGTGATTGTTAGAATTGTAGCAAGTAACTCCGTAGCTTTTATTGTATAAAGAGTTGACAAGATTTTTCTCAGTGGCTACCCTACTGGTTGTCTATCTCTTATCTGTGCTAACTTGTGAGAGGGAAACATATCTTCAATTTCTGTTCCCTCTGATAAGTGTACAGTGAACTTATTCTATCTACATATGTACATATATATATATATATATATATATATATATATATATATATATATATATATATATATGCATATGTGGATGGAATTTTTTTTTAAACCTCGGAAATACCTGACTAGTACACGGGCGCAGGCTATCCTCTCTCGGAGTGTTGAACCCGTAGACCTTGTCAGGTCATCTATCTAAAAAAAGAAAATTCTGACAATAAAACCTTACTACTAACCACTTACGTCTTGGCAGCAAACCGTTGGGGAGGGAGGCCTCCTTAGTCTTGATCGACAACCTCCCTAGAGCTGAAATCCCGAACAATGTATCCGGTTTTCAAACCTATAATCGCTTACGGAGTAGATGGACTCTGCCTATCGCCCGGCCTTCGCACTCTTTCTCTGTCTATTAGCCAGGCGTAGAGGTACAAGCACTGGGACTTCTCTAAAGATGCCTAGTGCTTGGCCTTGTTTCCTGACTAAGGCAATGAATGCTGTCTCTCTTTCTCTCTATCTGGGCAACTTGGGGAAATTTTTTCGTCACTAAGTCCTATATGACTAGTCTGGGTCGCTCTTGTTTCAACAGTTTGAGGGTACAGGTCAGACAGCTTGTGTGGCTGCTGTTTCCGACTGGTATTTAGCAGCCCTAACTCTTAGGTAGCACTAAGAAAGCTGCTCCGTCAACAGTTGCATAATATCGTGGGTAACTGTACGTGCCATGTCGAGCATGGAAAGGGACCCTACAGTTATCTCTGGTGAACTTTCCCGAGGTCACAACCCCCATGGACCAAGTCACGACTAATGGACTGGTTGTGTGAGCTTATTGGCGCCAAACAAGCACCCACTTTGCCCTCCCATCTCTAACTCAAAACAAACATGAATTTACAAAATAAGAAAACTAAACCTAAACCAGACACCCAACAAAAAACATCTTTGCCTCCGCTCTTGAGGCTCGCATTCACAAATATCCGGGGACTTAGAACCAACATTAACGACGTAGAAACTTTTCTCCTGACAAACTGCACAGATATTTTAGAACTAAGTGAAACGAACCTTCAATCCTCAATCTCCTCTCACAACTTTGACATGACTGATTATCTTCCACTCTACCGTAAGGACTCTGACAAACATATGCATGGGCTAGGAGTTTATGTTTAGAATACCCTCCCCTTGACTAGAGAACATAGGTTAGAATCAGATGACCAAGACTACGTGTGCTTTAGATTGACCTTACATCACAGAGTTAGTTACTTATATTTCTTATACCGTTATCCTTCGACCCAGGACTGTACACTGCTAAACTCTGTCTCTGAAAGCTTCGATAGAGCACTCTCACTCGACTCGAATGCCCAAATACATCGTGACTGGTTGGGATTCTCCAGCGTTACTGATGCAGCTGGGAACTCTACGTTTAATTTCTCCCCAGCTCACGACCTCTCACAGACTGTCACATTTCCGACCCGCCTTCCTGATCGTGCGAACCAACAAGCCTCACTTCTATACCTGTTCTTGACCTCACTAGCCGATGCTTGTGTGGCAAATGCCCATAGGCTGCTCGGAAACTCTGATCACATTGTGGTAATGATACTTATCACTTTAAAAACTCGTCCAAAAGCTGAAGAGCCGTTGCTCAAAACGACAAGAAACTATGACCAGGCTGATTTTGAATCCCTCAGGAATCACATCAGCGATGCTCCATCGGGTGAAACCTTCTCACTCCCTACTGATCAGTGTGCAAATGAGCTAACCGAATGGGTCAAAGCAGGCATTGATGCTTATGTCCCCACGCGAAAATTCTTCAGCAAACCACACTCTCCTCAATGGTTCACCTAAGAATGTTCAGCTGCTATTGCTGCGAGGCAGAAGGCATTCCGAAAATTTGGCCGCCATAAGTCAACTGCGAATAGACAAAAATTTATAGAGGCAAGAAATGATTGCAAAGTAGTGATAGATGAAGCAAAGAGAAGGTATACAGAGATAACCAAAAAACGCAGGTACTCGTGATTTCTGGAAAATCTACAATAGAGTGATGAACAATGGACAATGGACAATCGACAATTCCGCCGCTATCAAATCACAACGATGCTGTTTGACCGGCAACTGATGAGGCTGAACTACTTGACCAGCGTTTCACCTTAAACTCCACTTTGGACTCAGCAAACCACCCCCTCCCTAAATTCCTATTTCGGACTTAAGCCACACTTAAGAACCTGGTCATCACCCCATCTCAAGTCAGAGACATCATAAAAAACCTTGACACCGCCAAAGCCTGTTGGCCTGATCTTATACCAGTAATAGTAATAAAGAAATGTTCTGCTGAGCTGGCCCCTGTCCTCTCAAAACTATACAACAAATGCCTTACTGAATCTTGTTTCCCTGATAGTAGGAAAATTGCCTCTGTGGTACCAGTCTTCAAGAATTCTTGAGATAGAACTGATCCCTTAAACTACCGCCCAACCAGTCTACTCTCGATCTTTGCTAAAATCTTTGAATCATTAATCAATCTAGCGATAGTCCGGCATCTAGTTAATGCTAAACTTCTTTCTGATCATCAATACGGATTTAGACAATATGATCTACTGCAGATATCTTAATGGTTATCTCTGAACGTATATACCATACACTGGACAAGGCAGGTGAAGCTAGGGCGGTAGCGCTTGATATATCCAAGGTCTTTGATAAGGTCGTCCTAAAACTGCACTCATATAGTATTACTGCACAAATATTTAATATAATTAAATCCTTCCTAAGTAAGATCCAGGTCGTCATCGATGGCCGTTCTTCTAAGCAACATGACATAAATGCTGGTGTACCCCAGGGATCCATCCTTGGACCTTTATTGTTTCTGATTTTCATAAACAACCTCCCTGATGACATCGAGTCTGAGATAGGAATATTTGCTGACGACACCACGCTTTACTCTCGTCATTTGGGCAAAACCAAAGCACACCTATCTGAGGCAATGGCTGAATCCTTAGAAAATTACCTCCAGTCTGTAGTGGAATGGGGTCAAAAATGAATGGTAACTTTTAATGCCGCAAAGCTACTTTCTTTTCATTACTACAAGGAACCTCTTCAATCACCGATCGTCATGGCAAATAACACCCTACCTGAGAGTTCATCATTCAAACTCCTCGACCTAACTTTCATAGATAACATGAATTGGAATAAATAAATTGAAAACATTGCCAGGGCTGCTGAAAAGAAGTTTAGTCATTCGTATGTGTGTGTGTGTGTTCTTGTTAGCAATGTGTGGTTGTACGCATGTGTGTGTGAGTTGAAAGTAACGGCTGTGCATGCGTAAATTAAATGCTCATCAGCCTCCCTGCACCCGAAGGCGCGGACGGGAGTAGTGTGAGCGAAAATGCTGTTGCCTGCTTGCTGACATGAGAAAGAGGAAAGAGAAAAGAGAGTTTGGTGTTGCATGATGCTTTTTATATGTTTGACCAGTCATTTGCCTGCCGTAGTTGTGAACAACCCACGTGATCAACATTTTTTGCATTTTTGCACCTTGACTGTTTCTGGAAGCTTGTTTTTATGACCCCAGTTTGAGCGTTTGTTGTTGAAGTGAATTTCGGAGTTATTTCTCTTTACGCCGATGATAAAATATTAGGATGTCAATCCGATAATATCATATAGGATTGAGAATCATTGCGATCTGGCTTTTAGTTTTTACTAGTAGTACAAATTCCATATTATATAGATTTTACAAAACCCTATCGACAAACTATTATATATCTAGTATAATAAGTTTCCTCTGCGAATTTAAATAAGCAAATTCATATTATTATTCAAAAAATGAATTTTTATTACAAAAGTTTTACCCCATGTTGTCACCTTCACCTTCAACGGAAACACAAAACAAACACACATCTGACTTTCCTCGGTGTGTATTTTATCTTTCTAGGATAAATATTATTTATTACAAGAGAGTTATTCTGTGACTATCGTCGTAAAATATAATAATAATAATAATAATAATAATAATAATAATAATAATAATAATAATAATAATATATTGTTGTTTTTAGTAGTAGTAGTAGTAGTAGTAGTAGTAGTAGTAGTGACAATAGCAAATAACACAGTTACTACACAACTGGAACTGGAAACATTCCTATTTCAGTAAATTAGAGTAAAATAGATTTTAGCATTTACTCCTAAAGAACTTGGGTGCTTCTGCATTATGGCAACAAAATAGCAACCAACAAAATTCCCTTCCTTATTTCTAGAAGAGTGGATCGAAAAGGGAGATAATTCGAATTATTTTTTTTGGGGGGGGGGACTCATAACGAAACGATCATATTCGATTTTTTTCGTCACGAGAAACTGTAACACGGATAGAGAAGCATGAGTATTTGTCAGAAAATACATTTAAAAACAGCATTTTTTGTAATTCATTCTTTCATTTCGTATGAATCAGATAATTCTATTGTTGGCATCGGTTTTCACGTGAAGGTTGCCAAGGTCCTAAGTGAAAGTGTTTCTGTGGAACGAACTGGAATCGAACTTGGCACACCCAGGTTGTCAGTCCGTGTTGTTTACTACTTAGCCACCGTCACCTCCCGTTTTTGTAATAAAATACATTAAGAAACATAAATAGATTTATTTAAGTAACTTTGACATCATATAAAATATATTTAATTTAATAAAATATCTTCAAGATTAAACGCATTGACGTCCATTTTCGGGAAATTAAGAAAAGAATTAAGACACTTAAAATAATTTGACTTATCTCCCCTTTTGATTCACTCCTCTATAAATAAGGAAAGGAATTTTGTTTGTCGCCATTTTGTTGACATCATGCAGAAGCACTAGAACGTGTTTTGGTACTTATGTATGTAAACACACGAGTGACATATGACAGTTAAAAATACAATATCAGGAAAACTTTAGGAAATACTTTACTTACTTATTATTGAAAAATATTAGCGTACTCACCGAAATTTGCGGAAAATAATTGAGTAGAATTTTAATAAAAAAAAATTAAATTAATTCTATAGCGATTTTTACGCTGGTATGACGCCAAGGGGAGACAATCAATGAGTCAGTGACATTTACTAAGACGAAAATCTTCAATAATCGCTAAAAATGACGGCAGTTCTGGACTCCGAATAGTAGTTAAATTTCTTAAATAAAAATACTCGATTATTTTCCGTGAATTTCGGTGTACGCTAATATTTTTCAATAATAAGTATTTCCTAAAGTTTTCCTGTCATTTTTTTTAACTATCATATTTCAGTCGCTTACATTTATAAGTGCCCTTATTTTTACTTAGACTATGTTTTAGTGAAAAAAAAAGGTTCTTGTCCAGATCGCCACCCAAGATAAATATGCTAGTTAAAAACAAATAACTTTAGGAAATACTTACTTGTGATGTTAAAAACTTAGCGTTCACTAAAATTTACAGAAAAAAATTCAGTTGTTTTTTTTATTATTTACGAACAATTACGTTTAATGGAGAAGACACCATTTTCGTGTAATTCAAGAGAGATAAATTGTCAAAGTGTATTTTTAGTTGTTGTTTTTTATTTATTTTTTGTTTTTAATTATTTCTTAAACAGTAAAATAGATGAAATAACAAAAGATTATAATACTCTTTCGAAAATGGATCAATTCAATTTTATCCAGAGAAGTTCCATTTTTGTTACCCTAACCCTAACTTAACCCAACCTTAAACTAACCCTAACCTTTCGGTTTCATCTTCACCTCGCTGTCGCATGCACAAGTCTCTGAGGCAGATAGTAATTGCTCCTCTTTTCCTAAGTCAACCAATCTAGCCAAATCCATCGTTAAAAGAACAATTTCTCTAAATGTAATTCATTGAGATCAATTTTCGGAACAAGAGCCATATTCGAAAAAGTATTTGTTAACAATGATTACTTCCCCTTAAAAATAAAACTCTGTTGAAATAACAAAAATGGTGTCGTTTCCACTGAACTTATGGTCACGCTTGAAATTTGAATTTCTAAAATAATAAAAACAACTACTGGATTGTTTTCCGTAAAATTGGTGAAAGCTAATTTTTTGCCATCACAAGTAAGTATTTCCTAAAGTTTTCCTGTTATTTCATTTTTAAATAGCATATTTACCACATGTGGCGATCTGTATAAGCATACACACAAAAAAAATTAAAACAACTAAGTGATGTCAAGTATAATCATAAATGCCAAAATGAAAACTCATCCGAAAAAATATAGTCGCTGTCTACATGAATAAGTTGAGAAAGAGATTAGCTACGAAACAACTGACTTTCTCATAAAAATTAATTCATATAGTATTACTGAACGAATATTTAATATAATTAGATCCTTCCTAACCAAAAGAAAGATCCAGGTTGTCCTCGATGACCGTCCATGCAAACAACATGACATAACTGCAGGTGTACCTCAGGGACCGATCCTTGGACCTTTATTGTCCCTGATTTTCATAAAAGATCTCCCTGATGACATTGTGTCTGAGATAAGTATATTTGCTGATGACACCACGTTCTACTCTCACCATGTGGGCAAAACAGATGCGCACATATCCGAGGCAATGGCTGAATCCTTAGAAAGAGATAATTTGAATTATTTTTTTTAGAGGGACTCATAACGAAACGATCATATTCGATTTTTTCGTCAAGGAAGACTGTAACACATATAGAGAAGCATGAGAATTTGTCAGAAGAAACATTTAAAAACAGGTAGCATGAATTGGAACAAATACATAGAAGACATTGCCAAGGCTGCTGCGAAGAAAGTGGGGTCCTTCTACTAGAAAACTTCTCACACCTGACAGTATCCTATATGTCTACAAAGCCACCATCCGCACATGCATGGAGTATTGTTGTCACATCTGGGCTGGGGCATCATCCACTAGTCTCTCCCTCTTAGACAAAGTCCAAAAAAGAGTCACCAACTTAATAGGTCCCTCACTGTCCACCAAACTCCAGCCCCTGTCCCTATCACCACAATGTTGCATCCTTGTGCTTGTTTTACAAGTACTTCAATGGAATGTGCTCAAATGAACTTGCTGCTCGAAATACACTCGACCAACCCGACAATCAGCTAAATCCCATCCATTCACTGTGGAGGTCACCAGATGTCGGAGAGCCTTCTACTCCAGTAGCTTCTTTCCTCGTGCTGCCGGCTTTGGAATTCCCTCCCCGACTTTACCAACATGCAGAAATGTTAAACTAATGTGAACAAGCATCTCGCTGCACAGCTCCCAATTTAGGATGACCCCCCCCCCCAAAAAAAAAACAAACTCTGACCCTAATTCTCAGTAGCCCCTTACATCTACAGTGGCAGCTTGCCTAGTTTGGGGTGAACTATGCAAAAAATAAAAATCACTCAAGTGCATAAGAATAAATAAATAGACGAAAAAGAAATATTAGTTGACAGATAAATTTCACATAATTTGAGGTAAGAAAAGTTATCTCCCTTGATATGACAAGTTGTCACCTTAAACTAAAGAAAAGGGCCCATAACCTTGTCCTTTAGCTAGAAAATCATAAATTTCAATTATCGTTCTTCGTTAGCTAGCTTCTTTTCCGACTTGTTTATAAAAATGCCGCCTGTATTTGTTTTCATTTCGGCATTTCCCGTGTACAATGAAATTTGCTACAACTTAGTGTTTTTAATATTTGTTTGTTTTTTACTATAAGGTGGTTTAAGTAAAGATAAGTTGTTTCGTAGTGATTTCACTCTAAATAATTTACATTGTAGCAGGTACATGTATTTTGTTTAAATGTACGCGCAATATCATGCGTTAGATTGAGTCGTGGTTTGGCTTTGTGCACTCGAGCCTGGACTATTAACTGTGTGGGTGTTATGATACATCTGCACAGAAGAAAGATTAATACGCATAGACGTGTCTTGGCGCCAAAAGAGACAATTCAAATCAGTTCCCGTTTTGATCGCCTCTTGATAGAATATTATCCTGTGTTCGTCGTTCACTACGAGTGACCGGCTAGAATGGAACTCTCAGAATACAGCATTCGTTTATTGATAAAAGCCAGCCTACGGAAAGATTCTTGTTGTGTTTCAGTTTTCCCTTGAATAAAAGTTGATACCTATTTAGTTGTGGAGATGTGATCTTATTTATGGAAGATGGTGACCCTTTTTCTTGTTTAATATTCTATTTCAGTCAGATGCGGCCAGATACAACTAACCCTACCAAGTTACGTTCTTCATCCTGACTTTCTTCCTAACCAACTAACCATATAACCAACTAACCATATAACCAACTAACCATATAACCTCTCCATCAAAAAACATAAAACGTGACTAAAATTTAACTTTTCCTTTTATTTCTAACTTTTCTTTTTGCTATGTCCAGAATATTAGTTTTAAATTGTAGTCTACTTCTAAAAAAAATAATCAGATTTTCCACATTAAAATTTAACTTTTCCTTTTATTTCTAACTTTTCTTTTTGCTATGTCCAGAATATTAGTTTTAAATTGTAGTCTACTTCTAAAAAAAATAATCAGATTTTCCACATTAAAATTTAACTTTTCCTTTTATTTCTAACTTTTCTTTTTGCTATGTCCAGAATATTAGTTTTAAATTGTAGTCTACTTCTAAAAAAAATAATCAGATTTTCCACATTAAAATTTAACTTTTCCTTTTATTTCTAACTTTTCTTTTTGCTATGTCCAGAATATTAGTTTTAAATTGTAGTCTACTTCTAAAAAAAATAATCAGATTTTCCACATTAAAATTTAACTTTTCCTTTTATTTCTAACTTTTCTTTTTGCTATGTCCAGAATATTAGTTTTAAATTGTAGTCTACTTCTAAAAAAAATAATCAGATTTTCCACATTAAAATTTAACTTTTCCTTTTATTTCTAACTTTTCTTTTTGCTATGTCCAGAATATTAGTTTTAAATTGTAGTCTACTTCTAAAAAAAATAATCAGATTTTCCACATTAAAATTTGCCTTGTGCAACATCTTGTTCTTGTGAGAAGATTTTTTTTTAGCACCTAATTTGGTAAAAAGATTACTTTCAACCTCGTAAATTAGGTAAATTACTTGTCGTCAATGGAAAGATAAAAAATAAGACTATTTTTTGTGTGAGATTACCCGTCAGCACCTAGGAAGTATTTAAAAAAAAGTGTCCGATAATGTAGGGGTTAATTTTACTATATAAATATAACGTAAATTGATCACCGATTTCCTGATCAGATGTTGAATAATGGCCCTGTGAGTTGAGTGGATGTATGTGTGGGGATCGTTTAGTTTGGCTTGCGCGATTTAGTGCGGGTGGACCCGTACAGTCGAGTGCAAAATAAAACTGGTTCTCACAGTTGGAGCTCACAAACATTGACAGGCCACCATTTTGATGAGACCTTTTAAGTCGGGAGTTCAAGGGAGTCAGGCTGTGACGAATGCACCTACGCATAAGGGTTCTGTGACGTCACGGGTTCTTGTGTGGGAAACTGAGTTTTGAGAGTCTTGTTTTTGGAAGCAAACTGAACAGACGTATTTCTCCATGTAGTCTGCAAATGAACAGGGGAATTTATTTCCCTAAAAGAATACAGGCGTAATGAAATTCCTTCTTCCTCCTCCTCGAATGGCTAAGGACTTAAGCGACCATAGATAGCTAAGAATTAACAAGGATGAAGTAGTAAATTGATCTCTTCCTCAACGTTAGTAAAACATCTCCAAGAGCGACAGAAAACTGACGCCTGAATAAAACTAATCAAAATTTAAAAGATTGTTCGCCTCCTGAATCGTGTTATGAAGGTTTTTGTTGCAGACACAGCGGACGGCGATGTTCACGGTAGTACAGAAGTGAAGAATGAACTCAACCACTAGACGACATCGAGACGACACCCCTTCATGACGAAGAAGAAAAGGTACGAGTAATTAAAGGGTATGTAACACAGAAAGCATTACTTATTCCCCAGTTCTTAATAATAATATTTTTTTTAAAAACATACCAAAAACTAAATCCGGAGTTTCAGTATTAGGAAAAATATTCAAAATATGCTAATAATTCCGAAAAAAAACGAACAAATGTAATTTTAAAATGGCGGCCGTTTAGAAAATACAAAAAGTAGCTACTATGTGGTCAAGAACTGGGCGACCATTTTACCCCATATTTATATAGTAAAGTGAACCCCCATTCTAAAAATTTTTTTAGTTAAATTTTTGCAGGGGTTTCTTCAAAATATATGTGTAATCTCATATAAAACATAGAATCTCATTTTTTTTCTCTGATGACAGCATGGGGGTCAAAGCGTCAAATAAATTGAGAATTAGTTGAAATCAACTTTTTTTTTCAAAAAAGCTAGTTAAGATATCTGATATTTCGAAATGAGACACATTCCGCAACGTATTTATTACGTCGAAAAAAATTGTGACTGACGGACGGACAGACGGACAAAATCCCTATTTAAATAAGATCCTTAATAAGTATGACGTCAAATTAATTACGAATGGAAAAAGAAAACTAGGTGTGTTTAGTTTATTATTGTATAAGAGCAGGAATGACCAATCTTTTTCACAGTGGGTCGGATAACTGAAAGAATTACCTCCCTTTATTCCGCTCACCAATTTAATATTAAATATTTAATTAAAAATAATTGTTAACGATTCAATTTTGAATTTTAACATTAGAATTAATCTAATAACAACTTATTAGAATGAATCTAACACACACCAAATAACTTAGAATGAACAAATAAATATAATAATAATAATAATAAATTATTTCCTAATTATTTCCTAATTATAAGCATTTCAGTCTATTTGCTGCAGGGTTACTGTGGCATTTACTGCAGTAATGCAATGCAAAACAGATTTTAAACACCCACTGTTTAATAAAGAGCTCTTACCTCGAAATATATTATGGGACATAGTTACACAAATTAAATCACTGAGTAGAAGTTGAAACTAAATTAAGTAAGAATTACTAAACAAATTATTTTAAAACTGAAAAAAAATAACTTCATTTTTGTCCTCCTCAACACCGGCATATTTCCACTTCTTGCATTGTGATAGCCTTTTATGGCTCGTCTACACACAATTCTTCAAGCAAACTACATAACCTTGTATATACCTCCATGCCCACCTCTACTGTTCTATTTCAGTAACACTGTTTTATATTATTTGTAAAATGTCCATAAACTACAATTTGTTGTTTCTGTCATTGCAAATGCCTCTTCTGCTCGTGACGAATCGCGTTCTCGAACTTCTCACTTAGAATGCAGAATTCTTCGGGACAGAAAATTAAAAAAAAAAAAAACATTTTGCGTCCCAGCAGACCACAGGGTTGAGATCAAGGAGACAGAAAAACAAAGCAAGTACACGGAACTTGCCAGAGAACTGAAAGCGATATGGAACATGAAGAAAGTTAATATAATACCAATAATCGACGGAGCACTAGGAAAAGTCTCGAGAAAATAAAAAAAAGATTGGGAGAAATTGGAATCCAAGGAAAGACTGAGACTATACAAATGATGAAAACAACTGAAATCTTAAGGAAAATCTTTGAATTCATAAACCAACCCACATGAACTGTGAACACTAACCAGTCATATGGAAATTGCAATAGAAATAAAACAAAAAGATAGAAAGAACACCATTACATGAACCATGCAAGAAATTTCATAAACTGATTCACCCCCACCCCTCAAAAAAATGCATCAACAATGTGATGTCACTAGCTTCGGCTGATACCACACAAAATAGTCGTAAAAGCTCAAAGAAGATGGAAAGACCAAGGATGAAGAACACTAACCAACCCTCAACTTTTAGGGTGTGAAGAGTTCTGGGACCTTTGGAATGGTATGTCTCAGCAAGAAATCAATAGTAAGCAGCTGTTGCAATAAAATGGTTATCGAAAGAAGTGCAGAGTACTGGGAATCTGGGGAGACTTGTTGTCACTCAGACTTCAGGGAACACCAGAGGTTATCATCAGTGATAAATCATAGATGATGACCTGTGTGAGAACTCCTAGTGAATAAATAATAATAATAATAATAATAATAATAATAATAATAATGATGATGATGATGATGATGATGATGATGATGATGATGATGATGATGATGATGATGATGATGATGATGATGATGATGATGATGATGATGATGATGATGATGATGATGATGATGATGATGATGATGATGATGATGATGATGATGATGATGATGATGATGATGATGATGATGATGATGATGATGATGATGATGATGATGATGATGATGATGATGATGATGATGATGATGATGATGATGATGATGATGATGATGATGATGATGATGATGATGATGATGATGATGATGATGATGATGATGATGATGATGATGATGATGATGATGATGATGATGATGATGATGATGATGATGATGATGATGATGATGATGATGATGATGATGATGATGATGATGATGATGATGATGATGATGATGATGATGATGATGATGATGATGATGATGATGATGATGATGATGATGATGATGATGATGATGATGATGATGATGATGATGATGATGATGATGATGATGATGATGATGATGATGATGATGATGATGATGATGATGATGATGATGATGATGATGATGATGATGATGATGATGATGATGATGATGATGATGATGATGATGATGATGATGATGATGATGATGATGATGATGATGATGATGATGATGATGATGATGATGATGATGATGATGATGATGATGATGATGATGATGATGATGATGATGATGATGATGATGATGATGATGATGATGATGATGATGATGATGATGATGATGATGATGATGATGATGATGATGATGATGATGATGATGATGATGATGATGATGATGATGATGATGATGATGATGATGATGATGATGATGATGATGATGATGATGATGATGATGATGATGATGATGATGATGATGATGATGATGATGATGATGATGATGATGATGATGATGATGATGATGATGATGATGATGATGATGATGATGATGATGATGATGATGATGATGATGATGATGATGATGATGATGATGATGATGATGATGATGATGATGATGATGATGATGATGATGATGATGATGATGATGATGATGATGATGATGATGATGATGATGATGATGATGATGATGATGATGATGATGATGATGATGATGATGATGATGATGATGATGATGATGATGATGATGATGATGATGATGATGATGATGATGATGATGATGATGATGATGATGATGATGATGATGATGATGATGATGATGATGATGATGATGATGATGATGATGATGATGATGATGATGATGATGATGATGATGATAATTTGCCAAATGTTTTTATAAAGCTTATTTAATGTTATATCCTTACTCCTAAGAGATTCTCCTCCCAGGCACTACCTCTCTCAGAAGGGGCAAGTTGACTGAGATACCCACACAGCTGAAGAAAAGTCTAACCAGACTAAGACAATTTTTATGGTCAATTATTACCAGCCATGAACGTCCACATAGTGTTAAGTAATGGTTACACCCCAATCTTATATCACATCCATCTGTGAATGACAAAGGAGAGGCTTGAAGCATTGCCTTAAATCCACTTCTTGTTTATTTTTTTCTTCTCTTTGTCATTATCATAAATCTAACTCATTTTTCTAAGCACCTTCAATAACAATAGAGATGTCCTATGTTGCCATCAGTAAAACCGGATAATGTGCACTTTACATTTCAGTATGATGACAATTTAATTCTGCTTTAATTTAAATGAAACCAGATAATTGCTTATAACGTGCATATTTATAACTCACAACAGCTGGCCTAAGGATCCTGTGACAGAATGGCGCCATTATTATGCAACGCATGTGCTCCATTGATTACCATTATTTTATTACCTCTGTAATGGATTTCAGTAGCACTCTTGTATCTTACTCATAAAATCTTAGATGGCCTGTATGATGAGCTGCTCCAGTATAAGAAAGACGGGCCTTCGAACGGAGATTGTGGGGCGGACAGAGAATTAGATTAAAATGGAAACAACACAATCATAAAACATGAAATTAATTTCACTTGTCTTTTGCCTAGCGAAAAATCGATTTCCAGTTCACAATCAATACATTTGAAACATCAATCAATAAAACAATTTAAAATATGAATGTCTTGTTCGTTTTTTGATGATCAAATTAGTTAATCAATTAAATCGTTTCCTCGCGTCTCATGTTTTGACGTCTTTAATTGCTTGCTTACATTTGAATGACTTACTTAATGTAACCATGTATGAGTCCAATGCAGAATATTTGCACTGGCGTTGCGAATAGCTGTGCCAAAAGTGAGGTCGCCTAAGGTGAATAATTATTAAAGGCGCAAAATTCAAAAAAGAAAATAATGTAATAAAAAGCTTACATAATAATTCGTCAAGTGTTTCTCTCTGACTCTCCCTCACTGTATATATATATATATATATATATATATATATATATATATATATATATATATATATAATTTAATTGAAAATCCAAAGATAAATATTTTTTCTTAGATCCTATCGTGATAAGAAAATGCTCGATATTATAGATAGAGCATTAATATAAGAAAACGTAAATGATGAAAATAAAATTGGACTATTTACAACATTTATTAATTTATTAGGTATTCAAGCAAGGAAAAGAAAGATAAAAATGTTATCATTAATCCATGGATTTTCAAAGATGCGCTCTTCTCATCAGAGGATAAAATTCAGCAAAATAACAAATTACTGGTTAGCATATATTTGAAAATTTAAATATTGCAAGCAAAAGAATGTTTTCCATCTGTTTAAAGAAAAAAAAATAACATTTCAAGGAAAGTTTCAAAATTGGGTGGAAAAACAATGCGTCCATACAAACATTCGAAGAAGAAAAATCCATGGATTAAGGGTAAAATGTTTTCTTTTTTTATTTGCTTGAATACTTGATGAATTAATAAATATTAAAAATTTTCCAATCTTATTTTCAGAATTTCATTTTTCTTTCTTATATATATATATATATATATATATATATATATATATATAATATATATATATATATATATTATATATATATATTATATATATATATTATATATATATATATATATATATATATATATATATATATATATATATATATATATGTGTGCGTGTGTGTGTGTGTAGTAAGTTATGAAAATATATTCATGGCAATTAAGCTACACAAATGTGTCCGCGTTTCATCGTTAGGCAAAAGTGCCACTTAATCTGACGATTCCCTATAAGGATGAAACGCGGACGCCTCTGTGTAGCTTAATTGTCATAAATATATTTTCGTAACTTACTATTTTGCTCTACTTACGTTAAAGTAAATACTGAAAATTGATACATAATATATCATATTTACTTATAATATTATATGTTGAGACATGAAAAATAATATATATATATATATATATATATATATATATATATATATATATATATATATATATATATATATATCATGATTTTTGGGGGAGTACAAAATTTTATTATCGCAAGCATGAAGGGAAGACGAATTCTATCGTTCATGATTAAAAGTTAATCAAGAAAAATGTCAGCCGACCGGTTTCGCCCTCTCTTAACAAAGACTGTATCGAGGGATTTTTTTTCTTGATTAACTCTTAATCATGAACGATATATATATATATATATATATATATATATATATATATATATATATATATATATATATATATATATATATATATATATAAGCAAACATTGTTAAATATGACAGAATTCTACTGCTTGATTATACTTTTTTTTCAATTTCACTAATGATGTTTTTTGTGTCAAAATCAAAAAAAAAAATAATGTATGTTCCATGTGTATCACGAACGTTTTTGATTCTTCGTCGAATCATCTTCAGATAACAAAAGCAAATTGACAAAAAAGCTGGTAAAAAGAAGAGAATTTCAACTAGCAGCTAAAAACACGCAGGTGAACGAAGAACGAAGAACGAAGAACGAACCAGTGAAATTCCAGGAGAGACGTTAAAAATTTAATTCCAGGACGCCAGAATAAGTATCACATGATGAATTGTATTACGTTAAGCATTTTAAAATGGTATTACTGGTTTCATTCGTAATGTTTACAAGATGCATGGTGAGGCGGCAGGATAGGGTAGTCGTTGTAAAACCAATGTAGCTATTAGCTTTATTATTGTGGGAGTTGCATTCTCTAAAAGGGTGTTTAAACTCATAAATAACATCGGTTATTTCTAATGTTTTATTGGTTGGGGAGTTGATTTTTACTACCAGGTTTTGGGTCTTAAATTTCGTATAGTAAATAATGAGTCAAATTTTATTATTATTATTATTATTATTATTATTATTATTATTATTATTATTATCAATTGGAAATATGTGTACAATATGTTTATTGTGTTTTCTTCTAATCTAAAGTTTAGTTGCATGTGATTACAATAGTATAGGTTGATATAGTTTGAGTTGTGATGTTGGATATTAATATTTTTATTTGTAGTAGTATTTTTAAGTTTCGAAGCATTATTATTATTATTATTAGGTAATTCTTTATTAATAAGGACTTGTTTTACATTTTTTAATTCAATGAATCGGGGTAGGGGTTGTGGGGAGAATTGTTTTGCACGGTTTAGTAGGTTTTTAACAATGGCTATTTTTTAGCAATAGAAGCATTCGCTCTGGTAATTTAATAGACTAAAGTTTAAGCTGGTTATTTTTTATAAGTAGAAGTGTTAAACATATTATTAGACATGTAAATGAGAACATCAAGGAATAGAATGTTATTTTTTACGTTTAGTTCTACGGTGAATTTAAGAACAGAGTTTTTTGCAATGCACTAATATATATATATATATATATATATATATATATATATATATATATATATATATATATATATATATAAGGATGAAAAGGAATTAGAAAAGCGACGGGCAGATTTTTTTCAATTCAGTTGCTCAATGCAAGGTATATTCCGCAAAAAAGCAATTTATTTAATTAATTTTTTCCTTAAGCCAGCCTTTTCAAAGATCAAAATCTTATCATCAGAGGAAATTGCTGGGATAGATAAGTTGCCTTCTAATGGCCTACCTACAACCCACTTTCTCCACTGGACTTTTTCACACCGAATTTTTTTACAATCGGACACTTTCTTGCATTCGGACAGCTTTTTGTCTTGTTTTTTCCCCCACAATCTTTGTTTTATTTTTTCAGATTTTAAATCATGGTTTTTCGCCAACTTATCTATCCCAGATATTTCTGGACATATTGTGGACTTATAAACCACGCACTCTACTTAACAGTTACCGTCCAGTGGGTATTCATTCTTCACCTGACAATTACATTTATTTACTTTAGCCTTATTGTTATTAGAATTATTTAATATTTTCTGAGTATGGGTAGTAATTATCCTATCCATGTTCTTGGTGCAAGAGTAACTAATTTTAATAGTTTTTCTGTTGAATATCTTACTTAGTGGATTGTTCGCGTTAAAATGCTTGTCTATTAGGTTCAAGAACACTTTACCGATATTGATATTGGATAGTTGACAGTAAGGTGGATTGAACCATATTATTTTCCGGCCTCTATTTCTGGATTTATTTTTATTTTTATTCCCGGTATATTCGAGTTTTTAGTGTAACCACTGCTATCTAGCGCTCTCTGATATAAGTGTTTATTAGCTTCAGAGATGTTCTTATTTGCCGAGAGTTTATTAATTCTAGTGTTAATCGTTTTAGGTATCTGTTTAATTGTCACTTCGGGTGGTTGGATCTAATATTAATATAAAACGGTGTGTGGTTGTCTTTATTAAAGCGTTTGTATATCCCCTCTTTCAAGTTCAGGGTAATATCTAGATAATTTACTTCCTTATAGTTTGGGGGTATATCTATTTTCAGTCCTAAGTATTTGAAAGCTGTTATTGATTTTTTGTGCATTTTAGATACCAGGGGGGCGTTACTATTAGGGGTAACAATTAATCCATCATCCCTGTACAATCCCACTAAGTTAGGCTCTACAATTCTACTAATTATGTAAATTATAAAAATACCCAACAGATCGGCAATCTGTGCTGAGTTAAATGCTCCTATCGGGACATCAAAATTGTTATTGTTCTGTTTAATCCATGTTTCCTGATTATTTACAAGTATGGATTTACGACAAGCCATAATCAATCTTACCTGTTCATCGGATACATCCATGAAATTCCTAGCATAGTTGATGCTGTTGGTAACCAACTCTTTGGAAATTGGGGGGTAAAAATCCATTATTGTTTTTCAATTAGATTAGACCATTTAATGGTGTCCGATGAATTTCTCCAACTATTAAATTGTGTAGCATCCAGCGTCACATTTATAATGTTCCTAACAATCTCCCTAGATATGTGGCAAAGTTCAGATTTGGTAGAGTTAATTAGTCTAGCTTTTTCTTTTATTCTGAAAATTCTTTTTGTAGTATTTGATGAGGATATATGCATTCTTCCTATCTATCTTCCCCACTCTACCCTCAATGTTTAGTTTGGATGTGAATTTACCAGTTTCCTCATTTATTATAGACTCCGTGCCATGAGTATCCTTTCTGTAATTAGAAATGTTATCCAAAATAGTCCTCTTATATTCCAATGGTCACATCTTATAAATATTTGCTGATTTATCGGCCTTGACCCAAACCTTGTTAGACTTCTTAATCTCTGCAATGCCCTTACTCAGTTTGGACTGAAACTGGTTGGTATACTTTCTAAACCTAATGTTCTTGACTAGGTCAAACAGATCAGTTTCGAAAGGCTTCAAAGCCTCAATAGGTTTCGATGTATTTTGGGATCTGAAGTTAAATGTTTCTTTACGATCAAATGCCGCGTTCCTTAAAAAGAAATACGCCTTGTATATATATATATATATATATATATATATATATATATATATATATATATATATATATATATATATAAAGTGAGAGAGAGTGAGACAGAAACACCTAGCGAATTATTATGTAAGCTTTTTATTAGATTGTTTTGTTTTGAAATTTTGAGCTCCTAATAATTCTTCACCATATATATATATATATATATATATATATATATATATATATATATATATATATATATATATAATAAAAATACTTACAAACCATACCTAAAAGATAACGCAAATCCAATATACGTAAACCCAAAGTCTAATCACCCCATCAATCATAAAACATATTCCGAATTCTATTAGACGTAGGCTTATCAATAATTATAGCAACGAAAATGTTTTTTAAAAATCCAGCAACATTTACAATACAGCTCTAAAAAATCGTGTAAACCCCACACGCGAGCACGGTGGTCTCGTAAACCTCACACGTGCACACGATTGTCGTAGTAGCAATTAAAAAAATATATAGATCGAAATTCCTCTCGGCCGGGATGATGATGATGATGATGATGATGATGATGATGATGATGATGATGATGATGATGATGATGATGATGACGTCGCCGATCTTGTTGTCTCGTCTAACTCCCACGTTGAAACTATTTATATCAGCGAGCGATCACTGGGCGAACAGCAACCGGTTGGCTCTGTGAGAGCGAAAGATCATTCAAAGCAGAACAAAAGGAAAAGAACAATGTTCAACAACTCGGTCGGGTTTTTTTATATAGAAGAGTAATTATTAATAAAATAAAAGAATTGTTTTTACATTAGATTAATGTCTACCGTACTTGTAAATGTTGTGTTTTCTCTAAGTTATTTCGTTGGTTCTCTCTGTGCGCGAATTAGTTTCACAAGTAGTTGTTTAGTCACAAATTAACTGGCCAAGGTGACGGTGAGGATTTCGTCCGGTTTTCTCTTCTTCGCTACGCACGCCATCATCGGCATGTGCCGGGCGAACGTCCAACACTGACTGCCGACAACCCAACACTCTGACTGTGTCTGTACTTCCGTGCGTGAAAAACGCACATTCTTTTATTGAAGGTGTCTATCGTCGTACACCCCCTTCTCCGCCATCTTTCTTCTCTACGTGTCCTCCTCTCTCAAGGAGGGTGAGAACACGCGCCTCGCTCCCCCTTCCCTAAAATAAATGGAATTTTCTTTCTGGCCTGGCGTTACCGCAAAAACAATTGCTTTCTCATTCTCGCCGTGTGGGCCGAAGGCGCTCTGCCGTAATTAACGATGACAGGCCTAAATAATTATCTGCCAAGTTAAACAGAACAACATTGTTGTATTGATATTATTGGAATTCAATCTAAGGTTATGAAATTTCATAATCTCTAACTTCCCATCTGGCAAATGTCTCCTTGCTTGGGAGGCAATGGATTCTGACTGAAAAACACGACTTAACTAGACTGTTTGACGCCTTGCTCCCGTTGTTTGAATAAGTTCGTTTCTACGTCAAATATATACTAGTTTTATATCTCCACTTCGTCTCTACGCAGGGCCTAGCATCATCACCAAGATGCATACTAGCGCGTAAGCAGGGTACCCGATCTCGATGGGGCCCGGATACTTTGTCACAATAGTGGTTACCATAATACCGAAATGAAATATAAGAAACAGGACACCAATAATTATAATAAAAATAAAAATAAAAGAAAAAGAAATATAATCTATTTTACACCGCCCTATAACCAGACGCTAAAAACTAAACTGGGCAAAAGATTCCTGAATCTGATTGAAAAACACTTCCCCGTAATCAATCCCCTGCATGAAATATTCAATAAAAAAATAACCTAAAACTTTCCTACAGCTGCTGCCAAAACCTAGAAATTATAATTGAGACACACAATAACAAAATACTAAAAGAGAACAGCAGAGAGAAAGAAAAAATAAGAAATTACATAAAAAAGTGACAAATATAGCAAAAATAACACCAAAAAGAACAAAAATATAAACACTACAAATAGAAATAAACAAAACACTAATAGTAACCACCCGAATAGAAATGAAAAAGTTATCAATGAAGAGAAAAGATGTAACTGCATCAATCGTACACTTTGTCCACTACAAAATAAATGCCTAACCAAAAGTATTGTTTACCAAGCCACAATATTTGCCAAGGAAAGACCGAATAACAAGAAGTACTACGTGGGTATGACCTCCCTTTTTTTAAAACCAGATATTATGATCACAAAAGCACATTTAAAAACAAAGAACGTCGAATTAAAATAGCTCTAGAAAACCACTATTGGGAGTTCAAAGAAAATGGACGCTCACCAATAATTGAATGGAAAATAATACGACAGGCCAGTACATGTAGAAATTTAGACGACCCGTGTAGATTATGTCTGAATGAGACATTTGAAAAAAATCTATTAAACTGTAGAAGTGAGATAGCAAACAGCTGCCTGCACAGAATAAATTTTACCTTAGGCTAACAATGCATAAATAAATAAATAATCAAACCAATAAGTAAAAAAAACTAAACTAAACTAAAACCTAACAACATAAAAACTAAAACCTAAAATAGAAATACAAGGAACCACGTGTTAAAATAAGTTTACTCATTATATTGACACAACAAAGAAACATGATATAGGACACTCTATAGAAAACAGAACAATAGAACAGGAAATAGGAAGTAAAACTAACCGGTCATTTGTTTATGAGAAGCCCAAACGATTGTCTGAGAGAACAACAAGAATCTGATTGGTTAACTAGCTAGCCGTGTACATAAAAACACCCGACAAAACTAACTCCATGCATTTTAGCCTGAAGATTCCTTCGGGGATGAAACGCGGGAACCTCTGTGTAGCTTAATTGCCATAAATATATTTTCATAATTTACTATATATATATATATATATATATATATATACCTTTTATTATTTTTTTTCACTTTCCTTCTCATAACATGTTCCTTATTTATGCTGTTCACTACATGTTTTAAATTTAATTTTTTTCCACATGCTTTCATTTAATTTTATTCAATCGCCCACCTTGCCTTTTACATCCTTGCTTTTACTTACTCCTCTTTCTCTTCTCACATACCTACTTGAATTTTTCCTCGTATAAAAATGTTGAATTTTGTTCAATAAAGCCAAATCACCAAACGAATATGGTCGAAACCATCGACAGAAATATATGTCTTAAGCTTCAATATGTCTATGTTCTTATTTCGACTACCATGTTAGCTTATTTTACACACACCCATATATGCTTGGTCATCAGTCGTGTGTCTGGATCTTAGCTTGAAACACTTGCCACATCTCTCTCTCATATATATATATATATATATATATATATATATATATATATATATATATATATATATATATATATATAAATATATATATGTTTATTATCTATGTATGTATACGTTTCGTCCTTAAACCGGAGATATGACTATTAACTACCGGTCATGCGATTCGAACCCCTGGATTACAAGTATTTTTCAACTCAAATCCAACGTCGCTAACCGCTCGACCAATTCTGAATAGCTGATAAACAATGATAATTTTAACACTTTTTAAAGCGGCTTGACGTCCAGGGAAGGAATGATGCATTATAAAGCAAGTGACGTCATGCTGTGTAAGTACTACCATTACAGTGCTCTACTTTTTTACGAGGAGCGACAAATATATAAATATTTGTTGTTGTTTATTATCTATGTACGTATACGTTTCGTCCTTAAACCGGGACTCATCAGCATAGAGATATGACTATTTGTAAGGGGATGAATGAGAGGGATGAAAGGGGTTATCCTTTTATCTTCTTGTAAAGAAACGGAACAACGAAAAGTATTTCTGTAACTATAACAAAAAGGGGTTTTATTAACTCAAGGTTACCTATACCGTTTGGTATAGGTAGAAGAGAGTGGGACAGTGTCCGTCTGAGGAAGAGGAAGAATATAAGAGTTCTTCGGGCTGCCTGTGGATTTCTTCAGGTGAAGATGGTAGTATTCGTCAAGTGGCGACGGCGACGGGAGAGAGAGCGTTTCCTCGTTCCTCGCTGGTGCTCTCTGCTATGTGTCCAAGCTGGTGCCAGGAGTTCGTCTGATCTTTTTCCTCGAACCCTAAGTTAACTAACGATATTACTGCGCCCTGTGATTTGATTGGACAAGCCAGCTCACATGGACAGTGATTACCAATAGGGACTACTCCCTATTGGTGACTGCTACATAACCCCCTGCTTAGGTTGAAAGCCGACAGGAAATAAAAGGAAGTGTAGCAGTGGGAAATAACAAAAATACAAAATTTGTCAATTAACAAATGTTTAAAAAGTTTTTTTGTTTTTTTTTACTTTGCAGGGAAAAGTCTTTTCTGCAAAGAAGTATTTTCAGGAAATGTTTGTATATTAATGAACAAATATATATTATTTTTTTTATTTATTTAAGAGTTTGTCTTCCTTTTGAAAAAAGTAATTTTGAAGAAGTGTGGATCCTTAATGTGAGAAGTGTGTTTTGGAAAATAGAGTACAAGGCTCATTCTATATATAGACAGTTTAGACAGTTTTTGGGGCCAATGTACTTGTCGACCACTACGTGGGGTGGTGACATAATTTTCTTTAGGGGTTTCTAAAAGTAAATGTGTATTTGCAGTTGTCTGATGCACAGTAGGGGGAATATGGGGCTCAGGTGTTTCTGCGTTAAGACAAGCTCTGTTCACCCTGTCGATGGATACGGTGTCTTTTTTGCCACCAATGTCAAGGGTGGAAAGTTTGTCAGTGCGTGAAAGCACGCGATAAGGACCAGAATAAGGAGGAGTAAGAGGGGCTTTCACAGAGTCTTTTCGCACAAAAACATGAGTCCACGAGGAAATGTCTTTAGGGACCGAAGATTTAATGGTCTGTTGTCTAGGGTGCATAGGTGGGAGCTCATTAAAATAAGCTCGCAGTCTGTTTATATACAGAGCTGTATCTGTTGCCGTTAAATCTATCGGGGTCAGCATCTGAACCGGCAACGATAGAGGTAGTCCATAGACAAGTTCGGCTGAAGAGTATCCGAGGTCCTCTTTGATCGCGGCGCGACAGCAAAGAAGGACAACAGGTACGTACTCGCTCCATCGCTGTTGGCCAGGATAAGCACGCAACGTGGCTTTCAATTGGCGATGGAAGCGTTCTATCATCCCATTGGAAGCTGAATGATAGCTGGTCGTACGGATACGTTTAATCCCTAAAATCCTGGAAAGTTCCTGGAATAGGTGGGATTCAAACTGTCCACCACGGTCGGTAGTAATAGTTGAGGGGACTCCATAGCGCGATATCCAGCCCGATATAAGGGCTCGCGCTACGGATTCAGCCGAAATGTCACTTAGAGGGATGGCTTCAGGCCACCGTGTAACACGATCTATGCAGGTCAGGAGATAAGTAAATCCCTGACTGACAGGCCATGGTCCAACCAGACTAATATGAACATGGCTGAACCGAGCGTCTGGAGTGCTGAATGTTCCAAGGGATGCACGGATATGCTTGTGCACCTTTGATTTTTGGCAGGATACGCAGGAATGTGTCCAGGCAGTGATATCACGCCTCATATTTGGACAGAAAAATCTAGCTGAAATCAGCTTCACTGTGGCTTTGAGTCCGGGGTGTGCGAAGTTGTGAAGGATATCAAAAACAACCCTACGATGAGTCAGTGGAACAAAAGAGCGAGGTGAATCTGTTGAAGTGTCACAGATGATCTGCGTGTCCGAAGTGGGCACAGGCAGGTATTTGAATTTGCAAGTTGCAAACTCAGGTGACAACAGATCCAGAGTGTCCAGACATGACTGGTCAAAAGCCATCTGTTGTAGATCGATATCCGAAAGTGAAGACAGAGAATTTATAGGAAGGCGGGACAATGCGTCTGCCGCCGCATTCTGTTCACCAGATATATGTCGGATATCATTAGTAAATTGCGAAATAAAATCCAAGTGGCGAGTTTCGCGAGGAGAATATTTGTCCGACTTAGCACGCAGTGCGTATGTAAGTGGACGGTGATCAGTGTATATAACGAATTGACGGCCCTCGAGTGAATGCTGGAAGTGTTTCACTGTGAGGTACATTGCCAGTAGTTCACGGCCAAACGTGCTGTAACGTTGTTCTGCCTGTTTCAGTTGTCTCGAAAAGTATTCGAGAGGTTGCAGTTGGCCTTGGAGCTGCTGTTGCAACACTCCACCTACAGCTGTGCCCGATGCATCAACGATCAGTGAAAACTGGGCATTGGACACAGGATGTGCAAGCAAGGATGTCGTCGCTAGTTTTTGCTTCACTTCATTGAAGGTTTTCAGCTGAATATCATTCAGTGAAATCTGCTCGTTTTTCTTCTTCCTGTTACGTAACAAGCGGAAAGAGGAGACAGGAGATCCGCACAGTGTGGGATAAAACGTCTGTAATAATTTAACAGACCCAGAAAGCGCCTTATTTGGCGAAGTGAAGTGGGTGGTTGAAGGTCTTGTAGAGCTTTAACCTTTTCAGGCAAGGGAGATATGCCTTCAGGGCTGATAATGTGGCCCAGGAAAACTAGTGACGAAGCACCGAAAACACATTTACCAGGGTTAATCCTCACCTGGTATTGCTGAAACCATTCGAACAGTAGGCGGATATGGGTGACATGTTCCTCAGGTTAAGCACTTGCCAAAAGTATGTCGTCTATGTAATTATAGACGAAGTCAAGATCTCGCACTACTTCGTTCATGAAGCGTTGAAAGGTACTAGCCGCGTTTCACAAACCGAAAGGCATAGTAAGGAATTCAAACGCTCTAAAAGGAGTTGTTACCGCCGTTTTGGGTATATCGGCCGGATTCAGTGGAATCTGATGGTAAGCCTTTACTAAGTCCAGTTTGGAGAAGGTCTTACAACCGTGCAGAGACGAAGCAAAGTCCTGTATATGTGGGATTGGGTAACGATCAGGTACCGTCATGGCATTGAGTTGTCGATAGTCCCCAGTCGGACGCCAATCTCCGGAGCGCTTCGGGACCATATGCAAAGGGGAAGTCCAAGGACTGGACGAGGTGCGTATAATTCCCAGTTGCAGCATATGGTTAAATTCCGCCTTCGCTGCTTTTAGTTTCTCTGCAGGTAAGCGACGAGGGCGTGAGAACACAGGAGCTCCTGTGGTCTCAATATAATGTTTTGTTGAGTGAGGTGGATTACTCACAACAAAATTAGGTTCGTTAACTCTGGGTAGGAGTGGAGTAGGGTCTGGTATGAGTCATCGATTGCGGCAATAAAGAATACCGAGCTGACAGATGGGGTGTTTGATTTAAAACCTGGTACGGAAGGTTCCGTATTAGCATCTATCAACCGTCGTCTGCGCATGTCCACTAATAGATTAAAGTGGTGCATAAAGTCCGCGCCCAGAATGGGGTAGGGTAAATCCGCGACTGTAAAGACCCACGTAAAGTCTCTGTGCAATTCCAAGTCCACAGAACGAGAAATTTGACCGTATGTGGAAATAGGGGAGTGCTTGGGATATTGAGTCCCTAATGAAATATGCACGGTTATCATGAGAACCTAGTGAAGACCGTGCTGTGCTCGGGTCCCCAGAATTTAGTTTCCCTGGTCAGAGAACCAACACGGTTGTTTACACTAATGTGCTTGGTTGCCATAGCGACTGTGGTAGTAACACAATCCTGGCTTATTTGAGTGGCGATGGTGTGGGGACGACGAACGATTACGACGTCTAGGCGATTGAGGTCTAGACATGCTTAATTTTCGCAAGTTTCTCTCAAGTCGCTCTATCGCATGGATTATGGCCAATGTGACCTGTTGACTTCTGTCTCCAGCGTTAGCAGATAAAGAAGAGACTTCAACCTGTGGCTGATGGTGGGAAATGGGGTTATGTCGAATGACACAATCCATCACTTTATCTGCCGATGCAGCCACTACGTCGACAGAGCTCGTCTCCACTATAGGCGCCAGAATTGCCTTGACCTCATGCGGCAGCCTAGAAAAGAAAGGCTGCTTTATGAAGGTACTATCAGCGATTGCCTCTCCTTCCGCAAGTTCTCTCATTCTGCTGAGCAGCTCACTTGGCTTGCGGTCGCCCAAACGCTCGTCGTTAACCAGCGTTTGAAAACGCTTTTCTGCTGAGAGCGATGTGCGTCGTAGGACCTCCCGCTTAATGCTGTCATATGAAGAGCTGGGCGGAGTATCTGTTATTAAGTCCTTGACAACTGGTGTTAAGGACGCAGGGAATGCACTAAATAAAATGTGCAATTGGCGTTGCTCAGCGACATTATTTGCCATATAATATGCCTCGAGTTGGGCAAACCAAACGCGAACGTCGCCGGCGAATGCAGGCAACACGCTCATTTTTTTTTTTAATGTGACCCTAGACCAAGAAATCTAAGTTAAATGAAAATTGAAAACATCGTCATGGACACACATTTCAGAGAGAAAAAACGAAAGAGGAATTTTGTAAGTGTAGAAAGTTTTAAAAAATAATAAGTATGTATTTTTTTTTTTGGTGACAGAGGGGATATATATATTTGAGTGTATGTATGTGTATGTATTTGTATATAAAAGGGAAAAAAACTAATGTACTTACTCTTTTAAGGGGCCTTTAAAAAAATATTCGTAAAAACAAGAGTCTTTTTTTTTGTTGTTGTTAAAAGCAAAAAGAATGCTTTCTTTCTTCGTTTGTTGAGTCCTTTTTTCGGTTGAAGTCAACAGAATTGGTCAGCGCCATTTTGGAGAGTGGATACGTCGCGGCGTCGCAGAGTTGTTTGAAACTTGTTTTAAATTCGGAAAAAAGTTGTTTTTTTTGTTAATAGTTTTATATTTTAATGTATTTAAAGTATTTCTCTGTCAAGAATTCGTTCAGTTAAAGACAGAAAAAATATTTTATGAACGAAAAAGTTTCTTCGATGCGAAGTACGCCTTTACTGTGATAGAGAGAAAGAGAGAGAGAAAAAAAAGGGATTTCGGTAGTTCTTTTTCTTTTTTTGTGTTAAAAATAAGTGTCCTTTTTTTTAAGCTTTTAAAGAGAATTTTTAAAGTTTCCTAATGTCTCAAGGTTGAAATTTTTACTTTTTCTATTTACAAAAACGCGGAGTTTCGTGTCTTGCTCAATTTGTGACTGTTTTTTGTTTTTTTAAGAACGGAGTTTTTTTGGCGCTGTGGGGTTGAGTTTTAAAACCTTTACGTCGCAGAAATAACTTTTTGAGGGGTTTTTTTGTTGTTTTTTTTTGTATTCCGCCTCGTTTTTTTCTTACGTTTCGTATATCAGAAGGTGTGGTTTTTTTCTTTTAGCGTCGGGTCACCATTTGTAAGGGGATGAATGAGAGGGATGAAAGGGGTTATTCTTTTATCTTCTCGTAAAGAAACGGAACAACGAAAAGTATTTCTGTAACTATAACAAAAAGGGGTTTTATTAACTCAAGGTTACCTATACCGTTTGGTAAAAGTAGAAGAGAGTGGGACAGTGTCCGTCTGAGGAAGAGGAAGAATATAAGAGTTTTTTAGGGCCGCCCGTGGATTTCTTCAGGTGAAGATGGTAGTATTCGTCAAGTGGCGACGGCAGCGGGAGAGAGAGCGTTTCCTCGTTCCTCGCTGGTGCTCTCTGCTATGTGTCCAAGCTGGTGCCAGGAGTTCGTCTGATCTTTTTCCTCGAACCCTTAGGGAACTAACGATATGCGCCCTGTGATTTGATTGAACAAGCCAGCTCACAAGGACAGTGATTACGCATTCAAAAGTAGTCCCTATTGGTGACTGCTACATATTCACTACCGGTCATGCGATTCGAACCCCTGGATTACAAGTATCTTTCAACTCAAATCCAACGTCGCTAACCTCTCGCCCAATTCTAAATAGCTGATAAACAATGATAATTTCAACATTTTTAAAGCGGCTTGACGTTCATTCTACTTCTATTAGGGAAGGAATGATGCATTATGAAGCAAGTGACGTCATGCTGTGTTAGTACTACCATTACAGTGCTCTACTTTTTACGAGGAGCGACAAAAATATATATATACAAATATATATATATATATATATATATATATGTGTGTGGGGGGGGTGCATATATAGAGAGAGATATGATTGGGTTTTAATAAGGAAAATATGTTTTCAATTTTATATTCGAAACTTTCCAAATACAAGCTCAATGAAGATGTATTAGAAAATTTAGAGCATATATATATTATATTATATTGTATTAATTTAATTACAAAGTCCATGTAACAAGCAATCCAAAGTTCCTTCAATTCTTTATTTCCGTACTTTAGTGGAGAATCATAATTTACATTTTCGTCTTACACATGGACGACGGCACTGGGGGAGGGGGGGGCTCAAGCCCCCCCCCCCCACTTTTTTACTTGCCCCCCCCCCACTTTACGGTCATCAATAATGAAGTTATATATGCATGTGTTTAACCGGGCCTCCCCCCACTTTTTAGGAGAGCCCCCCCCCCCACTTTTATAATTGTGCCGCCGGTCCTGTTACATACAAAACCATCAGTTTTTCCATATTATCCTCCTAGACTATGCAAAATTATTTCCTCTATCTGTGATGGTCCAAGTAGTAAGTAACCGATACTTGCTAGATATCGGTTATTACCATGGCAAGGTTGCAAGATGGACGGGGATTAACGAGAGAGAGAGAGAGAACGAACAAAGATGGTGCTCGGTGAATATCAGACTGAAAAAAACCGGATGTCGCCAGGGGCCGTAACTCCTGTGACACCTGCGGTAATCTCCCTTTATTTGTTAAGGACATTACAATGCTTTTTTTTTCTTTTTTTTTTTTTTATTCATCGAAGAGTTTGTTCATGCGTGATGTGACTGGAGTGTTTGCGTTGCTGAGTCCGAGGGAAACATCTGTCAACCTAAGTGAAAGAAAATGATAATTATGCATTATTATGTACAGGGGTATTTGTAGCATTTAGTAATCAAATCTTTTGGGTGACCGTCTTGTGCGGCCTGAGCGTCTGAGGTTTGAAGGGTGTTGTCCCTGGTGTTTTTTTAGATTTTGGTGATGCTGTCACATGCGTGTGTCCCTCATCTTCAGATGAGGAGTATTCAGGTGTGTGAAGTTTCTTAGTGGCTTAGGGATTTTTTTGAAGAAGCTGGCATTTCTTGTAATTTGGTTGCCCTTGTGTGATGCAGTAATCATGGATCCCTTTTTCTTTGTTATGGTTAATGGATTAGGTTGATAGGGGGTGTGTGCCTTTGAAGTGTGGTCGCTTTTTACAATGACGGTGTCACCCACACTCAGATTATTGGGTTTTACGTATGCTTTTCTGTCAGCATATTTCTTTATTGTTTCCTTGGCTTGGGTGTCTCGTACCCTAATGCTATGGTCTCCAGCTATAGGTGTAACTAGGTGTGGCAGGCGGTTTTTTATGGTCCGGCCAAATAGGATTGAGGCTGGAGAAACACCGGTGGTGCAGTGTTGTGTCGTTCGGTAATCTAACAGGAATTTGAATAGCTCCTGCTTCCAGCTTTGACCTTTGATTAGGGCGGCCTTGATGGATTTTTTTACAGTGCGCATGAAGCGTTCTGTTTCAGCATTGGCCTGGGGCCATAAAGGTGTTATCTTCCTGTGTCTGAAACCGGTGATGGAGGCGTAGTCTTTGAAATCATAGCTGTTGAATGGTGGGCCATTGTCTGTTTTGAGGGATACTGGTACTCCGAATTCGGCGAATATTTTGTCTAAACGGGGTATGACTGAGTTTGTTGAGATAGAGTCCAGGATATCGACAACAACGTAGCGTGAGTATTCATCTGTGACAACAAGAAGATATTTCCCATTCTGGAGATGTCCAAAGTCAGCGCTAACCTCTGTCCACGGGACTGCTGGTAGCGGGGACATTTTCTGTGGCTCCCTTGCCGTTTTGTGAGTGCTGATCTGACAGGTATGACAGTTCCTGATATTTTCTTCTACCAAAGGCTGCATGTTTTTAAACCAGACTTTTTCCCGGAGGAGGGCCATGGATTTCACGACGCCTTGATGACCGGCATGGGCTATTTTGGCAGCTCTGTTTTGTAGCGTCTCAGGTAGCACTATCCGGCGCCCTTTCAGAATGATGCTGTCCTCATGTGCTAGTGATAGTTCATCACGGTTGTCATGCAGGGTGAGAAATGTGGCTTTGTTTATGCCATCATTGGCACCTTGCCATTTGTTGGTGAGAATAGCTTGAATGACTGTAGTGAGTGTCTTGTCTTTTGCAGTTTCCGTTGCAACTTCATCAATTGTCATTGCTTTGGGGGTTGACGTTGAGAGAATATAGTTTATATACTCCTCCGCTATTTTCTGCTCCCTGTTGCTTGGAGGTAGATGTATTGGATGGCGGCTGAGGTAGTCAGCTGGGTTGTCATGACCTGGTCGGTATGTGACAGTCATATTGTATGGTTGTGTTCTCAAAACCCAACGTTCGATGCGCGCTGATAGTTGGGAGCGAGTGTTATTGAAGATTGATGTTAAGGGTTTATGATCTGTATGAACAGTAAATGGGGCCCCAAAGATATATATATGAAAGTGTTCACATGCCCACGTGATGGCGAGTGCCTCCCGCTCTGTTTGAGAGTATCTTTGTTCAACTGTGGATAGTGCTCGGCTTGCAAATTGTACTACCCGCCCGTCTTGTGATAATACAGCAGATATGCCTACAGGACTGGCATCGGTATATATTTCAGTGTGTTTGTTAGGATCGAAGTAGGCAAGTGAGCATGCTTTGCTCAAGGCCTCCTTGAGGTTTTTTAAACATTCAGTGTGGCGCTCAGTCCAGGACCACTGCGTGTTTTTTTTTGTTAACTGACGTAGTTCATAAGTCAGGGTTGCGTAGTCTGGAATGAATTGTGCACCGCAAAAGTTAGTCATCCCCAACAAACTTCTGACTTCTGATGCGTTTTTGGGGTCTGGTAATTCGAAGATTGTTTTTATTTTAGAGTTACTTGGGCTGATGCCCTCATTACCGAATGTGTGTCCGAGGAATTCCAATGACCTCTTGTTGTATTGACATTTGCTGCTATTCAGTGTTAGGCCTTTTCCGCGTAGTCGTTGAAATACTTTCTGGAGGTTTTGATCATGGTCTTGCTGGTCCGATCCAAAGCAAAGAATATCATCACTGATGTTGATGGCCCCCTCAATCCCTGCGAGTGCTTGGCTAATCTCTTCCTGAAATATTTCACTGGCGGAGTTGACACTGAAGAATAGTCTTTTGTATCTATATAGGCCCAGGTGTGTTGCGAACGTGGTAATGTATCGGGACTCTTCAGCTAGTTCCAACTGGTTGTAGCCCTGATTGAGGTCTAACTTGCTAAAGACACTGGCTCCCGATAGAATGGCTTTCAGCTCATCAAGTGTGGGGGTAGGGTGACGTTCCCTTTCGATGGCTTTGTTTGCCGCTCTCATATCAATGCAAACTCTGATTTTGCTTTGGTCTTTCTTAGGTACCACCACAATAGGCGATACCCACGGGGTCGGTCCTTCTGCTTTTTCAATCACCCCCAGTTCCTCGTCTTTCTGTATTAGCTCTTCTATGTCCTTCCTTACATGAAAGGGGGCTCTGCGGTATCTCTGAGCGATGGGTGGTATATTTTCATTTATGTGCAAATGGACTTTTTTTTCTTTAAGTTTACCTAAGCCATTGAATAGGTCTGCATAGTCCTCCAGAAGCTTAAGAGTTGTCTGCGGGATTTGTGTGTCAGAGTTGCTGATGTGGTTAACTGGGAGCTTTTTTGCTGATAAAAGTTTGAGCTTTTCACATGTTTCCCAGCCGATGATAGGTTTTTCTGGGCTTTTTATTACATGTATATCAGCTTGGCAGGAGGTGCCCCCAAACTCTAGGAGAGTCCTAAATTGACCTAGAACTGGAGTAGTTTGCTTGACACCAAATCCAGATATCACAGTTTTTGTCGGTCGGAGACAGGGTGTCGGTTTTAAACACTTGAAATCTGCCTCAGACAAAATGTTAATAGTGGCTCCTGAGTCAGCTAACACATTGAATATTTGGTGGCTACTGCCAAAAGATACATCAAAACAGGGAAGGTTTTTCATCTTACCTGTATGAAACACATATTCTGTGTCACTGCCGCTGGTTGAGTCTTGCTGGTTGTCCTCGATGCAGTTCACCGGTCGGTGACTGGTTTGGGCTTCTGGGCGTGGAGGGCGATTTGCTCCACGTTGTCTGTTCTCGTTGTTCATTTTACTAAAACAGGCAGAGGTGAAGTGCCCCCATCTCCGGCAATAAGTGCATTGGCTCTGGAATGCTGAGCAAGACGTTGGTCCTCGTTCATGTGGGTATTTTCCGTTGCAATTCCTGCACTGAATTTGCCGGGGGCTGTCACGTGTCTGTCGCTCGTACGTGACTTTGTTTACTACTGCAGTAGTCGTCCGTATTGTCGCGTCCTCTAAACGCATTTGTTGTAGGTGTGCTGTTATTGTTTCCGTCGTCCTGGCATAATTTATCAGGTCGTGTAGTGGCATGTTAGAGTTTATTAAGCCCTTTTGCCGGACCTTATCTGATGAACAGCCTGTTATCAGTTGAGACTTTATCTCAGCGTTTGCGTCTGCAAAGTGGCACGTAGCTGCTGCTTCTTTCAATTTTCGGTAGAAATCCTCTACATTCGGCGTGGTTTGCTTGATGTTACGGAATGCAAACCGGTTGTATTCCGTGTTATTTTGGGGGTTGAAATGAGCCTGTACGGCCGAGGCGAGTTTATCGAAGTGGGTTTCGTTTTCTACTGGTGTGGTCTGTTCGGCTGGCAATTCGTCAATGAGGTCGTTCATCGCCTCACCAACAAACGTTAGCAAAATTGCTTTTTGTCTTTTATCACTCTCTATGTCGTGGGCGATAAAATAGTTTCTCAATCTGCTAATGTATTTCGTCCATCTTGCTGCTTTGGCTTCTGACTCACAGTCGAATTCCGGGTAGTGAGGTAAAGCGGCCATGTTTGTTTTGCAACACGTGGGACTGTTTGTTGTTGTTGTTTTTCTCTTGTGTTTTCTTGTGTCTATTTTTTTGTAAATAGCTCTGTCCTCGTCGCCAATGTGATGGTCCAAGTAGTAAGTAACCGATACTTGCTAGATATCGGTTATTACCATGGCAAGGTTGCAAGATGGACGGGGATTAACGAGAGAGAGAGAGAGAGAACGAACAAAGATGGTGCTCGGTGAATATCAGACTGAGAAAAACCGGATGTCGCCAGGGGCCGTAACTCCTGTGACACCTGCGGTAATCTCCCTTTATTTGTTAAGGACATTACACTATCATCTCTCCATTCGTTAATATTATTATATTTATTTTCTTATTATCTTACAATTATTATTATTATTTAATTTCTAATTTAATAAAACTAAATGCTAAAAACTAAAAAAAAAACTAAAAACACACAGGGTGTTGATACTAGTTCATAGTTTTATAGGCTTAAAACAGCTAATATAGCTAGCCTGTTGATTAGTCATATTATGGGGCTTCTTCCATAATTAACGTTTTCCCCCATCGCAAATGCTAGTGCATAGAACCTGAATTGATGGTTATAGCTTTTTGCTCCTTCTAATAAGGAGAGACATTTTTATGATGTGTCCAGTTATTTGTTGTATATTTTGTTTGTTTTCGATTTCTCGGCTGTCAACTATACTGCCTGAATGCCGCTTCACTTTCGTAGTTCCACACGCCGCTCTTGCTAATAACTCGATCCTAGATGAGAGCTAATACAAGAAACTGCTTGACAGTCTTAATTATTGTTCTGTAACGCTGATTTTATTTTTAATTGATTCAGAATTGAGAGCTGTTTGTCTTCGTTCCCCGCCACTTTTTTGTTTTTCTATGCTTTTCCATAACTCCATAATAATATGATGAAAAGTAAACACCATTTTAGCACGTAGTAATGTCCCTTGCACGATTAAATAAATTACAGTTATTTCTCTTGCAACATGTTTTTAAATTTAGAGTTATATCCCTTGCATTTCAAACAAAGTTCTCTCCCTTGTTATGTTTTCGATGGGTATTTCCAAACTACACACTTTAAATCGAATATTAAACTTGTAGTGAAGCTGCCTGAAGGAATTGTGACATATACTAGGGCGAAAATGAATTCTGTCAGTACGTTGGTCTGTCCCGAGTATGGTGTGTACAACTTGACGCTTGTGGGGATTCAAAAATTAATAAAACATGAAAGCTTGAATATAAATAAAATTTAAAAAATTTAACAAGGAGAGACATTCTTATCATGTGTCCAGTCCATTCAAACTGGGTGGTTAACCTGTGTAAAATCGACAGTCGAGATTCCGACGAACAAAGCCTTTCATAGAGATGCGTGGACGTGTCTAAAAATAAAACGAGCAAAAATCGCTAAATAAACGCTAAAACAAAATACCACACAAAATAATTGTGAAGTGTCGAGGAGAATGGGAAGACCGAGGAGGGAGAGCACTAACCAGACCTCCACTGGAAGAGTGCGGAGAGTACTGGAACCTTAGGAAGGCTTATTGTCACCCAAATCCCAGAGAAGACCAATTGTTGTTGCCAGCGAAGAATTCAGTGGTAAGCGGCTGTTGCGATAACGCACAGTCATTTGCAATAGTTATGAAACGAGGTGGAGAGTACTGGAAATCTGGGGAGACTTGTTGTTACCCAGACTCAAGGGAACACCACCGGTAATTATCAGTGGTTAATCACTGATGATGACCTGTGTGAGAACTGCTAGTGAGTAATAATAATAATAATAATAATAATAATAATAATAATAATAATAATAATAATAATAATAATAATAATCTTAAGGAAAATCCTCGAATGCGGAAACCAACACGCATAAGCTACAAAAGATAACCAGTCACAAGGAATTTACAACAGGGAGAAAACAAAACCACACGAAGAACACCACAACACGAACCAAGGAACAGAAACTTCAAGAAACATCACTTCATAATTCGGCCTCAGCTATCACTACACAAAAATGAACCAAGGAACAGAAATTACACGAAACACTATAAGCGCCCCCAAAAAACAAAAAAAAATTTTTTTTTTTTTAAATTTTTAATTTTAAAAATTTTTAAAAATTAAAAAAAAAAAATTTTTATTTAAAAATTTTAAAAAACTAAAAATTTAAAAGAGAAAAAGAAAAAAAAAATTTTTTTTTAAATTAATTAAAAATATATATATTTCTAAATGGTGCCAGCCTAGGCGGACACCAGACAAAATATTTGTAGAGGGTCGATGAGGATGAGAAGACCGATGAGGGACAGCACAAACCAGACCACCACTGGAAAAGTGCAGAGACTGCTGGGACCTTGGGGAGGCTTATTGCCACCCAAATCCCAGAGAAGACCAATTGTCCTTACCAGTGAGAAATCAATGGTAAGCGGCTGTTGCGATACCGCATCGTTATCGAAAAGAGGTGAAGAATACTGGAAATCTGGGGAGGCTTGTTGTCACTCAGACTCCAGGAAATACCACTGGTTGTTGTCGGTGAGCAATCACTGACGATGATCTGTGTGAGAACTAGTGAGTACAAAAAAAATAAAAATAAAATAAAATAAAAAAAAAAAAATAAAAAAAAAAAATAATAATAATAATAATAATAATAATAATAATAATAATAATAATAATAATAATAATAATAATAATAATAATAATAATAATAATAATAATAATAATAATAAAAAAAAAGAAAATTAAAAAAATAAATAAATAAATAAATAAAAAAATAAAAAAATAAAAAAATAAAAAAAAATAAAAAAATAAAAAAATTATGTACTCTTCGTTTCTTTCCTGTTGTCATTATTTCCTGTTTTCTATGTTCTTGCTAATATCTTTGCGTTGCCAAGTCTAGTAAAAGAATTTTTTCTTCGCAGGTTTTTTTTTCGTTTATTTTATTTTATTTATTTATTTCATCTATATTGTTCTCTCTGTTGTCCACGACGCTTTATGTGTCTTTCTTTCTTTTTTATGTCACTGCTAATAATTCTTCGAGTTCTTTCTCTGGAGGGGTCAATGCGTTTGAAGATTAAAAGAGGGGGGATATCCACTATCAATGTAGTTTAAGAAAAGGGAAAAACCCCACTGTAGCCCTCTTAACTGTGTTTTAAAAAGCCACGTGTTGATCCATTTATATCAGCGTCCGTCGAGAGATGAAGCTCCCAAACTCAAATGTAACTTGCAGGCCGGGTTTTAGAAAGGAAAAAAAAAACAGCTAAGTCTAAAATTTCCTCACTGTCTTGTCTTAAATACTTCATATAATTACGTTGCTACGTCTAGGTAAAGAATATACATTTTTTTTTCGCAGGTACTCTTCGTTTCTTTCCTGTTGTCATTATTTCCTGTTTTCTATGTTCTTGCTAATATCTTTGCGTTGCCAAGACTAGTAAAAGAATTTTTTCTTCGCAGGTTTTTTATTTTTCGTTTATTTTATTTTATTTATTTATTTCATCTATATTGTTCTCTCTGTTGTTCACGACGCTTTATGTGTCTTTCTTTCTTTTTTATGTCCATGTTAATAATTCTTCGAGTTCTTTCTCTGGAGGGGTCAATAGGTTTGAAGATTAAAAGAGGGGGGGGGGATATCCACTATCAATGTAGTTTAAGAAAAGGGAAAAAACCCACTGTAGCCCTCTTAACTGTGTTTTAAAAAGCCACGTGTTGATCCATTTATATCAGCGTCCGTCGAGAGATGAAGATCCCAAATTCAAATGTAGCTTGCAGGCCGGGTTTTAGAAAGGAAAAAAAAACAGCTAAGTCTAAAATTACCTCACTGTCTTAACTCCCTCGACCGTTCCTTAGTACTCGATTTTTATTCCTCTTATTTATACCTACTTGCGGGAGGGAAACCTATCTTTAACTCTCTGTTCCCTTTTTAGTATACAATGAACTTATTCTATCTACATATGTAAATATATATGCATACGTAATATTGGATTTTTTTAATTTTTAATTTTTAATTTTTTTTTTTTTTTTTATTTATTTATTTTATTTTATTGATTTTTTTTTTAATACCTGCGGGGGACAGGAAATACCCGACTAGTAAACGGACGCAGGATATTTTCACCCTTCTTGGAGTGTTGGACCCGTTAGACCTTATAAGGCTATCCATCTAAGAGAAGTAAACCTCTGACAAAAAAAAACCTTGCTACTTACGTCGTGGCAGTAAACCGTTGGGGAGTGAGGCCTCCTTAGTCCTGATCGACAACCTTCCTAGAGTTGGAATCTCGAACAAAATATCCGGTTTGCAAACCTACAATTGCTTAAGGAGTAGATAAGTTCTGCCTATCGCTGGCCCTCGCACTCCTTCCTTGTCTAGTAGTCAGGCGCAGAGGTAACAGTGCTGGGACGCCTCTAAACTCTCAGTGCCTAGCCTTGTTTCCTTACTAGGTCAATGAACGCTGTTCTCTTTCTCTCTATTTGGGCAACTTGGGGAAAATTCTTTTCGTCATTAAGTCTTACATGGCCAGTCTGGGTCTCTCTTGTTCCAACAGGTTGAGGGTACAGGTTAGACAGCTTGTCTGGCTGCTGTTTCCGACTGACAGGACAGGAGCCCAAACTCTTGGGTAGCACCAAGAACGGCTGCTATCATCAGTTGCATAATACCGTGGGTAGTTGTATGTGCCATGTCGCGCATGGTAAGGGACCCTGCAATTATCTCCGGTGGGCTTTCCCGAGGCCACAACCCCCATGGACCAGATTCAGACTAATGGACTGGTTGTGTGAGCTTATTGGCACCAAACAAGTACCCACCTTCACCAACTCACTCTATAATCAAAATAAACATGTCATTACAAAAAAATAAAAGCAAACCTAAACCAAACACCCAACAAAAAACACTTTCGCCTCCGCCCTTGAGGCTCGCATTCACAAATATCCGGGGACTTAGAACCAATATCAACGACGTAGAATCCTTTCTCTTGACAAACTCCCCGGATATCCTAGCTCTAAGTGAAACTAACCTCCAATCCTCAATATCCTCTCACCACTTTGACATGACTGACTACCTCCTACTCTACCGTAAAGACTCTGACAAACATATGCACGGGCTAGGAGTTTATGTTCGGAACACCCTCCCCCTGACTAGAGAACATAGGCTTGAATCAGATGACCACGACTACATGTGCTTTAGATTGACTTTACATCACAGCATCAGTTACTTATATTTCTTATACCGCTCCCCGTCGACCCAGGACTGTACTCTGTTAAACTCTGTCTCTGTAAGCATAGATAGAGCACTCTTAATTGACTCGAATGCTCACATACATGTATTTGGGGATTTTAATGCCCACCACCGTGACTGGTTGGGATTCTCCAGCCTTACTGACGCAGCCGGCAACTCTACGTATAATTTCTCCTTAGCTCACTCCCTCTCTCAGACTGTCGATTTTCCGACCCGCATCCCCGATCGAATAGACCAACAAGCCTCACTTTTAGACCTTTTCTTGACCCCAATGCCCGAGGCTTGTGTGACGAAAGCTCATAGCCCACTCGGGAGTGCTGATCACATTGTGGTAATGATACATATCACCCTAAGAAGTCGTCCAAAAGCTGATGAACCGTTGCTCAAAACAACAAGATACTACAAGCGGGCTGATTTTGAGTCAATCAGAGATCACATCAGTGACGCCCCATGGAGGGAAACCTTCTCACTCCCTGCAAATCAGTGTGCAAACGAATTAACTGAATGGGTCAAAGCAGACATTGAAGCCTATGTCCCCATGCGAAAATACGTTAGCAAGCCTCACTCTCCTCAATGGTTCACCTCGGAATGTGCAGCTGCCATTTCTGAGAGACAACAAGCATTCCGTAAATTTGGCCGACATAAGTCAGCTACTAATAGAAATAAATTCATAGAGTCAAGAAATAATTGCAAGGCCGTGATAGGTGAAGCGAAGAGAAGGTTTAATGAGTTAACAGAAAAACGCATCCAGTCACAGAAATTAGGTACTCGTGATTTCTGGAAAATCTACAATAGTGTAGTGAATAATGGTCAATCAACGATTCCCCCACTATCAAACCACAATGATGTCGGCTGAACTACTTGCCAAGCGCTTCACTTCTAACTCTACTTTGGACTCAGATAACCACCCCCTCCCCGAATTCCCTTTGCTGACCGAAGCCACACTTGATAACCTAGTCATCACCCCATCCCAGGATAGAGACATCATAAAAAACCTTGACACCTCCAAAGCTTGTGGACCTGATCTTATACCCACAATAGTAATAAAAAAATGCTCTGCTGAACTGGCCCCTGTCCTCTCCAAACTCTACAATAAGTGTCTAGCTGAATCTTTCTTTCCCGATAGCTGGAAAATTGCCTCTGTGGTACCAGTCTACAAGAATTCTGGAAATAGAACCGATCCCCAGAACTATCGCCCAATCAGTCTGCTGCCGATCTTTGCTAAAATCTTTGAATCCTTAATCAATCTAGCAATAGTACGACACTTAGTTAATGCTAAACTTCTTTCTGACCGCCAGTATGGATTTAGACAAGCACGATCTACTGCAGACATCCTAACGGTCATCTCTGAACGCATGTATCATACACTTGACAAAGCAGGTGAAGCTAAGGCAGTAGCGCTTGATATATCCAAGGCCTTTGACAAGGTATGGCATAAAGGGCTCCTCCTGAAAATACGATCATACGGTATTACTGGGCAATTACTTAATATAATTAGATCCTTCCTAGACAAAAGAAAAATCCAGGTTGTCCTCGATGGCCGTTCATCTAAGCAACATGACATGAATGCTGGTGTACCCCAGGGATCTATCCTTGGACCCTTGTTGTTCCTGATCTATATAAACGATCTCCCTTATGGCATAGAGTCTGAGATTGGTTTATTTTCTGTTGACACCACCCTTTACTCTCGCCATCTTGGCAAAACCGACGCAATTATATCTGATGCAATGGCTGAATCTTAAGAAAATGACCTCCAGGCTGTAGTGGATTGGGGTAATAAATGGTTGGTAACTTTTAATGCCGCAAAGACAAAACTCCTTTCCTTCAATAACTACAAGGAACCTTTTCAACCACCGATTGTCATGGCAAATAACACCCTACCTGAGAGTTCATCATTCAAACTCCTCGGCCTAACCTTCACAGGTAACATGAATTGGAACAAATACATTGAAGACATCGCCAAGGCTGCCGCAAAGAAGGTTGGCTCCCTCTACCGTGCTAGTAAACTCCTCACACCTGACATTATCCTGTATCTCTACAAAGCCACCATCTGCCCATGCATGGAGTATTGTTGTCATATCTGGGCTGGTGCATCATCTACTAGTCTCTCCCTCCTTGACAAGTTCCAAAAAAGAATCGCCAACCTAATAGGTCCCTCACTGTCAGCCAAGCTCCAGCCTCTGTCCCATCGCCGCAATGTAGCATCCTTGTGCTTGTTTTACAAATACTTCAATGGATTATGCTCTGATGAATTGGCTACTCTGGTGCCCCCTCGATGTAAATTCACTAGACTAACTCGACAATCAACTAAATCTCATTCATTCACTGTGGAGGTCCCCAGATGTCAGAGAGCCTTCTACTCAAATAGCTTCTTTCCTTGTACTGCTGGCCTCTGGAACTCTCTCCCTGCCTCCTGTTTCCCCAACAGTACAGACATGCAGAAGTTTAAAACTAATGTAAACAGACACCTCGCTGCGCTGATCCCAATCTAGGTTGACCACCCCCTACCTTCTCCCCTTTTCTTTTTCTCAGTAGCCCCTTACGTCTACAGTGGCGGCCTGCCTTGTTTGGGGTGAACTATGTTAAAAAAATAAAAAAATGTACGGTGCTCATGTGCACCACAACTCATCCAAAGTGTATGTGTATTGAAAAGGGGCCATCGGGCGTAGTTTGAGCGAATTTTGGTAAGCATAAGAGTTTTAAAGGATGCAGTGTCTCTGATTAAGCCAACAACCGATGCAGGCAGTGTTGTAGCAGTTACCTCCTCCTTTCAGACATAACTGCACCGGTTGGCCGTTAGGTGTCGCTTATTCACCGACAGGTGGCGCTGAAAAGCGACACCAGAGTTATCTGCCCTTCTCAGTATAAAAACCGGTGAAAACGAAAAATCACCCTCTTTTCATCTAACAGCCTCGCATAGACATCCCCTTGGCACCAGCTGGGACGCATCGCCGAGAACACCGACGAGGAACCCGGAAACGCTCTTTTTCCTGCTACCGTCGCCTCACTCGAAAGCTACTACCATCTTCACTTGAAGAAACCCCACGGGCAGCCCGGAGAACCATTATATTTTTACTCTTCCTCAACCGGACACCGTCCAACTCTCTCTTCTACCTATACCAAACGGTATAGGTAACCTTGAGTCAATAAAACCCTTTTTTGTTATAGTTACATAAATACTTTTCGTTGTTCCGTTTCTTTACGAGAAGATAAAAGGATAACCCCCTTCCATAACTTCTCAACATAGCCTTACAGTGTGTTCCATGCTTTAGCAATTCTGAGTGTGAAAAAACTGTTTCCAAAAGTCATGTTTCTGTTTTCTGACTTTGTAACTAGGCATGTCCACTCATGGTAGACACATGGAGATAAAAAAAGATGTTCTGGATTGTTGTTGGTGAGATGGTACATAATTTGTGGGGTGTTTACTAAGTCAGTTGCTAAATGTCGGAGCTTCAATGAATCTAAGTTCAGAGAAACAAGACATTCAGTGTGTAGGATGATTAAGAAGAGTCGTGAATTGTATGAGGGATGGGTTTTGCATAGATATCCATCCTCTAGGCTTTGCCGTGTAGGAAGAAAAATGGGTTATCATAGTTTTGTTATAAGGACAAACTTTTTCTACAATTTAAATCAATTTTATTCATACAGTTTCTTTGACACAAAAGGCATGGTCTGGATAGAGTTACATAGACAAGAATACGAAAATATTCTGAGTCGGCAGATAGGTATGTACCAGAAACGTGATTGGGTGAGGGTCATTATCTCGCCTAGCCCAAGTCGGGGCTTAGAGGCCAAACCGGAATATGCTGCCTTGTCACCTTGATGCTTAAACACCGACTGTGCAAAAAAAAGTAGGGAAATGGAAAATGTTGGCAGAAGTGCCTCCCACAAAAAAGTGTTCTGACCAGACAATGTATCAATCACTCTGTGAATGTGGATAAGCTACGCAAAAGAAAATAAATCGTAATCATATAACTGCTACATGAGTATGGCAGGTGTCTGATGAAGAATATTCGCTTGGTTGCACATCTTCGAACGGTGATATATTATTCTGAGCAATATTATTATTATTTGTTTATTTGTTCGGCCATCTCACTTTTTATTGATATTCTCAATTCAATGCTTAACGAAACAAAACCAACACCCATTACACAGAACAGTTTCTCTATTAATACACTATTGATATACAGATCAAATACTGATAAATATTTCATCCAATATTTCCCAAAAAGTTTCCTCTAAATTCCTTTCCTTTCCATTATTTATGAATTCATCCAATTCCATCGTAAAATGTTATGCGCTTTTTGTGTTCTTAATCTGATCTGGAATCTCATTCCTCAAATATAGAGGAGAGCGTGAATTACCTATATTCAAATAACATAGTATTCAAAGCCCACATAAGATTCCCTCGACACAGATATGAACTGGCTCATACGATGAATGGTGCACCCTCTCCTAGTGATGTTACCTCAGGTAACAGCACTTAGCTGGATACTCTACCAGACTAAATGAATTCTTGTTCTGGAATCCGGTAAGACCAAGAGAACACAAGAAAGATATACTATAACATAGTTGACTGGTCAATTTGGGAGAGGAAAATTAATGTTCCTCACTTCTTTACCAACTCATTGTTTGAGAGTTAAAGAAGAAATTTAGTTGAACACTTGAATATCTGTGTATCTCATATAGAGATCAAGTGTTAGCCCCAGGAAGGGGCAGCTTGATGTCTGAAGTAAGATGAAAAAAAGTAATTACTCTAGTAGTAAAAAACAAAATCAATTCAATTCAATAAATTTGGCAAAAAATGAAACAAGCATGCTTCAGTTGTTATGTATGTAAAGGGTGGTAAAAATCTACACACAAGAGGATACAGTGGCCCAGCGCCTGTCTAATTTCGCCTTGAATTGCTGTCGTTGACGCATTTATTACATCTTCTGGAAGTCCATTCCAGTGTCCAGGGATTCTGGTTAACAAAGCAGCCCTCCTCCGATTCAATCGAAATCTGTGGCGAAACAGTTTCTGGTAGTGTCCGCATAGACCTCTTTCTGGTACAGGAATGAATAATAGGTCCTGAGGGAGATCGTAATGGCCATTGAAGCGATTGTAGGTCAAAATGAGATCACCACGTAATCGTCGGCGCTCAAGGGAGAGCTTTTCATATCTATTTATTGGTTAATAGATCTACTTTTTAAAATCTACCTTTACATTAATTTCCAGATCTAGGAGAAATATGAATCAAAATGTCGACCATAGTTAGAAATACCATTAATTATTCTTAAAGTTTCAAATAAATCACCTTTCATTCTTTTTTTATGTTATTTGATTTATAACTCCAAGAAAACTATTTTAACCTTTTATAATTTTAAAATTATAGAAATGAAAAAAGATAGAATCGAAATGGCAACATGATGTTCAGAGCTTAGAGCAGAATTACACATGGTTCCATTTATTTCTGAGAAACTTTGCGTGTGCTTAAAGTTTATAAACTTACCATGAATTATTTCAATAAATGCCATTGTAATTACAACCAATCTCATCCAATCAGTGTTGAATACACCACAAAAAATTGCATAATATAAAATGCAAAAGTAAAAATAGAAAAAATAGACTTGTATCATGGGCTGTGGGTAGCAGGACAGAGGGTTCCTTGTGCAATCTCTCAGCTGGTTATGGTAAAAGTATATACAGTAATAGTCATTCGGTTGTGGTCACCATGAACCAAATTAGTACATTACTTTCTTTCATTTTTACTGGTAAATGTTCAAAAAACAACACTGAAACTAGGTCAAACAGTCGGCTGCTGTTTACTTATTCTATTTTTCTGGCTTTTTTTTCTTTATATTATATTATATTCATGGAGTTTCAAAAGTTTGCACATTAATTTGAGAGAGAAGCAGTCGGAAGGAGAGTTGTGTTCAAAAAGTTACATGACTGAGAGAGAAGTTTTTAAAAAAGATGTTACACACTTTTTTTAACGATTCCATTTTCTTTTCCAGGATCCCAGGCAACGTTTGGTAGCCCTGAATAAGTCAAAGTCGAAGTCAGAATCGTATGCACTAGAATGCTAGAAGTCGCATTAAAAAATCCAACTCTGATTATTACTGAATATTGGAAGATTTTAAAATAAGGAGTTGAGGACGGATATTTTGGAATCCTAGGAGTCGGAGTCAGACCTTATACTTTCCGACTCTTTAACACTGGTTTCAAGTTTGGAAGAAGTGTTTATCCGTGTGTACTGATAAAGTTCCATGGATGACGAGAAGTCGTATAGGTTTTGTTGCATTAAAACTGAGAACCCTGATGGCATAATAATTCATTGTCTACTGCACGAAGAAAACATTGCTTCTCATCGTCTGCAACCAACCATCCATGCAGTTCTTAATGATGCTTTACAAATGATGAACTTTGTCATTGTAAGTGTTCTAAATTCATACATTTTTCATAAAATGTGTGAAGGGATGCAAAGTGTAAGACAATGGAGATGGATGAAAACTCAGATGTAGAGAAAGTGTATCTGGATGGCGAAGCTATTGAGGTTGTTGAGAAGTTTTGTTACCTTGGTGACACTATTGGAGCACAGGGTTGAGCAGTAGGGCAGGTCGATTTTCCACTTTTTTTAGAAAATCAACGCTGCTACGGTGGCGAAAGCTGGGGTTTGGTGTTGTGAGAACTGATACCAAAAATTTGATTCCTAACTTTAAAACTTAACTGAGCATTTAGTTTTAAAGATCGGGTACGAAAATGTTCAGAAATACCTAATTTCCGCAGGATTTTGCTGACAAATTGACTTCAAAACTTTACTATTTCACTAATAAATCCAGATAAAATTGATATTTTTTGTTAGATACAATGAATAGAAAATATATTCAAACCATAATTCTAAGTATGAATCACCACTAGTAAAATATGTCATTTTTTAACTGTATTCAATAAATGAGAACTGTAGAAATTGTACATAATTACAAAAAAGGCTAATCACTTTTACATTTTTGGTCATAATTACTTTTAAAAATATATAAATAAAAGTGTATTATACAATAATACTACTGGAAACAGATTATAGGAACAAATGTTTTAAATTTGAATTGTTCATTGAACAATGTGCTAAAACCTACTGCACCATATAAAATTATGGGTAAGCTTACAGTGTAGTCCTCAGGCCATAACTTCTAAATAAAAAAAATAAAACAGCGCTTACCTTATATAAAAACACATCAGAATGAAATTCTCTACAAACCTGCATAGTTTAAGTATGTGAAAACCGAATTTAATTTCATACATTTTTGTCTTTCACCTGAAGTGTAAACGATTTTGAAAATACTACCATATATTGGATTGAGACTCACGAAATGTCGCGCCATGTTCTTGTTTTAACTGTTGACTCTTTTCTAGCTACGATAAATAATAATTAGTTTTGATACCGTTAATTTCGCTTTTTAAAGTATGCGATTCGATATATTTATTTAAATTTGTTTTGCATTGAAGTTATTTTTGTTTTAGCTTATGTAATTTTTGTTGTGAGGACAATACTGTAAGTTTACCAAATTATGTTATAATAGAACTAAATTGTTCCCTGTAGTTTCCCTTCGAAGTAAATGAAGGTCTTATTTGGTGACACAATGTTTTGGTTATAATGTGCTTGTGCCTTGCTTCTTGCCGCTGGTCACCACTTAAATCATTCATTACCTCTGCAGTAAGATATAAATTATACAGAGGACCACTAATACTATGAAATGCTACCTGGGGCAAATCCTGGTAATTAGTTCCACAAAGTTTCCCTAAAGGACCAGTGAAAGTGGTAGGGCTTCTTGTAGTTCCATCAATTAATTTAAAGATGGCTCTAAATGGCAGTTCATTTTGATGAAGTGAACAGCCAATGGTATGTAACTTTCTTTTAAGTTTTTTCTCCAAAGCTGTAACCATCCCGGTTTCACAACCAGTGTTTGTACTGGTATTGTCCACCAGAATTGCCTTAACGGTATTTACACTGTTGTACTCTTCTAGAACAGCAGCAACATCCTGCTAGAAGAACACCAGTTGCACCAATGTTGGGTATCACTCTATGGGTGAGATATTTACTTGCAGTTCCTATCTCTCTGGTAAATGTTAAGTGGCGCTCTGGTCCCTTGCTTTTCTTAATCATTTTTTCATCATTTCCCCTGTAACCTCCTTTTAATACAAAATGTCCTTATCAACTCTGCCATCAACTCCAATGCAGATAAGATGTTCATATTCCTGGACATGTTTTTGATGGCTGGTTACTTTCACTCTTGTCCTTTCTCTATCTATTTTTGATTTATCTATAATAATGTCTTTTAAATCAATGGTTGGATGAAGAAGGCCCATGTGTTGTAAGTCTAATAGAAAGGCATTAACAAGGCAAGCCCCAAGGTTAGAAGATATATCACCTCTAATCAGTTCCATAGAATATCTCGGGACTTTTAAAAGACTGTAAGGTCCCTTGGACTGTCTCCCTGACTCAAAACTGTCATCGGTTGTTTCTTCACTGGAAGATGTCTGTGAAAAGATTTCTGATGTAGAGGAAGCAACATGTGAAGAATCTTGTTGCTGTCTTTTAATTTGCCTGTCTAATCTATCTGCTTCAGCTGAATCTTTTTTGTATTTTTTGACAGCATTTATGTCAATAGGTCCAAGTTGGAAACTGCCTTTTGGTCCTGTTTTCTCTCTCTGATCTTTTAAATATTCTCTCTCTTCAATGGGAACCTGAAATGTCAAAATGTTCATGTGTTTAATAACATATCTAGCATACATGACAAATATTAAGGAAAATATCACAATATTATTTACTAGAAAAAGAAAGATTATCAGAAGTTAATTCATATTTTCCAATTAATTTCAATATTGAAAATTGGGACATGAATTAGTTCAATTTAAAAAAATCAAACAACCATAGAATTAATATTACCTTCTTGTTAGGAGGACAAGTGCAGACGATATGCCTTGTTTGGCAATTTTCTGTATTGCACTTTACAGCAAAATCATCACATCTTAAGACAGGCAGTTTGCAGCAACATGAAGAAATATCAAATAATGTATCCAGCTGTTCCTTAATTATCTTCATTTTGGGTGCAGTAAGAGTTTTCCTGTTAATCAGTTTGGCCCTCTTGAAGCAAAATACATTCACCCTCTGCCCTATATAATATTCCCTTAACAAAGGCAATTGTGGGTTCACTGCTTGCCAAATATTGATTATTTCCTTTGCGATCAATTTGGAAATATCATTATTTGAAAAGTGGGGATAGGTATTTTCAAGGAAATGACTAAACTGGATAACTTGTCGTAAAGTTGGGGGTTCTGTTTTATCCAACGGACAAGGTGAACCAGCAAATCTTTTGGAACTCTTACTGCGAGTTAAAACAGAACGTCCTTTTACAGACATTTTTATCTGAAAAAAAAGAAAATAAATGAATAAGTCTAAAACAGTTTGATTTATATCTTCTAGTTTCATATTTTAAAAAATGGCTGACAATTATGGTAAGGAGTTTTGGTTAGCTTTAGTGATAGTCTGTTGGGGTTCGGGTTAGGCAGCATCTAAAAGTGTGGCTTAAAATGACAGGACTATTTAAACAGACTCAATACTGTTGGAGTTATGGTAAAATCCTTATTTTTTTACCCAATAATTTAGATTTTAGAGTGGGGGATCACTTTCCCAAATACATTTAATGTAAAATGATCACACAATTCATGACAACTACACTAAAAATAAAAATACTCTAAAATCTAAAATATTGCGTTAAAAAAAAAACGGATTACTCTAGCGACATAATCGGTAATTTTACACAGAAAAAAATGGTCCGTAAAATAGAAAAATAAATGATGGGTAATAACTTTAAATGCACCAAAAATTAGTTTTTTCTAATACAAAACTGAAACATTATGGTATTTTAATACAAACTTCATTGATAAAATTTAATTTGAAACACCAAAAAAAAAATAGAACGAAAATAAATTACTTACCTAAAAATGGAAATCTTTCTTCGACGGAGAAAAACAAACGCATTTGAAACGCCAGATACACTTAAAATATAAAATTATGTAGATTAAACAAGCTTTTTTTCTTTCTATGTCAAATAATTAAGTTTCTTACATAAAAATACAAAATTACTAATTATTTTTACAATTAAAATCCAACAGTGGTCAATATTTCATACATTCGATATACAATAACAAAGCATGCATTTAAAACGGTGTAAATTTAAATAATACCCCCAAAAGAAAGTTCCAGCGTCACTATTAATAAAAACATTATATTTATTTTATTTCATCATTAAAATGGAGGCATATTTCGGTTTAATGGTGTTTTATTGATAATTAAATTAATTTGTTTTCTACTGAAAAATCACAAATCCTGAATTCCACGAGAGAAAAAAAATAAAGCAATTTTGTATCGGTCACTTACGTAAATAGTAAAATACTGTGTTTACTAAACACTGTATATTTAATCTCAATTTTGCCTTTACAAGTGAATATTTTTTATTATTTATGATCCTTATTTATTTTTATTTGATTTATTGAGAATAATGTAAATAATTTAGTTGACAAAATCTTTATTAAATAATATTTACACATGTTTATTTCTCCAACGGTATGGAATGTTTTTACGGCGGGAAATACTTCACTGATCACCGAAAACACATGCGAAAACGCTAATTTCCAACCTTTAAAGTGGTTTCCTCACTTAACGGTAACGATTTGGGGAAAAATATTTTGTATCGTTATTTACCATGCCAAACCCCAACTATCATTGGCATCGCATCATCACGATTCCAAAATCGACCTTGTCGGGGCCCGACACGCCGCGACGTCTGTTTACATTTGAAAAAGACGCCATCTTAAAACAACGTAAACAGCAGCAGCAGTCGCGTTTCCTTTGTTTGGCACTCCCTCGGAGAAAAACAGCAGCAGCTTCAAATCGCCATTTTTTTGTTCACTGTGACTCAGCAAAAACACGGCAAGTGAAGATATCCCTTATTTCTCCCCTATAGGAATACAAATGCGTTTCCCGACTGTACCGAAAAACCCACTAATACATCCACAACACCGGTCGGCAATGTAATACAACGAAAGATCTTTTCGATATTTATTTATCGAAATTAATCTCTTTCACAAGACCAACGAAAGTGGCTTGGCACATGCTACATGAAATCTCACGTTTTCGACTGAAAAAAAGTTAACTCGACCAGGGGGTCAGGAGACCCCCACGTCGGCATGTTCCGAACTCCTGCATCTGCAGTTCTGAGTTCCTGCTCTCCAGCAGTCCGAACGTCGACAGCAGCCGCAACTCCAGCAGCAGCAAAGATACAAACAGCCCTTTTCAGGGCTATGAATGCGTACTCTCTTTGCTGTCTGCATCTCCAGTTCCTGCTCCAGCTCTCTCCTGCACCTGCTCCTGCAGTCCAGAGTTCCTGCACCAGCACTCTCCTGCTCCAGCATCCTGCAGTCCAGAGTTCCTGCGCCAGCACTCTCCTGCTCCAGCATCCTGCAGTCCAGAGTTCCTGCACCAGCACTTTCCTGCTCCAGCATCCTGCAGTCCAGAGTTCCTGCGCCAGCACTCTCCTGCTCCAGCATCCTGCAGTCCAGAGTTCCTGCACCAGCACTTTCCTGCTCCAGCATCCTGCAGTCCAGAGTTCTTGCACCAGCACTCTCCTGCTCCAACATCCTGCAGTCCAGAGTTCCTGCACCAGCACTCTCCTGCTCCAGCATCCTGCAGTCCCGAGTTCCTGCATCAGCACTCTCCTGCTCCAACTGCTCCAGCACCCCGCAGTCCTGAGCTCCTGCACCACTCCTGATCCAACGACACCACGCCGGACGTTCCAGTCTGCTGCCTCCAGAGACGCCACTCCAGTCTCTCCCTGATCCAGTGACACCATCTCATTTCACTTGATATTACCATATGGTAAATAAACATCCTTCTGTAAACTGAACACCAGTTGTTTGTCATCTCTTCTTTGCCATTACCGTTACTTGCCCGTGTCCACCTTTTCTTAGTTGTTGGGGCCGATCGATCACACCGGTCGGTCGGTCGGTCCCGCAACAACCTGCCCTATTGAGCAGGTGCTAGTGTGAGTGCAAGAATTAGAAGTGGGTGGAGTAAGTTCAAGGAATTTCAGCCATTACTAACCATCAGAGCATTATCACTATCGACCAAAGGAAGAGTATATCGGCTATATGTACGTTGTGTGAATATGTTGACACAAAGCTAAACTTTACCGCCTTTTAGCTTCGTGTCAACATATTCATGACAAATATGTTTTGGAGGGTATCATCGACATATCTTAATAAGTTTTTAATTTTATTTTTCGTTCAAACTGGAGACACATATTATCTGACCTCTTTATATTTCCCTCCCCTTCTTTATTTGATGATTTTAACTTAAGTGTGTTGCTTTTCCCCCTTTTTTATCCCCCATCTCTTTGCCTATTATATTTCTTTTTTGGCTGGTGAATATGGCTTTTTTCCGTCATTTCCAATATGTCGCTGTCCCGTTAGCATTCTGAAGAGACCAGGAGGTCGAAATAAATTATAATGCTGACAGTTACAATGTGTATGTGAATTTTTTCTTTCTATATTCTATTTTTGCTTTGTTTTCTACATTGATCTCTCTTACTCGGATTTCTTACCAAAATTATTAACTTTAGCACTATATACATATATATATATATATATATATATATGATAATTTTTTTATTTACACAGACATGTACAAAATCTGCGACACTAGCATGTCGATGTTATCGATCAACAGTTACTATAAACTGAGATCTCATCAGGCAGAGTTAGAATCCGATCTTAACCTCTCTCCAAATATGATCTGAGGTTAAGATTGGATTCTAACTCTGCCTGATGTGATCTCAGTTTATAGTAACTGTTGATCGATAACATCGACATGCCAGTGTCGCAGATTTTGTACATGTCTGTGTAAATAAAAAAAATGATCATATATAAAGCTCTATTTTGATATTGAGCACTTTTTATAAACCCGGTTAAAATTCTCTGGATTACCACCCTGTGGATATTTTTTACCTGGATTATTACCATTATTATATATATATATATATATATATATATATATATATATATATATATATATATATGGAATTAAAAAAAATTTTTTTAAATAAATCTGCGAAGGCGTGGAAATACCCGACTTGTACATGGGCGCAGGCTATCCTCTCTCGGAGTGTTGGACCCGTAGATCTTGTCAGGTCATCCATCTAAGAGAAAGAAATCACTGATAATAAAACCTTGCTCCTAACAACTTACGTCGTGGCAGCAAACCGTTGGGGATGGAGGCTTTCTTAGTTCTGATCGACAACCTTCCTAGAGCTGGAGTCTCGAACAAAATATCCGGTTCGCAAACTTAAAATTGCTTAAGGAGTAGCTGGGCTCTGCCTATCGCCCGGCCTTTGCACTCCTTCTCTGTCTATTTGCCAGGCGCTAAGGTACCAGTGCTGGGATGCCTCAAAAGCACCCAGTGCTTGACCTTGTTTCATGACTAGAACAATAACGCCGTTTATCTTTCTCTCTATGTGGGAAACTTGGGGAAAGTTTTTTCGTCACTAAGTCTTACATGGCCAGTCTGGGTCGCTCTTGTTCCGACAGGTTGAGAGTACAGGTTAGACAGCTTGTCTGGCTGCTGTTTCCGACTGACGTGATAGGAGCCCTAACTCTTAGGTAGCGTTAAGAACGGCTGGTCCATCATCAGTTGTATAATACCGTGGGTAGCTGTACGTGCCATGTCCCCGGTGGACTTTCCCGAGGCCACAACCCCCATGAACCAGGTTGAGACTAATGGACTGGTTGTGTGAGCTTATTGGCACCTAACAAGCACCCACTTTGCCCATCCCACTCTATATCAAAACAAACATTGTCATTGCAAAAACAAAAAAATAAAACCTAAACCAGACACCCAACAAAAAACATCTTTGCCTCCGCCCTTGAGGCTCGCATTCATTAATATCCGGGGACTTAGAACCAACATTAACGACGTAGAAACTTTTCTCCTGACAATCTCCCCGGATATCCTAGCAATAAGTGAAACGAACCTTCAATCCTGAACCTCTTCTCACCACTTTGACATGACTGACTACCTCCAACTCTACCGTAAAGACTCTGACAAACATATGCACGGGCTAGGAGTTTATGTTCAGAACACCCTCTCCTTGACTATATAGAACATAGGTTAGAATCGGATGACCAAGACTACATGTGCTTTAGATTGACTTTACATCACAGCGTTAGTTACTTATATTTTTTATAGCGTTCACCTTAGACCCAGGTCTATACCCTGCTAAACTCTGTCTCTGAAAGCATAGATAGAGCACTCTTACTCGACTCGAATGCCCAGATACATGTATTTGAGGATTTTAATGCACACCACCGTGACTGGCTGGGATTCTTCAGCTATACTGATGCAGCTGGTAACTCTATGTAGAATTTCTCCTTAGCTCACTCCCTCTCTCAGACTGTCGATTTCACGACCCGCATCCCCTATCAAGTAAACCAGCAAGCCTCGCTTCTAGATCTGTTTTAACCACACTGCCAGAGGCTTGTGTGACGAAACCTAATAACCGGCTCTGGAATGCTGATCACATTGTGGTAATGATTTATATCATCTTAAAAACTCGTCCAAAAGTTGATGAGCCGTTGCTCAAAACAACAAGATACTACAAGCAGGCTGATTTTGAGTCCATCAGAGATCACATCAGCAACGCCCCATGGAGGGAAACCTTCTCACTCCCTGCTGATCAGTGTGCAAATGAGTTAATCGAATGGGTCAAAGCAGGCATTGAAGCCTATGTCCCCATGCGAAAATTCTTCAGCAAGCTCCACTCTCCTCAATGGTTCACCTCGAAATGTGCAGCTGCCATTGCTGAGAGGCAGCAAGCATATAAGTCAGCTGCTAATAGACAGAAGTTTATAGTCAAGAAATAATTGTAAGGCAGTGTTAGGTGAAGCAAAGAAAAGGTATACAGAGATAATCAAAAAACGCATTCAGTCACAAAAACTAGGTACTCACGATTTCTGAAAAATGTACAATAGTGTGGTGAACAATGGACAATCAACGATTCCCCTACTAACAAACCACAATGATGTCGTTTACACGGAAACTAATAAGGCTGAACTATTTGCCCAGCGTTTCGCCTTAAACTCCACTTTGGACTCAGTAAACCACCTTCTCCCTAAATTCACATTGCGGACCGAAGCTATACTTGAAAACCTGGTTATCACCCCATCCCAGGTCAGAGACATCATAAAAAACCTTGACACCTCCAAAGCGTGTGGGGTTGATCTTTTACCTATAATAGTGATAAAGAAATGCTCTGCTGAACTGGCCCCTGTCCTCTCCAAACTCTACAACAAATGCCTAGATGAATCTCGCTACCCCAATAGCTGGAAAATTGCCTCTGTGGTACCAGTCTTCAAGAATTCTGGGGATAGAATTGATCCTCAGAACTACCGCCCAATCAGTCTACTCCCGATCTTTGCTAAAATCTTTGAATCCTTAATCAATCTAGCGATAGTCCGGCTCTTAGTTAATGCTGAACTTCGTTCTGACCACCAGTATGGATTTAGACAAGCACGATCTACTGCAGACATCCTAACAGTCATCTCTGAACGCACATATCATACACTGGACAAGGCAGGTGAAGCTAAGGCAGTAGCGCTTGATATATCCAAGGCTTTTGACAAGGTCTGGCATAAAGGGCTTCTCCTGAAAATACGCTTATACGGTATTACTGGGAAATTACTTAATATAATTAGATCCTTCCTAACCAAAAGAAAGATCCAGTTTGTTCTCGATGGCCGTTCATCTAAGCAACATGACACAAATGCTGGTGTACCCCAGGGATCTATCCTTGGACCTTTATTGTTCCTGATTTTCATAAATGACCTCCCTGATGACATTGAGTCGGAGATAGGTTTATTTGCTGACGACACCACGCTCTACTCTCGTCATGTGGGCAAAACGGACGCGATCATATCCGAGGCAATGGCCGAATCCTTAGAAAATGACCTCCAGGCTGTAGTGGATTTGGGTCATAAATGGTTGGTAACTTTTAATGCCACAAAGACAAAGCTCCTTCCATTCAATAACTTCAACCACCGATTGTCATGGCAAATAACACTCTACCTGAGAATTCAGCATTCAAACTCCTCGGCCTAACCTTCACAGGCAACATGAATTGAAACTAATACATTGAAGACATTGCTAAGGCTGCAGCAAAGAAGGTGGGCTCCCTCTACCATGCTAGTAAACTCCTCACACCTGACATTATCATGTATCTCTACAAAGCCACCATCCGTCCATGCATGAATATTGTTGCCACATCTGGGCTGGTACATCATCCACTAGTTTCTCCTTCATAGACAAGTTCCAAAAAAGAGTCGCCAACTTAATAAGTCCCTCACTACCCACCAAGCTCCAGCCCCTGTCCCATCGCCGCAATGTAGCATCCTTGTGTTTGTTTTACAAATACTTCAATGGATTGTGCTCCGATGAACTGGCTGCTCTGGTGCTCCCATCGACGCAAATGCACTCGACAATCAGCTAAATCCCATCCATTCACTGTGGAGGTCCCCAGATGCTGGAGAACTTCTTTCCTCGTGCTTCTTTCCTTCTGCTGCCGGCCTCTGGCCCTCCCTCCCTGCTCTCTGTTTCCCTGACTGTACCGACATTCAGAGGTTTAAAACTAATCTAAACAGACATCTTGCTACACAGCTCCCAACTTAGGATGATACACTAAACGTACACTCTAACTCTCAGTATCCTTTTACGTTAACAGTAGCGGCCTGCCTTGTTTGGGATGAATTATGTTAAAAAAAATTGTTTTTAAATCTTTTGAAAATCTCCAGGGTTCAAATTTTGGACTCAACCTAAGGGGGGAGGGGGTGAAAAAGCTCTTCTCCTTTTTTTCAACAACATATCTCTGTGAAGAAGGGTATTCAAGTCTTGTTGCGATTAAAACCAGTGATGTGCAGAGGTCTGGTGATGCCCCAAAGATTAAAGTATAAGTCCTAGTACTGAGAAATATTATGACAAAGGGAGATAGTTTTAATATGATTTGATACCGCCCTCCATCTCATGTGGATGCCCCAACGACATGCACGCCACTGATTAAGACTAAAGCAAGAAATAGGCTGAATTTGTAACATGACTTGCGGTGTGCTCTATTCAGTGCTAGAATATAAAGCCGAGATTTGAGAGCCTCGTGCATAAAATCAAAAAGTTTCAAAATAACCACTGAGAAAAACCATTGGAGTTTTTGTAATGTCTTTTTAATATGGGCACTGCTGATTCCTAAATTATATTATTTACTTCTTGCAACTATCCACTTTTTATGCAATTCGTTTTATTAATTTTTTGAATCAGTTAAATTTATCAACAAAATATAAAAATGTTATAAAAATAGTATTTTTTCTGTTTTAACTTTTCTTCATTCCCGTTTCAAATGTTTTGAAATCCATTCATGCTAATAAATATAAGCTGAAATATAATAACAAAGACTCATAGACATTTTGCAAGTCTAACTGTAACGTGAGGTTAGGGTTAGGGTTAGGGTGTGTTATTACAATTAGGGTCGCTACTGCAGATTAAGATTGCAGGTTAATGTCGCAACTAAAAAAAAATTGTAAAAAAAGTACTTGTTTATTTGCATTGTTAATAAACAATTTGTTTTGTTTTGTAGGTCAGAAAGAGATTCTTTCTTTTCAAGATACGACATGTCTAAGTTACATTCCTTGAATTACTACAGAGTTATTTCCTTTGCAACACTCCTCAACACAAATAAATGCCCTAAAAAAAGACGTTTTTGTTATATAATAACTGTGTCCACCCAACGTTGTCCGGGAGTGGTTTACTTTCATTTTTGTTTCACTCCATGACCACAAGCAAATGCTATGTGGTCTAAGGATCTCTATCTATATAAACTTAAGTATGTGTATATGTTTATATATTTGTATATACAGGATCCAAAACGATCATTATGAATTTTGGATAACAGCTGCTAGGCGTAAGGGCTGGTAATGTGGTCTATATTCAATTTAATTTAGTTTTATGTAAGACCCATCAGATTTTTGACATTTTCTATAATCAAAATCATGTAATGGATTTTGATGGAAATTGGAATAATGATTCTGGACATAAGGCTTAATAGCATTTTATCTTTATTTTAAGCTTCATGTGACAAAGTATCCTGACCCCATGGGGATCGGGTACCCTGGTGACGCGCTAGTATGCATCTTGGTGGTGATGCTATGCCGACTGTGGGCCGTGCATCGAGACGAAGTGGAGGTATAAAACTAGTATATATTTGACGTAGAAACGAATTTATTCAAACGACAGGAACGAGGCACCAGTTGGTCTCGTGGAGTCGTGTCAGAATCCATTGCCCCCGAAGGCAAGGAGACAGTTGTCAGATGGGAGTTAGAGATTATGAAATTCCATAATCTTAAATTTAATAATTCTGAAGTGTCAATAAAGCGATATTATTGGTTGGGGTGAATGGCGCGTTTTGGAATCATGATTCTAGGAAGGCTGTTTTAACTTGGCAGAGATTTATTTGGGCCTGTCATCGTTAATTATGAGCCCGGTCACAGATCGCCACTGGCTGTGTGACAGAATGAGAAAGCGCTTGTTTTGGCGATAACAATGGGATAGAAAGAAAACTCCATTTATTTTAGGGAAAGTGGAGTGAGGCACCCCTCCCCACCCTCCTTGAGAGAGAAAGACATGCAGGAAGAAAGATGGCGAAGAAGGGGGTGTACGACGATAGACATCTTCAATAAAAGAATGTGCGTTTTTCACACACGTCCAGGAGAGACGAGAGAGCCAGTTAGAGTCGAATTGTCGGGAGACGGAGTTGGACAGTCGCCCGGCGTGCACCAATGATGCCGTGCGTCGAAGAAAACAAACCGACGAAATACTCGCAATCACCTTTGCCTGTTGACTTGTGGCTAAACAACTACTTGTGTAAAGAATTTGCGCACACAGAGAACTAACGGAATAACTTAGAGAAAACACTTTTGCTAAAAGACATTTACGAGTACGGTAGACATTAATCTAACGTAAAATCAATTCTTTTATTAATAATTACTCTTCTATACAAAAAAACCCGACCGAGTTGTTGAACATTGTTCTTTTCCTTTTGTTCTGCTTTGAATGATCTTTTGCCCCCGCAGAGCCAACCGGTTGCTGTTTGTCCAGTGATCGCTCGCTGATATAAACAGTTTCAACATGGGAGTGTGTTTGTAGCTGGACGAGACGACAAGATCGGCGACGTCAACATCATCATCATCGTTGCCATCCAAGCCTTGAGGAATTTGGATCTATATATTTTTTTTTATTGCCACTACGACGATCGGCACGAGTGGGGGTCACAAAATGGCACCGCGACTAGGGTATGACACCTGTGCGGTTGATCAAGACCACCGTGTGCATGAGTGGGGTTTACATTCGTAAGGGGACATAAAAGTGGTGGAAAACCTTTTTGGGGAATTAATTTTACCTGTTCTTGAACGGATATTGTTCTAGTTATTATATAAATATTTAATTATTATATAAATATCAAATTATTATATAAATATCAAATTATTTTTATGTATAACTAATAAATATATCAATGTAGCATTACGGTAGAGAATTCTTCAACTGCCAACAAATATATTAGCATAACAGAAGTCTTGTTGAGATGTTGATAGTCACTGCGAGCATAAAGTCATTCTTTCTCTTCTTTTCTTTGTTATTAGCGGCTCCTGTAATAACAACAGTACACATTCGTTTTGAGGTTTAGATTGTTTTCATTTATTTTTCTTTAAATCGCTCATAAAATCATAATACACAATATTATTTCTATTTTACAGTAATATATGGGTCACTTAGAGGTCTGGGTACATAAATATTTAACACATGTAATGTAGAGATTCGGGACCATTTACATTGTCTTCCCCATAGAATTTTATACATGCGATATAAATTTCATCACAGTTAAATTTATTTTAAGTTTTAAAGGAGGTTCGGCCCCCCCCATAGCCACCTTATGACTGCACTTAGAGATTTGAGAACACTTCCATTGTCTTCCCCAGTAAATTTTACATAAGAATACACTTTTAGATTTTATGTAGATTCTCTAACCTTTTTTTCTATAGGGAACACACAAATATCACACACACACAGACATTGAGTTTTTTTTTATATATATAGAGAGAGAGACAGAGATTTCAACTTTCCTATAGACTAAATTCAAATTTAAGTTTACCATAGGTTGACAAACACGTCCGTTCTCACTTACAGAGAAAAATCAAGAAATGCTCTTTTCACCATCTTTCACTCACGATTTCTTGTTCATGACGTCATTCCCCGACATATTTGAATTAAAATCAAGAACTCGGTTCGGAAAAATATAGCTATTATTAGAACACAAACTCAATACGTCTAAAACATTGACTTCTAATTCTACACATAAAAGAGACTTGACTCTAACTCTATTCAAATTTAAGTTTACCTTAGGTTGACAAAAAGAATAGAATTAATATTAATGACTTACGAGGAACAAATTAGGGACATAAAAAGAATAAAGATTGGGCTCATTCAAAAAAATAGTTCCTTCTTTGGCATTTGGCGTAGGGTCATCTGGTCCGTCTTCAGTTTGAGGAGGACATACCTACTCTAAGCTGGGAAATTCTTAAATTTATTTCGTTTTGTTTTGTATTTCTTCCATTTGTTTATTCAGAACACCTTCACATCAAAATGTTTATTAAAAACAGACCTGAAGTCTAATCTTGCCCTTGTGGGAAGGCAAGTATATAAGACACATACCCTAACAGTTCGTAGACATAGTGGAGACAGAATTTGAGTAAATATAGGTTGATATTAACCAATAAATAATGTGAACTTATGCAGTATCTATAAAAGTGACCAAGGTATCATAACTCCCTCTGAAAAATATTGATGTATGATTTAAACAAATAATGATAAGTTATTGATAACAATTGAATCACTATCGTAAAACAAGTAATATGCTTTTAACTCAGAAAACTAAAATATTCCAAAGTAAAAGCAAGGGAGATAACTAAACCGTAATTATAAATAGAATTATCTCCCTTACATCGCAAAATTCCACTTCTTTGAGTAACAGAATTAGATAAGAAATAGATAATACATTTGAAACCAAGAAAACATAACTATAATTGGATTGATTACCGGAAATGAACTAGCAATTCAAAATCATACACTAATTAGTAAGCAACAATGGACGACGCTGCGTGTAAGAACGTTTGGCAATGGTGCATTATAGTTAGCAAGAAAAAACAGGTGAAAACGAAAACAAAAAACAAATATTCAACAAATAACTGTCACCAAATTCAACGGTGCTCTTATCGATACCGAACCAGCTTTCGTGACGTTCGACTTGGAATCGTTCGGCTGTCCTATGCAAACGGCCGAATGTTGACGAGCCGATTTGACGAGCCGATTTGTACCAGACGACAATTTTGATACGGTGCTGCGTCCTATCATAATAATGTTTTGCTTGTTTTTTGTTTTTGTTTGTTTGTTTGTTAGGGTTACGGTTAGGGTTAGATTTAGGGTTAGGGTTAGATTTAAGGTAAGGAATTTTTTAAAGAAACAACAAAGAAAATTAAACATATTTTCATGAATTTTTTTGTAAGAAACAACAGGAAAAAAACATAGCGAGGTTACTGTTATAAAATGAATACTGTATTTTTATTTACAAGGAATTTTTTTGAAGAAAAAAAAATATATATACCAAAATTACTGTTATAACGACATATTTTTTTACTTTTATTATTTCTTTTTACTTGCTCACTGTTCCATGTTTTTTTTTTTGCGCTGAGCACAGCTTGGCTAATCGCTCAGTATCTCTCCACCAATCGGCTCGTCAACACTCGCCGATTCCGATTCCGAGTCGAACGTCACGAAAGCTGGTTCGGGATCGATATCAGTATCAATTCAACAACGGTTACTTTTCTACTTACCTGAATAATTATTTTTGTGTTTTAAAGTTTTTGAAGGCGTTTTTATTTCAATTTAAGATTTCGTTTAATAACGATATCGTTACAGTCATAATTCAAAATGGCTGACTCTAGTTTCCAGAAAACACCGAAGATTATTACTTTTTTCTTTTCGTCATTTTCTCCTTTCAATTCCAAGAAAGAAAAGTTTATTTTATTGCGTTTGGAAAAGTTAGTTGTATAATTGTTTGTTTCTTCATCTAAAAAGACGAAACCCCCCATCAATCAACCAATCTTCGGTGATAGCCGCCGCTATGTGCCGGTGCTGCCATGATGAACATATAACTCTGACGATGTCGTATAATGCACCATTGCCGAACTTTCTTCTGAATTTATGTTTTTGAAATTTTTTCCAGAGTTCTTTTCATTTCTGACGAATCTTGGATAGGACAAATGTAAAATATAATAGAAGAATGTCGTAACATATAAAGCTCGTTCGACTTATTGCTCTAGGAATCTCCATTATCTACAACAAAATATTTTGTATATATTTTGGAAAACGATTTGGAAAATATATGAAGCTAACTTTTATGAGATTACCTTGCTAGAAATTGATTACATATTCAATTGATATATATATATATATATTTTTTATTTTTTTATTTACACAAACCTTATTGGTTACATATGTGCATACATGTTTCGGTTGTTCTCTTCACAGAGAGTCAACCTCTTCAGACTAAAGAAGACAAGGAAGCTTTCCTTGTCTTCTTTGGTCTGAAGAGGTTGACTCTCTGTGAAGAGTACAACCGAAACATGTATGCACATATATAACCAATAAGGTTTGTATAAATAAAAATGTATACTAAAGAACAGCTCTACTTGAGCACTTTTTATAAACACTGGAGTTTCAACGGATTTACATCTACAGAAACTAATACAATACGTGTACCATATATATATATATATATATATATATATATATATATATATATATATATATATATATAGATATAGAGAGAGAGAGAGAGAGAGATTTCTCATTTCACTCAACTTACTCTACCTTTTCACCAAATTAAATTTATCAATTTATTTTATGCTATTAGATTTTCTCTCAACCAATGTTTGAAAGGTAAAAGTATCTTAATGTTACATATTTAACTTCAGCCAAAAGCGATTCACCTATTTCTATAAAGACTTGTTTGTATAAACATCAGCAACTTATTGATGCTGAGATGAAACGTTATACATCATGTATTCTTTGGATGATAATTAAATCACAAATTCCTCTTATTTTGAAGGGAATTTCAATAATAAATAAATGTACACATATTCATAAAATGTAAGTCTTTTGTATTATTTGGACTTATAATCTGTTACGCCACAGGTTTTTGTGGCATAACAGCTTTAAGTGCAAAGTAATAATCAGTTCTAAGTGACTGTCTTTTGGAGGTTGAAGGTTCAATCCTCAGTGCGGGCGATACTAAGAATACAATTATATATACATATATATATATATATATATTTGTTTATCTTCAACTCTTCTAGAAACATTTGTAAAAAATATTTTATTCCGGAACTGTTGTTAAATTATAGAATGGTATAATTTTGAATTTATTACTTTACTACTTCATTTATTTTAAGCCCTATTTAATATTCTAGAGGCTGAGCTTTATTTTTGCATTTGGAACTAATACTAATCTACTAATGTACATTTTATATTATTATAGCCTATATATATGTATCCTATATATATGTATCCTATATATATGTATCCTGTTATTGTATAAGCACACATCATGGCCATCTACATGTACAGATATCCTTACAAAACTCACGGCGATAAAGAAACAACAACATGCAGTTTTGACAGGCTGGAAACACATAGCCATCATTTTGCACATTGTGCAGCTTACAGCCCATCCAACGTCGCTGCACTTTTGATTAATCAGCAACATGCTTCGGCAAGGGTGTGAATGACTGGGCAGAATTTTCAGGATAGCACTACTTACTTAGAATTCTGGGGGGGGGGATTCTAGAAAAGGGGACCTAACAAAAAACCTGTTCAACTCAAGCGGTTCATGGCTGTTAATACTAGTTAGACCAAAACGAAGTAATAAAAAGAAATAACCAAGCCACATGGAATGGTTGTAGATTCCTCGATCGTTAGTAGTCAAAAAATCCTTAGCAACAAACTGGCATCATTGCGAAGGAACTAGTGTGGTACAGAATCGACATTTTTACACTGGCAAAAGTCTTATAAAGCAATACAGGTCGACTGACCGGTGAGAGCTGCATACACTGAAGGGTAGGCCAAAGGATGAAAGGACTCGTGGAATGGGCTTTGCCATTCGTGCAGAGTTAGTTAATAGGTTCGAACAACTTCACGTCTTTAGTAATAGAATTACATACATCTGTGTGCCATTGCGTTACAACTTCTTTATGACTGTCCTTTTGGTTTATACTCTAACCCTTAGTAGCGACGAGGAGACTATCTACCAAGATCTCAGAATGGTGTTAATCTCAATCCCATAAACTGATAAAATCTTTTCTTCTAGGAGACTTCAACATGGGGAAAGGTCAGGGAACATGAACCACACTAATTAAGTATGGAGTGGGGAGCATGAATAGCAATGGTCTTCACACCTCCAGCTCTGCACTGAATTTGGTCTCATCATCTGCAACACCTTTTTGCATCAGAAGGTGCCCATCAAGCAACCTGGATTCACTCACGATAAACGCATGGTCGCATCCTCAATTAGACCTTCATGATGTGTTTACTGTGAAAGTCATGTGAGGTGCGGAATGTGGTTCAAACTACAAACTTGTTTGTAAAACAACGATAGACGATGATGCATGTAAGAATGTTCCTTGAATTTATATTTGTGAAATGTGTTCCACAGTTTTTGTTTGGTTTTCTGGCGGATCTTGGATAGGATAAATGTAAAATACAAATTTTCTTTTCTTTGTACATTTTATCTAAAAGGAAACAATCGTAAATAATAGTAAATCGAAACATATTATGCATATCTGGACTATAGGACGATAATGGATGTGGGGATCTTTATATCGCATTCAAGAGTGTACAGTTTGATGGACATGGAAAACTTCAGGACTGAAGTCTACAAGGCCAGCGTTGATGTTCTTGGGCTGAAAAAGTGGATGAAAACAACTTGTAGATCAGTAAGCTCCGAGAAGATAAAAATAAGCTGTACCAGCCATACCTCAGCACACCTGCAACAGACTGTGAATCTTTACAGAGCTGTAAAATCTCAAGTGCAGAGTTTGTAGAATGAAGAACCAGTGGTGGCTGGATATTTCTGAGAGAATGCAAAAGATATTGGAATTATTGTTAAGCGCAGTGAATTCTAAGTGCCCTGTGATTGGATGAAAATCAGCCAATCACAGACCGCTGCTTCAATCTCTGCAGAAAACCCAGGATAGCTCCTATTTTGAAAATATCGGTCTCTTCTCTCCAGCCTTCGCTGCCGACAACATCGTTTCTCCTCTGCTGCGGCAGGTGCGAGAGGGCACATGCTTTTTTAGCGTATATAATATGCACGAGGCCGTAATGAATAGGCCCTCCGGTCTTTACAGCGGGCTAATCCAGTCGAGCGTGCATGCAGTGCCCATTTGAGCGAAAGAAGCCATCTTGATGTTCTGAACTATTCTTCACAGTCTTGTCTCCAGAAGGAACCCTGTTACAAGACAACTGGCATTTTCAGTGAGTCCGCAAAGGCACTTCTTTTGCAAGCAACATTCTCTTTCTTTCTTCTCTTTTTTATCCATATAAATATCCTTTCGTTATCTACCCACGTTGTTTGTTATCTCTGTTCTTGTCTAGTCACGTTTATATGCCACTGTCTTTTCTTCCAGCGGACTACAGTCTTCGTCCTTCATTCTAACGGGAAAAATCCCAACAAAGGCTTATGATAGGAAAGATGAGCAAACAATATATTACTTTTCGCTCAGCCCTCGATTGTCGTGGTACCACTTAGGGGTGTTTCTACAGAATACGATGCAAACAAAACCGAATTTTACCGAATGAGATTTATGTAAACAGCCAGAAAGGCTGAGTCCAACTGTCACTTAGTACCGAATGAAACAACTTTTCCCTAAGAATTTCTTTTTAATAAGTCCTTTAATCATTTAAAAATACACACCCTTACCTGAATGTATTTTTCTTCATGAAGAAGGATTTATTTTCGGATGAAGGTAAACAATAAAACAACTTTTTCATCTTTTTCCCCGTGTAATCTTATTTAATTATGTAAATAAAAAACTTCTTTTTTGTTGTTGTTTGAAAAGGTTTCGGTCGTCTGATTAGTCAGTAAAATAATAACAATCTAATATCAATTAAACATTTTATTTCAATTTTATTAATAAATAATTAAAGGTTTATTCTTCAAAAAACTTTAATTTGTCAATATTCATTGCCAGTTCACAAAGTAAATATAATACTTTTTACTCAAACATTTCCGTTAGATTAAGTAACAAATAATAGTCTAGATTTTGGATAAATAAAATATTTGAATATCCTTGGCCAGTCTCTGGAGATGAAATAACCAGCTAATGCATTCATCATAGACTGGAAGTAAAGAAGAAACCGAGCCGAATAGATAGATATATCGCTGTTTCTTATTATGTACAGCCATTTTTAACGAGCGGAGCAACGAAAACAACATTGCCTGCGGCTCGATGATAGATGAGCGCTAAATTAATAACGTTCTATATTCCAAAAGTATGATACTTTGAAGATATATCTATATAAAACATTATAACTCTACCCACATGAATATATGTTGAAAGACATTCTATATGAGATTAGTAACACGCAAAAAAGAATTATATTTTGAAGGAAAATCGATATGACATTATAAATATGCCGAAAATGATTATATTGGGTTTACCAAAAAGTGTGTTCGTTTTTTTTTAATGTCATCTTTCCAGCCTACTAAAATCGTTTTATATTTCTATTCTTCAAATCCTGTCTGTTGACGTCAGTGTGTAATAATCAAACAAGCAGATGGTTTTCTTACAGTTTTGCTTGTATTTCAGGCCTTGAAATGGAAAATTAAACAGAGCACTACCGACATCTGATGCTTTTTACTACAGAAAAGGAAAAAAAAGCTACAGAAACCTTTTACAGAACGGGTGTGCGAGAAATGGTTTACTTGATTCCAGAAAAGAATTTTTCAGTGAGAGATGCTCTTTGCACTGGTCGGCTAAAGATGATCGACAGTGATAAAATGAAAGACGTAGTTAAACAAGACTGCCGTTTGACAACCAGACAAATCCTCAGGATATTCTTAAGATTTCCATATCGACCGTGGAAAATGAATTGCATAAATACCCACTAAAAAAAACGAATAAACTTTTTAGCCAACCCAATATTTTGAAGAAACACATATATCACTTTAGTGAGATGCCAAAAAGTATTATATTCTGAAAGACTGTCTATATGTCAGTATAAATATACTAAACTGTCATCAAACTGTCACCAAATGAAACAACTTTTCCCTAAGAATTTCTTTTTAATAAGTCTTTTAATCATTTAAAAAAACACTCTCACCTGAATGTATTTTTCTTCATGAAGAAGGATTTATTTTCGGATGAAGGTAAACAATAAAACAACTTTTTCATCGTTTTCTCCGTGTAATCTTTTTTAATTATGTAAATAAAAAACTTCTCCTTTTTTGTTGTTTGACAGGGTCTCGGTCGTCGGCATACAATCAATTGGTACATATATTAGTTTAGGGTTAGGTTAGGGTTACGGTTAAAGAAAGTCGTTCTTTGTACATTTTTCATCTTAGGTTTGATGTTGTCTTTACTTGTAGTTTGACCAGTTAAAAAATTTATTTTTTAATCCCACCAACCTCTCGACTGCTAAAGTTTGTTAAATAGTAATTGTTTTTATATATTAAAATCATAAATCATATAAATAAATACTTGAAGTAAAAAAATACAGTCATTAATATTTAGTGCAAAAGAGGGGCATTCGATACCTAGATAAAAAGAAGTAAAGAAGAAGAAAAAGAAGCATCTAGAGAAGTAAAAGATGATGTGGCTGCAGAACATAATACTGTCTGGTTGTTCGGATGATGATCCGCATGTTTGTGCAAAGAAACGATTTTGATTATTTGAAGAGAACAATTCCTAAACATTTGAAGATAACAATATTATAACATGGCCCTGAAATATATCAGAATAAAAGTGGTCCATTGACTGAGAAGGATTGGAGATCCTTTTCTATACATTGGTTTTATAAAGTTCCCACAAACAGAGAAACTGTGGAGAGGAAATGGTTGTTATGCTCTCCATATCCGAAAGAATGCTACTGTTTTGTTTTGTTTTGTTTTTTTTGTTTTCAAAGGAGCAGTTGTCGTTTATGTCTAACTTTGAAAAAGAAGACGGTTTCTCCATTTGGAGAAAATTAAATCCACGAATACCTAACCATGAGAAAAGCCCTTCTCATAGGGATCATATGAGAGAATATCTGAACCTTGTAGTTCGACTCCATCATTCGACTACGATAGATGCTGAACTTCAACAGCAAATTTCTGCTGGAAAAAAAATGGAAAGCTATAACTGAACAGATTGTCGAGGTCGTGTCTTTTCTGGCGAAACAGAATCTGGCCTATCGTTGACATTGAGAAATAATATCTAGCTTATCTGAGCCAGAGGAAACCATCAGTGAAAATGTAGGAAACTTTCTAGCAACAATCAAACTTTTATCCAAATATGATGTAATCTTAGCGCAACACTTGCAGACAGGGAAAGAGAAACCAGAAAGTGTTACCAACAGAATTCAAAACGAGATAATCGATCTTTTTGGTGAAACAGTCGAGAAAAATATAATTTCTAAAATTAAGGACGCAAAATATTTTAATATAATGCTGGATTCAACTCCAGATATTGCCCATGAAGATCAGGTTTCTGAAATTCTGCGTTACATTCATATTAATGAAAGCAGAAAAGTAGAAATAAAGGAGACATTTCTGGGATTTTTACAAGTCGATAAGAAAGATGCAGTCAGCCTGCTCAATTAAATTTTGGAAAAATTGGAAGAAGACAAAATTTCCATTAACGACTGTCATAGCCAAGCATATGATAACGCAACAGTTATGGCTGGAGTAAGAGGAGGTGTTCAAGAAAAAATGAAAGAACTTAACCCAAAAGTTGTTTTTGTGACTTGTGTGAACCATAGCCTTAATTTGGCCTGTGTCCATGCAAGTGAGGTGCAACGTGTTGTTACATTTTTGGACACTCTAGAAAAAACTCTTTACTTCTTTTTCCTCATCTCCTTCTCATTGAAAAGTGTTAAAATCATTTGTTACTCGAACTGTGAAAAGACAGTGTGACACAAGATGGAGTTCCCATCATCATGCTGTGCAAGTAATCCATAATGAGTGTGACAACGTTATTACAAGCCTTCAACACTTACTGGAAAGAGAATTGTCAAGGGAAACCAAATCTGATGCAGGATCGCTACTGAACTGTGTTCAACAGTTCCAATTTATAGCTTTATTAAATTTTTGGCACTCAGTGTTGTCATCAGGGGAAATAGTCTCGAAAGGTTTACAGTATAAAAAATTGGGTTCCATGAAGCTTTTTGTGATCTGGAAGGATTTATTCATATCTTGAATTTAAAGAATGACGAAATTATCCACAACACAATACATTTGGTAAATGAATATTGTAAAAATTCGGAAATACCAATTGCACGAACAAGAAAAAAAATAATGCCTGGAGAGTCAATAAGAGATAGTGAACTGATGGCACAAGAAGACATGGATAGAATAATGGTAGGGATTGTAAATCGATTAAAAACGCAAATTAAAGATTGCAGTGTCCGTCTCCAAGGATTCAGTGACCGATTATCATTTCTTCTGAATTTGAATTCAGTAGTAATTGATGATACACAAGAAAGAGAGAAATTAAAGAAGGCATGTTCTGACTTTGCTAATTTCTATGATAATGATGTGGCAGCCATTCAGTTATTTGATGAAATTATTGATTTTGTGATGTTGCTTCGAGCCAGGGGAAATAGAGTTACTCCTAATCCTAAAGACACTCTGGAGTCTTTAGTGCAGTATGGGATGGATGTCTTTCTGACGCTGTGTGTTTCATACAGATTTCTGGTTGCGATCGCATATTCAGTCGCAAATTGTGAACAGTCATTTTCAAAAATGAATTTAATAAAAACATGTCTACGATATTCTATGTCACAGGATCGACTGACCAACCTGAAAAAGGATTTCTCACAGCTTTACATCAGTGAAGTTATTCAAGTGTTTTCTGAGAGGAGTTGTCATTTGGGGAAAAGAACTTAATCATTTTTGTTTATATATGTTTAAATCAAATAAAGCATTTATTTCTTGTTTCATCTGTGTTTTCATATTCGAAATATTTTTGTTATCAAGCTGTTTTGGTTTGCCACAATGAAAAATTAATAAAACGGCCATTTCTCATGATGTTACTCAGTACAAGGATTTATACACAAGACTTTGGGGGTATCCAACCAAGGAGTTGGCCCCGGGCATCACCGGTCCTCTGTATGCCACTGCGTCTGACACACATTCATTTTGCCGCTTCTGATTCGTAAACTGCTTTAATTGTTTCCGGGTTTCAGTAAAAGTTAGTTTAGTTTGGTTCATATTATGTAAAAGTACCCACTCAAGCCAAAAGATGGGTCCCTTCTCTCTGTTTTGGGGATTACAATATCGCTGTAGAAGTACACTGTTTAATATTTGATATGTGGATAGGTACCCCTTTTCATAAGGATTGGATAGACACTATCCGGACTTAATAAAAGAGAGTACGTTCGGCCTGTAGCAATTATCGAGTTATGTTTTCTTGAAGCAGTGATTAAGGTATTTTCAAAGCTCTTACTCACTCGTATATATACCTAAGTGAATGTGGGTCTCAGTTATCTTGAAATGCCAGAGCAGCTTTAGATCCAGTCGTGACATAATAGATATGATCTTCTCTGCCCGACAACTTCAGGAAACAATGCATCGAATAGGGTTTTGTGGATCCAACAAAAGTTTTCGCCACTGTTAATAAAGAAGTGGGTTATATCCGATGTCTGCCAGGTTTTATCACGATGCATAAGCAACTTTACCGAGACATAAAAGCACGCTTTCACTGTGGTGGTGCATTCTATCGTTAACAGGGTGATATTCTTGCACCGACGTTGTTGTGAAATGCTTAGTTCACGATTTCATAATATCCTTGGACTTTTATGGAAAAGGAACCCATCTTTGGGCCTGAGTGGGTACTTTGATAGAATACCAACCAAACTAAACTGACTCTTACTGAAGCAGATTTCCGGAACCAGCCATAAACAAATGAAGCAGTTTACGAATCAGGAGCCGCAAAATGAATGTGTGGCAGACGACAAGTCAAGACAACGTCAGACCAAACCTAAAATGAAAAACGTACAGAGGACAACTGTTTTTTTTTAACTGTTTTTTGAGATGAAGACTATTACATCGGTTTTCTCAAACACATCCAAATCACCGACAGGATCTTCAACCTTGCTTACTTTAATGCAAAATCAAAGACCTACGGAGTTCTCATGCAGTTGCTTCTCTATGGCAATGATTCAGACTTTATGGCCCACACTGAGGAGGCTATGTAGGTGATAATAGACATATTCTCCCAAGCGTGCACGACCTTTGGAATCACCATCAATCTGGAGAAAACTAAGATAATACTTGCCATTCCACCAGGTCTACAGTGTGTCGAACCCAATATCTATGCCACGGGTACCAGAGTAAGTGTAATCGACTCTTTTGTATATCTTAGGCAGCATTCTCTATCGAGATGGATCTCTCGATTCTGAAATACTTCTAATCATCAAAAAAGCTATCAAATCCTTTGGTAGGCTTGAAAATCGTGTGTGGTCAGACACAACCATTGCTATTAAAACAAAACTTATGAACCATGTGTTTTATCTATACTCTTGTCTTTTACGGGGACATGGATCACATACCACCGACACATTAAAGTTTTGGAAAGGTTCCACTAAACATGCCTTAGGAGTATGATCCTAAACGTCAATTGGCAATCGTTCACACCAAACTTCACTGTTCTACAACAATCTGGTGTGTTGGCCATTGGGATGCACATTATACAAAGTCAGATGACAGACTCCCTAAGCAACTATTTTATGAGGAATTGCAGCACGGTAAACGTTCAGAACACAAGTCAAGAGAAATTTTAAAGATAACATCATGGACAATCTGAAGCCTCTTAACATGAACGTGGAGGGCTAAGAGAGGATGACCCCAGAGGGATAGGTTTGGCAAAACCATGTCTATGCGTTCTGCATGAGATTTAAGGCAAGAACTCCATCTTGAAACATGTTTTGTAGAAACAGTCAGTGTCGAACACATTCCAACCTGATCATGTGTGTGGTTCCTGTGGCAGAACCTGTCTGTCAAAGAATGGTCTCTTGCGCCACATGAGATTCCATGGTAGGAAGAAATACGTGAGTGTCAAGCAGGCATAGAGCATAGCTCTGTACAACCATAAACTGTCACTGACGAGGATGCAAAAGTGTTGACTTTGTCAACAGCCGTGCTCTGTTAATGCGCACCACACTCGGGACCATCCTGAATTGGCTTGTCTTTACGAATACTGCTCCATCGCCATTTTTCGTGGAAACACCTTCAGTCTGCTCTCAGCCGGTCAAGTCAGCAGAACATCCGATGAAATTTCCTGATATTTGCATATCGGTTTTAAAAGAAGAAAATTTTAATAACCATAAAACTAATGCCTATTTCTATATTAAAAAAAAATTATTTAATAAACAAAAAAAAATGTTTTAAAGATAATTCAACAAAACAAAGAGTCATAATATGAAAATCCAGTTTTGTAAAAAGAAAACTCCATCAAATATTTTCCGGTTGTTTTGACATAAAAAATAAAAATAGAAATAAAAATAAATCGATGGTTTTCAAAAAATATTTATTTGGAAATATTTTGTTTCCTTAAAACAACTTTTGAATGTAAAATAAATTGATAACATAAAAACTAAAAAAAATGGTAGCACAATTTAAAATAATATATATGCATGTGCATGCATGTATGTGTATGCAGGTATATTTATATATGCATATTTATATAAATATATATATATATATATATATATATATATATATATATATATATATATATATATATATACATACATATATATATGCATATACGTATATGTATATATTCATATATGTATATATATATATAAATGTCTATCCATGCATGTATAAACATGTATGTAAATACATATATACATTCATATGTATTTATATACATAAATCTATATGCATCAATGTATATATATATATATATATATATATATATATATATATGTATTAATATACATATATCTATATGCATCAATGTATATATATAAGTATTTATATACATATATCTATATGCATCAATGTATATATATATATATATGTATTTATATACATATATCTATATGAATCAATGTATATATATATATATATATATATATATATATATATATATATATATATATAAGTATTTATATACATATATCTATATGCATCAATGTATATATATATAAGTATTTATATACATATATCTATATGCATCAATGTGTATATATATATATATATATATATATATATATATATATATGTATGTATATGCGGAAAAGAAGCATGGATACAAGTATAGATATATGTGCATATATATATATATATATATATATATATATATAATATGTATTTATACATATGAGTATATACATAATGTGGAATGTAGAGGAAACTTGTTTTTATTACCACGTCTCATATATATATATATATATATATATATATATATATATATATATATATATATATATATATATATATATATATATATATATATATATATATTGAAAAACAAACAATACAAAATAGCACATGAGGTTAAACATTTTACAAATGTGCTGGCAAGATTATCCTTATAAATTTAGCGCGTTTTTTACTGGCTGACTGGCGGCTGGTTCTATTTACAAGAATACATGTGACAACAAATCTCCAAAATGCTCCAGCACACTCTATTTAATCTATGTGTGTCTGTGTATGCACGGACGTGTGTAGGGTGTTAGGGAGCTGGAATGTATAGGAAACCTGTTATTCACATTTCGGTAAATACTACCAAAAACGCCATCCTGTCTGCTGCGTTTTAAGGAATACAAAAAAGAAATAAACATTGAAAGGCAATTTTAAACGCAAGTGCTTGTTATATGAACACTTTCCAAAACGAAAGTATATTACTGTAATTAAACATACACTGATACACAGACATGTATACTTACCTATGTATACTTATATAAATATATGTATATATATATATATATATATATATATATATATATATATATATATATATATATATATATATACATACATATGTGTGTGTGTATGTATGCAAACATGTATGTACATATATCTATAAATATATATAAAAAGCTATTTGTGCATATATATACAAATATGTATGTATATCAATATCCGTATAAATAATTGACCATGCATTAAAAAATATGTATGTGTGAATATATATATATATATATATATATATATATATATACGTGGAAGGATATTTATTCATGTTACCTTTGTCCGTACGCGTTTCTTGAGATACACGTTTTAAAATCCGTGAGATGTGAAATCTGTGAGATGTCTCATCACAAACTTTTATTTAAATTCTTTTTAAACTTACAATAGTTTGCAAATGATTTGAACCAGGAGTGATCCCATGGCAATCTCCTTATATATATATATATATATATATATATATATATATATATATATATATATATATATATATATATATATATATATATATATATATAAATGTAAAGACTTAGGTAGTATACAAAAGAGCAAGCTTTTATTTCACCTTAATATATATATATATATATATTTATATATATATATATATATATATATATATATATATATATATATATATATATATATATATATATATATATATATAATAGTCTCGACAGTCATAAAATTTTACCAGCATTATTATTAGTAGTGTATATATATATACATATGTATTTAAAGCATAATTATCCACAGACATGTTTCGTCATTTTGCAACTCATAAGCGTGGCTAAACCTAGCTAGATTCAAAACTTGAACCCAGAGACTTAAGCCTAACACTTTACCACTGAGCCAAACCTAGCTAGTCGAAGGAATATATTGCTTTTATAGATGTCTTTTTATTTGCTTATTTTATTTGCATATAAATAGTTGAATTCGTTCATGTATTGCACATAAAATGATGAGTCGTAAGATGACAGAACACGTGTCCATATATAACTATATTTTAAAAATATATATGCACCTCATATACAGGCATTATATATATATATATATATATATATATATATATATATATATATGTGTGTGTGTGTGTGTGTGTGTGTGTATGTGTGTGTGTGTCTTCTGGTGGAAAAAAAAATAGTTTCCACTTAGCATAATGCAATACTCTACTGTAAAATAATTGAATCCTCTTGGTTAGTAGTACTGTAAAATTTGTAAACAAATGGATGAATTCATTAAAAAAACGATATAATTTCTATCACTCTCATTAGCGAGTTCATTTACTCAGATGGTAAGATATCCGTTACCAGTGATCACACATGGAAGTGTCCTGGTGTCCGACTTTCGAATCTCGGAATTGATGCGCTCGCTACGTCTAGCCACACTGATGTGTCTTGAAACGATGAAATAGCTGTCTGTGGATGATTTATATATATATATATATATATATATATATATATATATATATATATATATATATATATGAGGAATAAATGAAACAATGTTTCAGACAAAATGTAAAAATAAAAATGGAATAAAGGATAAGCAAATCAACAACTAGCAAAAATAAACTCAAAAACACATATTGAATAGTTCTACCAAAATATTTCGATTGTTAAAATACAATCATCATCAATTGGTAGCAGAACTTTAATTAAAGTTCTGTTACCAATTGATGATGATTGGTAGAACTATTCAATATGTGTTTTTGAGTTTATTTTTGCTAGTTGTTGATTTGCTTATCCTTTATTCCATTTTTATTTTTACATATATATATATATATATATTATTATTATTATTATTATTATTACAGATCAGAATCATATCATACTGTGATTTAATGTGAATTTCAGAGCAAAGAGAAACTTACACGTGTTTCTAGGAGAATTCAAAGCATACTTGAAAAAATTTAAGTAGCTACACAAAAATCTCGTAATCAAAGATTGTTGCCAAATGAAAACCATACAATCTCAAAGCGAAATTTCATGTAAAAATTCTTCAGAATTATCCAGGCAAAACACCAACATTAAACCATGATGTGTAATTGTATTTATTTATAGCTCCATTATTTTGACATAACTATTTTTTATATTGAGCTTCATTTTGCTTTAGAATTTGATTTCCATAAGAATCGATTTGAACTATATGAGAGAATTGTGTTTGCATATTATGCATGTGTGTGTGTGTCTGTGTTTACATATTTGTGTTATTGTTGGTTAAATATAATGCTGCAATTAGAATGCCAAAAGATTGTTTTGCTCTGAGAATATAAACAGTTTTGTACTTTTGGGTTAAAATGACTATTTTTGTCAAGTTGTGCCGTGTCTGTGTTAAAAATTAGATAAATATCGTTACAAAATATGTTTGGGTTAGTATTTGTTGTATATATTATTAAATATTTTAGGAATCCTTTTGGAATTTCCAAATATTTATGAAAACATTCAGTAATTCCGAAATATTTATGAAACTCACTTGTAATTCCATAATAGACACCCCTCTCTTTACCTTTCTCCAACTCATTCCTCTCTCTTTCTCTCTCTCTCTCTCTCTCTCTCTCCTTGTCTTTCTCTTTTCCTTTTGCCTCCTCTCTCTATTCTCCCTTTGCTCTCTCTCTCTATTTGAAAATTCCAAAAGTTTTTCATAAGCATTTTGGGAATTACAAATATTTACGTCTGGCTCAGTATTTGTTATTGATACTATTGTCTTTTTCATACATTTTGTCTCCACGGTATTTCATTTTATGATATATCATGTATTTTATTCTCATATAGTATTAAATATTTATGAAAGCATTTTTCTATTTCCAAATATTTATGAAACTCTTTTGTGATGTCATAGTATACCTTATTTCTCTATTCCTCTCTCTCTCTCTCTCTCTCTCTCTCTCTCTCTCTCTTCCCCTTTCTCCCCCTTTATCTATCATTTCTTTCTCTCTCCCCTCTCTTTTCCCCGTCTCTCTCTCTCTCTCTCGTAATTATTTACACCATTCCATTCCTCTAACCACTTCTCTTAGTATTCGCCATTTATTTTCGTCATTCGCTTTTCCTCCCACCGTCTAAAACATTCATGTACACATGAAAAGTGTGCACGGTGACAAGCAAGCAAGATAAGGACACCATCAGAGTTTCGTCATTTTCCCCCGTTTCGTTTTGCTTTCCAATTTTAAAATGCACGCACAACATGACGTCATAAAATAACAATTATTGTTCTCTTTTTTTTCAACGTTTTTGTCTAATTTAAATTTTGCCCTGAACGAGCCAAAGAAAAACGATAGCATATAAATTATCTAGGACAACTACATTTGTTATATTGTCATGTTTTAACCGTTTTGTACGATACTTATATCCATAAATAAAATGACACGGTTCTTTTAAGCGAAATATTTACTGAAGCATTACTTAAGGCTTGAATCACTTAAAGCATCCATATCGAAAACTATATAAAAAATTCTGACAAAGTTTACACCCAGCAGTTCAATTATGCTGACAGCTGAAAGAAACAGATTTAGCACGACACAGTATCTGACATCACTCAGACTAAACGACTTTTCAAATAAACAAAACGGTAAACACGTATTTCCCCGACACATGTCATTTTATTCGATAGGCGATATGCTGTAGTATTACGTATGAAATAGAAAAAAAAACACTTTTAAAATTAGTAAATTAGTTTGCAGTAGCTATTTTTTTCAAAGATTATGACATGTTGAACGTATTGATGTTAACCTCAATTTAGTATTACGTATAAAATAGGAACAACACACTTTTTATATTAGTAAATTAGTTTACATACTGGCATGAATTCAAGATGGATGTCTGCAAAAACTAGTCGATATAAAAATTGGAACGAAAAATAGCTAAGACGAAAAAAGTAAATAATTGTTATGAGTTGTATAGAAATAAATTATTTAAAACAATTAAAATATTTATAAAAATAATTGTTCCACAACTTAATTCTTGTGCGTTTTCAATAAATTATATTATATAACTCACTAAAAGACTTTATTTCTTTTCGTTACAATTTTTATACCGACTAGCTTTTACAGACGTCCATCTTGAATTTATGCCAGTATGTCGGCTAATTTACTAATATAAAAAGTGTTTTTTTCATATTTTATACGTAATACTAAATTGATTTTAACATCAATACGTTCAGCATGTCATAATCTTTTAAAAAATAGCTACTGCATATCGTCTATCGGATAAAATGACATCGGTCGAGAAACTACACGTTTACTAACAAAACATATTTGCAAATTGTCTTGACCCCAGAATTAAATTTGCTTTAATTAAAAAAAAATCCAAAACCATTCATATTTACTTCTTACAATGAGCTAAGGGAAATGAGGGTTGAGAATGAAGCATTACTCTTCTATATTTAATAGAGTTCTCTAGGTCACAGTGAATGTAAACAAAAATATAATTTCTCTTACAGTCAGGTGAAGTTCAGTAGTATAGAGAAAATATTGTTTACTGCTGATCCCAGTTGCAAATGATGATCTGGTGATCAGGTTTCGAATCAGCATGAAAACACTTAACACGAAGCGCCATGATACAGCAAAACAGTTGTCTGTCTGTGATTGACTATATATATATATATATATATATATATATATATATATGATCGTTAAACGCTATAGATTGTCTTTTGTTTACTGCCCACTGTATTTTGGCACAAATAGAACTTAATTTCTTCTGTATCACATGATAATTCCCGATGGTCTTGGGGATAAAGCAAAAGCGTGCGGAGTCTTGGTTCACTCTGTGAACCGGGTCCGCGCCCTGTGACTCTCTGAAATTGGCACTTCCTACACTGATGAGAGCAAAAGCTTGAAACGCCGGCGTATGTAGGTAAAAATAATTTAATATTTATTTATAAATATTGTTATATATATATATATATATATATATATATATATATATATATATATATATATATATATATATATATATATATATATATGAGTTAAAATTGAAAAGCAAAATACCTAAAACTCAACGTTTCACCCAGCTGTTGTGTTGCGTAGGCTTTATCAAGAGAGGAAAAACTAACAGTTGCAAAAAAGGATTTAGCCACTTTTTGCCCTTTCTCTCTGCTGCGTGGTACTTTGCTGTCAATTACGACCCCCTCTCCGTGTTAAGAATGGGTTTATTATTTTTCTTCAAATCAGTTAATGAATCAACTTTATTTCTTTTATTTTATTTCTATTTTCTTCGGAAGTTTTTTAAATTTTAGTTATTTTTTTGGAGGGGCTAAAAATTTGTTTTTAACCCTAACCTCACCCTAATCTTAATTCTAACTTAACCAAAATAGTGCATTTCAGTTTGAATTTGTTGCAATTTTAGGTTGTCTCATTTAACGTCCGTACTAATTGATTGTTCGACGATGGCTCGGCCATTTCCGTTTTTTTTTTCGTAAATCACAATCGGAAACATTCGGGCTAATATAGAAGCAACTTTATTTTTTTAAATTTTAGCAACAAAGAATTAATATTTTCATCAAATTAAGCTGTTTGCTTGGTTTTGCATTTGTAAGATTTAGTGTCGTCTGCCTTTTTACACTTTTTGCGACTTTCAATTCGTATACTGCTTCGGATATTTCCGGTTTGTTCCGTAAATCGCAATCGGAAAGGGGCTATTCATATAGAAGCATCCGATTTGTTTATTTTCAGTAGCAAGATGAAAATTGGTTGGTCAGAAGCAAGGTTTGATTTGTCAGCTTAAATGCTATTTATATTCGTTTTAAAAAATTATCATCGAAAAAAATACTTTTTTTTTTCGAAATGAAAAGATTACTTGTCCTTCTGAGAGATTTCACAAAATTTTTTTCTTTTATTAATTTTGCGTGAAAAATCATTATTCTTGCTCTGATTAAATTAATTTTGGTGAATTGAAACAGCATATTTACTTCTGTAAATAATACATAATTTTTATTATTCAGACTACTATTTTCATTTTGGTTCTTACTTTAACAACGTTTCGGCCGATGTAATCTCTGACCTTCTTCTGCTGCACCTTTTTGAACTCTGGAACTTATACATTATTTCGAACTGAACCATTTATTTAATCCATAGGAAAAGGGGGTAGATTGTTCTTGTTTCGTTAACTATGATAGGGTAGAAGTGTTAAATTTTTTTTTAGTTATTATCACCTATAGCGAGAATTGAACCATCAACCGCCAGAAGACTGTCACTTAGAACTAATTGTTACTCAACGGGTAACGACGTATAGGTTTCCGAGTTTAAACAGATGCACCTGAAGAAAGTCAGGGGTGGCACGTGAAAATAACAAGCAAGATGAGAATAATCATTCGAATAATCCAAATGAGCCAATAATAAAATAAATAAAATTCCGAAACATAAGAAATATAAATATATATTATTTGTATGAAGTAAATATGAAATATTTTAGGTGTTTTTTTGAATGAAAAAATATTATTCTTAGACGAAGACAATTTGAAAATACGTTATTTACATTTTCTCGGACTATTGTCCTCGCCGTTGATATTTATATTCCGACTACATTTCTGTCGATGTGTTCTCCGGTTTTCTTCTAGATGTATCGTTTATTTACAGTGACTTTTTTCACCGTATTTAAATATGGTTATTGTTGATTATTTGTATTCTTTGTGTTATATAACGAGAGCGTAGGGTCCTCATAACAGAATAGAAAGAATAACCGTTACAGAATGAACCACAAAACTAGCTGACTTATTGACGGCTCCGGGGTTAGAGTATGACCTCGATGGAAAACGGAAGTCACGGGTGAGGTCAGTTCCACGAGAGAGGGTTGTAGTCTCTTTCCCCAGCCAGACTTGAAAGCGACAAGACACATGAGACAAACGTTAGTCTCAGCCGCGATGCAAGTGGGGGAGAGTGACAAATCATAAAGTGATTCCAGTATCTTAATCTCTCTCTCCCCTCTCTCTCAGCCATGTGCGTAATTATATATATATATATATATATATATATATATATATATATATATATATATATATATATATATATATATATGATTGTCTGTACGTGATGTCTGCATTCTTTTCTCATACGAATAATAATTTTTAAAAACGTTTAAATAAGATGTGTTCCTGCAATTGATCCAGGGCGTAGACGACGAGACACGTGGGATCTCAACGCCAAGTGTTTATAATGGAGATTATACACGCACGACAACGCAATTTATGCTGATGTTTCGTATGTAAATTAATAATACACTCGAAGAAGGCCTGAGAACACATCGGCCGTAACATAGTCGAAATATCAACAAGAACAACAGTCCGATACAAAACAGTGTAAATAATGCTAACTCCTCATCTATAAAAGTCAGGCAAAAATTGAAGATACAAGTTCTATAGATTTGTTTACATCGTGTGGATGATTCAAACACGGTGTTATGCTAAACGCGTTCTTTTCAGCTGTTAGCGTAACTGGGGTGCTGGAAATACAATTGATCCCCAACTTTTAATTCTCTGGAATGAAAATGACACTTTTGACCCACTTTATAACCGTATGTTTTCCCCCTCAACAGAATTAACCCGAATCATTTTTTTCTAGAATCAGAATCACCAAGTTTGTTTGCAAAAAAAAGTTCACTTTGTTTATTTTTATAGCCATTATATTGTCGTTCACTTCGTGTTTGTACTTTATTGTTTTTAGAAAAAATAGTAAATCACATATTTTAGCTTCTTTTTCCATTGTCAAAATAAAAACAAAGAAATTTCATTCTGTTAGTAATTGGTTCGTTTTGCCCTTTTTCTCAAAGATGCTAAAAATATCAATTTGCATCTAATCGAAATAACGTTCGTATAAAAAAATAATGTCGCGAGTTGCCATTTTTTTTATAACAATAACAATGTATTTATATATATATATATGTATATGTGTATTTTGAAAAAAATAATTATATATAAATGTATTTTTTAAAGTAATATTTTATAACAATAAAAAAATGTTCTATTCTGTAATTTGCTCGTAACCAGACTGTTGCCGCGAATTGTGCATGCGCAATCGCCAATTGAAGTCATAATCAAGAAAGTGCTTTTTATCAGAGCCGCCATTTTGGTCACGTGATTAATCAGTCATCAGCGATTGGTTTGTTCTCGTCAGTTGGGCAATTGTAATTTTTTTTTATTCTTGTCGCAGAGTCCGGTTGACTCTGGTTGATTCGTCTGGTAATGTGATTTTCCTTTTCCCTTTCCGTTTATCAAGTCACATATATAAAAGAGTTTCCTAAAAGAATAAAAAGAAATAAAATATTATTAGATAAGTTCATAAAAGATAACGTTTACACGCCTACAGACGAGAACGATTTTGAATTAAGACTTCGTTTAAAGTGTCGGTGATTCTTGACATTATATACAATCAACACTAAAATATAACTAAGTCTCTAGTTTTATGGTATGCAAGTTGATATCATGTTGATAATTATTAGACACACGAAATAAGTTATTTTGCTAATAAAAGGAATGGAATATCTTAACAACAAAATAAATTATAATCCTTAAGTTTAACTATTTTACAGAGATAAAAACGAGAGAGTTATAATCGAGGTATTCAATTACAATATATATTCTTAGAACTTATTATTACTTAGCACTTTTATCCGTTGCACTGTGGA